>JAKSZT010054262.1:431212-467418 GCA_026826555.1 Tolypeutes matacus | reverse complement strand
GGGGGGGAGAGGGAGAGAGAGAGAGAGAAGGAAAAGAAAAAGGAAAATAAAAGCAAAGAAAAGTAAAATAAGAATTTAAGAAATTTTTCAGAACTGAAGGAATGAGTTTCAAGACTGGAAGCCATATGTTCTTCCAATGGATGTGAATGAAAACACATCCCCATCAAAGCACATCATCATGAAATTTGAGATACTAGGTACAAAGAGAAAATCCTATAATCATCAAAGGGACAAAACAAGTCATATGCAAGGTCTCAAAAAATCATCCCATGCTCCTCTTCTCATGGAGCTAGGAGATAATATGCTTCAGCAAAGCAAAAAGTAATAAAAAGAGAAGATCACACTATGTGATTATACCAATTACCACTGATTGTACACTTTGGATGCACTGTATGCTTTATTAGCAAAATTGATTTGTTGAAAGAAAAAAAAAGATCCTGGAAAGGATGATGTATCACAAGACAAAGAGAAAGGGAATCCCCAGGATGACAGTGAAGAGAGACCTGAGAAGAAGCTGTGCCTCAGAAGTCAAAGGGCCACTAGTCTAGATCAGAACAGTACAGTGCAGAAGGCTCTGGCAGAGATGTCTCAAAGAAAGAATACTTGAGAAATCTGAACATCTTGGAAGGAAATTTAGATAACATGCAGGAAATTAGAAAAAAAAGCAAATAGGAGGGAAAAGACAATCAATTACAAGGAAGGTAAAAGGTTATGAGCAAAAAAATAAAAATCCTAAAAGGAAGTAAACCCTCATTGACCATAGTGAGAAGTCAACTGATAATGCCTAAAAATTTAAAAATACATAAAAAAATAAAAATACATGTATCTCATTTACAGATATGGTGATAAATACCCAAAGAATTATCTACAAGAGATCAAAGTGTTTTTTCTAAGAAGAAAATGGAGGAAAAATTGGTCAGGGGAACGTGCTATTCATCTTAAATCCTTCAGAACTATTTGACTACAGTGAAATATATTTACTATATTTGAAGTAAGTGTACAGTATAAATTTATTAAAAATTAAAACCTTTAAAAATTTGATTATTAATAAAAGTACAACACTGTAACTTTGCTTGTAAATTCTACTAGCATTTATTATTAGTAACTGCAGCAACAGAAAGAATTAATAATTCCTTTATGTACTGAAAAACTGACCAAATGCAAAGACTAAATTTAAAAAATTAAGACACATGCAAGACAAGCAACTATTTCTTGAGGCAAGGCAACAGCACAATCAAGCAACAATCTCAAAAAAGAATTTACAGAACACAATCACAGAAACTATAGTTTAAAACTTGGCATTTTAATGATTTGCCTTATTATAGTGTCCAAGCACCTGCTTCCAATTAGTAATTAGCAATGTCAATATGCAGTATTCCTCATTTGTCTTTCAGTTAAGAAACTGTATTAAAAAAAAAAAAAAGAAAGCTGAGATTCAATACGATGCAGAAATTATAATAAATTAACCTTCAATACAACTTCAATGAAGTGTGTAATTTAAAAACTCTATGTCCTCTCAGTACACAAGGGAAAACTAAAATAGAGTTAGTCAGATCTTCCCATTGTCACTAAGAAAAGCAGAGGACATGTTTTTTTAAAACTAGGAATAATGCATTTTCAATGGGTTTGTGCAAGTATTTTCTTTTATATAAATGTGATTGTGCTTCAAAGCTGTTTAACATCTCTGGTTTTGACATGTAATATGCTAAAAGCTATGTGCTAAGGCAAACAAAAGCATTAAGTAATACCTTCTTACAGAGAGCTCGCAGCTTGAAAGCAGAAAAATGAAATGCAGAGTATTCATAAAAGATTTAAGGAAAAGCTATTACCATTCCCCAAAACTCCAGTTTGTTTGTTTGTTTTAATTACTATTTGTTTGGGAGACTTTATATGCTCACTGCTCTTTATATATTTAAAAAAGGAAAACATTCCATTTTCCTGAAAGTCTGCAAATGAAAATATTCTTCACAAATTTTTCTCTACCATAAATTTTACATGTCTTATATTATTTAGAAGTTAGGCATGAGAAAGAGAACTGAGTTAAAAGATGTACCTTTTTGTTAAATGCCCAGATTTTGTCCCATTCCATGTTTACAACTGAACGTGAGGAGCCCTAGAAAAACAGTAATAAAAATGAATTTAATGGACAAAATAGATCAGAAATTTTTCTTTATTACAACCTAAGCATGTTTAGAAAAAAATAAACCCAATAAATACTTGCAAGCTTTCTTCCACTGAAAAATAAAACAATAAAATAAAACAATGTGTATAAACTAATTTGGTTATCCTTAACTGTAATAAGCTCAATCTATAGACTGGTCAGTCAATATTTCACTGGGTGAAAATACCCAAGCTGGCTTTGTTCAACCCAGGATAGGTGTTTACAACATCTTCAATTTTTTATTATTATATATGAAACATACATATAGAGTATATATAAACATACTGCTTTTATTATTGTTGTTTTTAAATACTGCCTTTGCATTATAAGGAACAACTAAAGAAGAGAAAGAGAACATAAGTACTATAGACTGAAGGGAATTAATAGACACCTGAAAACACAAACAGAAGTTGGAAAGAAACCACAACTCACCTGAGCAGCAATAAACTGTTTTAGTCCTTCAACTGTCATCCCTCTTCTCAGTACACCACGAACCGTAGGAAATCTTGGGTCATCCCTGGGAAGTATGTAAATTTTCAAATACCGAGGAGATTTAAAAATAAAATTTGTAGATGCAAGAGATTATAATATATCTCAATGAATAATAAATTATATTCAGCTTGTTAAAATTTTGGATTAAGAGTGGGTTATATTAATTGGGCAGATCACCATTATCAGTGTACACAAGTTTATGGGAGAGGAAAACTGCTTACTAGTCAAATATTGAGCAGTGAAATAAATGCATGTCAAAAACAGTAAAAGCACATTAGAAAAAAGACAGTGGTGACAAACCTTCAAGTGTGGAAAACCCATGTATTAATGCATTCTTATTTGCTTTTTACTTTACAAATATTCACGGTCCTCAATCTATATATGACTATGACAATCAGATCAGAGATTTGTGTCAACCATGTTATGAAGTTACTTTATAAAGACTTTCAAGTTCTTAAAAATAATTATTGGCCATTAATATTCTACATGGGCTTGGAATCTTCAAGATGAATTTGCCTTTTATCAAATTCAGCTCCACAGTAAAAGAGTATGAAATACATATTACTTATTTAGCTTACACTTAATATATATGTTTTTGTTAATTCAGCTAAAAACTATTCTTAGATTTATAGGCATGGTGACCCAACTGAAAGAGTTTCATTTATACAGATATGTGACTATAAGATCACTTTCATTTTCATACCATCGTCTTTCTCATAAAAATCTCACATAGGTTATTATTATGCTGTAGAAGTTTTCAAAGTTTCTGTAGGTGATGAATCCTCTGAGCAACTGTACCACAGGAGTTTATTTAGGTCCTCTCCTCAACTCAGAGGTATGCTGGCCCTCCTGGGACTTGACTGAAAAGGAAACCTCAGAGCCTCAGCAAAATGTGGCGAATGGTAACCAGATTTATGAAGGACCAGAGAGGCACAACCACTTCTTTTATTAAATGATGAGATCTGCAGAGGATGTCCCCCCATTGTGTTTTCCATGTCCACAACATACACTCCAAACAAAGGGTGGAAAAACCTATTGCACTGACTGAAATGAAGATCGGGACAAAGAACTCTACAGGCCTCCATTCTACCTCCTCCTGACCACCCAACCTCACCCCTCAAAGCCATTTAAAAATCACTGAGGTACCATGTCCTTACTTACTGTCAATGCTAGGTAACAGAAAACATACCATCCATCTACGAGTCCTTCGTTGACAAACCATGTGAGTTTTCTTTTGGATAGCACTGTGTTGTTGAGATTTAGCCGACTATATTCCCAAATATGTGGTTTTCTTATTCCTAAAGCTTCAATAATCCAGTAAAACTGTTCATCTCTGTCATGGTATTCTGTTGTTCTCAGGGCATGTGTAACACCTTCAATGCTGTCAACTATGGGGCAGGCAAAGTCGTATGTTGGATAAACACTAGAAAAAAATGAAAATTTTGAAAATCAACATGAAACATTTCACCCTTTCCACCACAGGATTAAGCATTATAAACAATACCAATGTAAAATAAAATTCTTTATAAGTTCTTAGTTTGTTAAAAACCAACAGGTTTTCGTGGCAATAACTCACAATCAATCAGACTGTTGAGTATGTGGATGTCCTAGAATCTGGCAGCTCCAGTCTCCACTGGAATATCCTTCCCTTATCTTTGACAAATTGGAGTAACGGAATAAAGACCACAAATAAGAGCCACTCTTCTAGGTGGCAACGTCCAGAGCCCCTGAATTCCTAATAGTCATTTGCTTGTCCTGTTGTTGTTTACATTATAGCTGTGGCCTTATATCACAGTACCACCATTTATAAACCCCCTGTTCCATGCTCAGGGCTTCATATGGAAAAGAAAGATTGTAAGAGTTGTGGGATGGGGTGGATTGTGGCATATATGACTTTGCATTTTCTCCCCCTACCCTTCTAGTTCTTTCCTCTTCCAGCTGCAGCAACATTCCATTCCTAAATAATTAAAAGGTAAGCCTTGGTAACTGGTTGTGAACTGGTGACTGGTCAGTATATCTTGTACATTACTTGCCAAAACAAAAAACAAACAGGTTTTATGACTCATAATACTCAAAGTATATAAAACATTATCATCCTTGGAGAATAATCAATTATCTACTCACTAGCAAACAAAAAAGTAAATTTAATACATAATTGGGTACTAGCTTGGCAAATTCTATAATTATAATATTTCTGTAAAGGTCAATATATATACTTGTAGGAAGCAGTAAATAATATATATATATAATAATTTTGAGGGAATTTAGCTTTGAAATATTTTTAGTAATCCCTCACTCAAGTATATCCCTAAGGGTTTTAACACTTTTGTAATTAAATGGATTCAAGAACAGTGTTTCATTCTCTGGCAAGTACAAGAAAAGAAAATTATTAGGTTAAATACAATTCCATTTCAAAATGGAATTGCCTTAAAAACAATTTCTGCCTAAAATAATGTACACAACAAAGATATGTAGTTCTGGGAAGCGGCTGTGGCTCAATCAGTAGGGCTCCCGTTTACCATATGGGAGGCCCCGGGTTCGGTTCCCGGGGCCTCCTGGTGAGGGCAAGCCCGCCCGCACGGCGTGGTTGGCTGACCCAGCGAGCACAAGCAGCAAGGGGGGGATAAATGAATAAATAAATAAATAATCTTAAAAAAAAAAAAAAAAAAAAAAAAAACAACTAAGTTCTTTAAAAAAAAAAAAAAAGATATGTAGTTCTCACTTGAATTTTTAAAGATAAATTATGGCATTATGCCTTCTAATTTATAAGATACATCATTAAGATGCTATTCCATTTTGATTTGATTTGCAATTATTTATTTCTGAAAATATGTATCTAAATTCATTTTTCTAAATGGATTCAAAGTATTTGTTTTGAAGTAATCATTCTGGTAAAAATTATAAACATTACACATATACATATAACTACTATATACGGACACACACATCCATACCCATTAAGTTTAAAGAAAGCCATACTAACTAACCAGGTGGTCATTTATATTCACTAATATCTCTTCTAGAGTTTTAATTCAGCATTTGTATGTAGTAGGCTTCTTCAAACTATAAAAAAAAATATTGCATGGTTTGCTTTATAAAGTAAACTATTGTGAGGTGGAATAGGGTGGCGTATTTAAAGGAAAAAAAAATGGGACTTCCGGGAAGATGGCGGACTAGTAAGACACGGGAATCTCTTCTCCAGAAAAATAGCTAAAGGACAAGCTGAAACAGCCCCGAAAAAGATCTTCTAGGGTTTAGGTCAGCAGGTGAAGGCTGCACACCACCCAGAGGAGAGAGGGACAGAAGAGGGAAATCACGACTACAGAACTCATTATTCTGAGAAGGGGCCAGAAGCTTCACCAGACTGCCAAAGGGATCCATATCACCCAAAAGACTAAGAACCACTGCTACAAGCCCAGGGCTTTGAGACAGAGGGAAGAGAGACTTTTCCAGTCTGGACTGACTCTTCTGGTTCCATTCCTCACCCCACTCCTCCCTGGACTCATATCCTGGCTTCTGGTACTAAAAGGACTCCATGATTAGCTACTTATTCACTCTGAATCCTTCCAAAATGCTTTCCAGAATAACCAAGACTGAAGGACAGCATCCCTAATTCCCAGGGGAGAGCGCGAACGCAGTCCCCCACTACCACAAATTATGCAGTCGAGTTTCTCACATTTGGGGAAATCGCAGGGGTCAGCACATCCGGAGTGCAATGGATAAGCCTCGCCCTGGGAAAACCACCTTCATGATCATGGTATCTCCCCTGCCAGGGATGGGGAAACTGAGGCCCACAGAAGTGACAGGACTGGCTTGACATGCTGAACCAGGATTTCAACACAGGAAATGTACATGGAAGGGAAATGGATTTGGCTCAGGCAACTGAGCTCCCGCCTACCATATGGGAGGTCCAGTTTGGTTCCAGGTGCCTCCTAAAGAAGACAGTGAGCTGCCATGATGGGCAGTCATGGCAAGCTGACACAACAAGAGACACAAGAAGGAAAACATAATGAGAGACACAACAAAGCAGGGAACGGAGGTGGCTCAAGCAATTAGGTGCCTCCCTCCAACATCGGAGGTCCTGGGTTCAGTTCCTGGTGCCTCCTAAAGACCCAGCACACAGCAGTTGCAAACAGCAAGGGGCTGGGGAGAAATAAATAAAATAAATCTTTAAAAAATGTTAAAAAAAAAAAAAAAAAGGAAAAAAAATTTAACCTGAAATCCCATACAAAAAACTAATCAAAACTACCAAAAACATACATTCTTGTATTGTCCGTATTTCTTAAAGTTTTTATCCTTACAACTTTTTTTTTAATATTTATTTTATTTAACCCCACCCCCACCCCCCGTTGTTTGCGGTTGCTGTCTGCTCTCTGTGTCTGCTCATCTTTTCTTTAGGAGGTACCAGGAACCGAACCCAGGACCTCCCATGTGGAAGAGAGGAGCTCAGTCACCTGAGCCACCTCAGTTCCCTGGTTTATTCTGTCTCTCATTATCTTTCTCTTTTGTTGTGCCATCTTGTTGCATCAGCTTGCTGTGCCTGCCCACTGTACCAGCTCACCTTTTCTGGGAGGCACCGGGAACAGAACCTGGGACCTCCCATGTGGTAGGTGGAAGCCCAACCGCTTAAGCCACATCTACTTCACTATCCCTATAACTTTTGAGACAATTTATGCCCAGCAAAATCTAAGTTTAATAGAAAAGAAGTATCTTCATCCAAAAAGACACATCACACTATAAGTGAAAGCATAAAAGGCTACCTAGCATATGGAAGAAATATACTTACTTGTATTTATTTCCAGTTCTTGGGTGTGGATGAATTTTGCAGCGATAAAGAGTTGGGTCCCTCATACACCCATTGTTACTACTCATGTCAATTTTTGCTCGCAAACAGCAAGACTGACCAAACTGGCTCCCCTTTTTCATTTCTTCCCACATTTGTATATTCTTCTCAACAGCTAGAAAATGAGTTATATTACAGATTACCTAAGGTATTATTAATCTAGTTCAATTCAAATTACATTAATAGCCCTGTAATTCAATACAAATTTTCGAATTCTCATTTTGTATTATAAGCACACTCCTCAATTTAAAAATAGTTCCAATATCTAGTACATGAGCAAATGCATCATTTTTTAAATAAAAGAAGTCTCACAATACATTCAGGAAATATACCCTATAAATGTGTTTTAAAAGACTTAAAAGTCAAGACATTCCCTGATCACTCACACACACACACACACACACACACACACACAGAAGAGGTACCGGGGATTGAACCTGGGACCTCGTATATGGGAAGCAGGCGCGTAACCACTGAGCTACATCTGCTCCCCTAATGTAATATTGATTAAGAGGAAGTATGAGGCCTGAAAGTTCCCTCTCATTTGGTGTTTCTCACTTTCCCATCATGGGACAACTAGACAGCCCCTCTCTTCTCATCTTCCTACCCTCAAATTTAACTTTGTATCTTTGAAACAGGAGCATTCCCTTCCTCTGCTTCCTTATGCCCAGGGGACCGGTCTGGCCTGGCCCATGGGGCCCACAAGCAATGGTACTGCAGCCTGTGCCCATCCGAAGAACATGGCTCGGACTGAGAGCCTGAGCCTTGGGCTCCCTGAAGGTCCCTCAGTCATCCCAGTAAGAAGCAGGATACTGCTAGAGCCAAGAAAATGAGAGATGATAGGAAATAGACATTGATATAAGGAAGTGGTTTAATCCCCCCAAAAAAAGGACTGTGTATCCTGAGGACTATCATCTACTTATGCTGGAATATTGAAAACCTGCTCTACATGGAAAGAAACAATTGTTAAAATAATGATTCTCTGGGGAAACTACTGAAGATATATATGATGGGAACTCAAGTTAGTTCTCAAAGAATCCAAGTTAGGTCTAAAAGTCCAGTTGTTAAGTATCTTCAAAAACAGAGAGACTTTAAAAAAGAGAGAGAGAATTCTATGACAATTAAAATTTACTATACATCCCAAGCATGATACTCAAGATTTAAATACAGCAGTGTGGAAGATCAGGCAACATAATCATAGAAAGAAATTAGCCCAATTTAGAAGCTCAGGCAACATGTCATGAATAGAAAGATATGCTTTTTTGTGAAATGATATTTCACAGTACTAAGCTTATTATACTCACATTTTCCTACATTGAACGGAAGATTTCGGTGCTGTGGCTGTTTGATATAGTTAAGAATTCCAAAAATAGATACTGGATTATGCTTATAAACTGGTCTGTTCCTCTGGGCATGATTAAGTTATGATTAGGGCTTTGATTAGGCCACGTCAGTAGGATGCTGAGTCTCTGCCCCTTTGTGGGTGGGGATTCAGAGATAAAACTACATGATAGAGTAGAGAAGTTCATTGGAGTTTTTGATGTTGGAGTTCTGATGTGGAGTTTTAATGCCGGAGCCCAGGAAAGTAAGCACACAGAAGAGCGTGGTTGTGAGGAAGGAGAGAAGGCCCCAGGGAAAGAGACGAGCAGTTCATCTGACAGTTCACAGCTGGTCTTGTGGCAAGAGGCAAAGCCTAGAGAGCCTCATAGTCTACAGCTGACCTTGTGGAGGAAACAGAGGAGCTGGACCCAGAGAGAAACAGAGCCCCAGGAAGAGAGGAACCCAAGAAGCCTGAACTGTGGCAAACGTTGGCACCTGTCTTGCTCTAACATGTGGCAACAAACTTTGGTGAAGGAAGACACTTATACTTTATGGCCTGGTAACTGTAGGCTCCTACCCCAAATAAATACCCTTTATAGGGACCAACAGATTTTTGGTATTTTCCTTCAGCAGCCCCTTGGCTGACTAATACAAGTGCTAATAACATAATTATCAAACAACTTTAAAAGGTTAAATATTTAAATTGAAATAATTTATAAAATGTTGCAGAAGAAATAATTCAAAAAGAATGAATGCAATACAACGACTGTACATAGTAAGTGAGATGCAATTCACATGCAGCTATGATGCTAAGAAAGAATGTAAGTATGATAGAGAAAGAAAAAAGATTTTTAAGAGATGAATTAATGTATGAATTGTATTATCAAATGTATTTCAAACAAGTATCTTTCAGAGAAGAGAAATCATGTTCTATTAAAGAAAAATGTAAGAAAAATACCAATTAAGATCTAAAACACTTAATATGCCTTACAATTTTTTCTATGTTTGGATTCTATCCTCTGCTCGCGTTCTGCTTTCATCTGCTCGGCAGGAGTATCATCCACATAAGCTTTCCCTTCTTGAATTAGCTTCTCTGCGTATTTCATTATAGTTCCAAAATGATCTGATGTATAAGTAAATTGATCTGGTTTGATATGCAACATTGCAACATCCTCCAAGATAACCTGCAATAAGAAGCCAAATAGCCTTCAGTTATCTTTTGTACTTTCAGTCCTTGATACTGCATACTAATATACCATCACACCTTAAAACAGCCTGAAAATGGTTACGAAAGTTGTACAATATTGACTACAGTATGAGAAAGGCTCTTTTTCTACTCTTTTTTTTTTTTTAAAGATTTGTTTATTTTATCCATTTTAACCAACACCCCCTTCCCCATTTGCTGTTTTGTGTCCATTCGCTGAGCAATTCTCTGTGTCTGTTTCCTGCCATCTCTTCTCATTCTCCAGTCTTCACCAGGATTTGATCCTGGAGACCTCCGATGCAGGAGACAGTTATTCTGCCACCTGCACCACCTCGGCTCCCGGCCTCTGCAGCTTTCGGAGCATCTCGTCTTGTCTCTCCCCTGTTACGTCATCATCCTGCTGCATGGCTCCCGGGGCCCGACAGCTCAGCAGCACACAGAGCCTGGCAGCCCATGCGCCCTCCATATATATCCTTTTATTTTACCGGGAGGTCCCAAGGATCGAACCCAGGTCCCTCCATATGGCAGACGGACGCCCAACCATTTGAGCGACATCCGTTCCCTGTTTTCATACTCTTTTAAGGAGCAAATTATGATAATAATAAAAGAGAATTTAAAGAGGACCAAAGCAGAAAAAAAGAATGACAGATATTCATTCTATTTGTCTCCACATTTCTCAGGATTAGCTTTCCTAATTTCCATCATTTCAGAGGAAAGATTCCATTCACCATGGAGAAGCTGATTATTATTAGTCATAGAAATATTTGTCCTCTCTTTGAATATATTGCAGTGCTTCTCAATAAAGATGACATAATAGGTAGGAAACCTTCATATCTTCCAATACCTATCCAAATTTTGTTTCATTCAAAAACTTAAGATTATACGACAAAGAAGAGACTTGCTTTACAGGACTAATTAAAGAAAATAGTACTTAAAAGGAAAATATAGCACTAATGCCAATTTTAGAACAATTAGGAAGGAGGGAAATATTTTTAGATTTTAGGTATGGGCTTAATATTTCCTGGCTTAGGTCTCTGATATGGAAGACAGAGATGAGTAAAAGAAGGAAACTGTGAGAATAAAATTTATTTTCATACCATGAAGGTATTAGGTCACCCTCTAATTTTAATGAACTTTTCGAACACAATGGAATCATTATACTTTTACTTACCTTCTCAAAATCTTCCTTTTCTTTTTCAGGATTTGTGTCATCAAATCTCATGATCAGTTTCCCTTTAAAGTTAACCTGGTAGTGCTGATTCAGAAGAGCAGCTTTTGCATGCCCAATGTGTAAGTAACTAAAACAAAAACATTTCAGAAAGAAACTCATTAACATGTTTAAACTAAACACTTAAACTTAACCCTTTCGAGGAGATGAGAACAAACGAAAGAAAAATGCTTCTAATTGGTATTCCAATCTTATTTTATTTCCCAACAAAATACACTATGATAGAAAATCTGACCCTGACAGGAATAAAAAAGATAAGAGTAGTTATAAATATAATTTGTAGTTTATGGATGGACTCTAGCTCAGACTGCCTAGGTTTGAGTTTGGCGAGTTACTGAAATGTTGTATGTCTAGTTTCCAAAACCATTTGCAAAATGGAGACAATAACAGGGCTGTTAGGGTTAAATGAGCCACTATTTGTAAAGAACTTGGTAGTGCCTGCACATAGCAGGTGCTACGTTAGCTAAGAATAAGAAAAGTTAAGCCTTCTGACCTTTCATGTAAAACAAAGAAAAGAAAAAATATTTAAAATAATAATTAAAGACCATCACCTTAGCGGTATGTGGCTATATGATCAAAATTATGACTGTTAAGAAAAACTGAATATTGATTTATATTCCAAATCCCAAAACTGTATTAGGCCAGGAACATGGTCTCTGACACTGACATAATTTAGAACAGATAAACACAAGATGAGGAGCTCCCCCTATTCCAAGAAGTGACAGTGACAGAAAATATAAAAAGATTAAAAAAGGACAAATGTTCAAATTTCACAGCTAAAATTAGCCTCTACTAAAAAAAAGTAGCTTTTATCAAACCATTAAGGTTACTCCCCGAAGGGGCAACCATTATCTCACAAACCAAGTGCAAAGGAGCAGAGTATTAGGCAGTGGAGCTTGAGATGCCTGTTGGATTTAACTTGTAAGATAAATATTATTTATGAATGCATTCCACTCAGTCAAATACCAATCACTTAACGATAAATGATCAAACCTGAATTTTCCAAGTCACTCTTTTTTTTCTTTCTCCTTCCACCTACCCTCGAGTTCATTGCCTGTAAGAGCAATGTTAATGGTACTTCTAAAAAAGCTTGTGCCTATTCTCAATTAGAGGTGGAGTGGGCATCACCATCCCAGAATCCTCAGGATTGGGGAATGAACTATGGACTAAAATAAACTTACTGGTATTCTACTATAGACTGATTGTGATTCTAGCAATGGAAGGAATTATATCATTCATGTGGAGGCAGTGGCCACTAGAGGTTCTGAGGGCAGGGGGAGGGACATACAGGTGAAATATGGGGGCATTTTCGGGACTTGGGAATTTTCCTGAATGACATTACAATGACAGATACAGGCCATTACATATCTTGCCATAATCTACAAAATTGTGCAGGAGAGAGTGTAAACTACGATGTAAATTATAATCTACGCTTAGTGGCAATGCTCTAAAATGTTTTCATCAATTGTAATGAATATACCACACTAATGAAAGATGTTGTTAATGTGGGAAAATGTGGGAGGTGTAGGAAGCGGGGCATATGGGAATTCCCTATATTTTTATGTAACATTTATGTAATCTAAATATCTTTTTAGGGGGGCGGATGTGGCTCAACTGGTTGGGTGTCCGTCTACCATATGGAGGGACCTGGGTTCGATCCCCGGGACCTCCCGGTAAAATAAAAAAAAAAAAAAAAAAAAAAAAAAATCTTTTTAAATATATACATATATAAAAGAAAATAAAATAGCTTGTGAAGAACTCTTAAATGCAGAGCTAAAATAAAATTGTTTCCTTATCTGCTGGTTTCCATAGTCTAGATATTCCATTTACTATAGAAGGGTACAGATTTGGCTACAGAATATAAAATGACATTAAATTAAATTTGGAAAAATTAATCATCTCATTTGCAAAACATAGTACCACATTGTCCTGACAGTTAAGTCTCTGAGTCAGGCTAACTGTTTTAAGAGGCATTATACGATTATATTAGTAAGATTATCAGAAGCATCTTTGATATGCTTCCCCCCAGCCTTGAGGAATGCTGGTCAAGGCCTAACAGCCAGAAATGGCCCAGCCAGAAAAATCTCAACGTAAATAAAACTTAAGCTTTCCTATTTACATATATTTTCCTGTTTATATTTAAAATTCTATCTAGGGTAAAAAAAAAAAAAAAAAGTTATCTCTTCTATTTCTATTAACAAACTAAAACTACATATTTAATAAATTAACATTACCTGTTAATAATTTACAAACTATTACAATGTTGAGGATTTTAACTCCCACAATTAAAATCTTATTTTCTTCCATATTATTAACCTATTAATGTTAAAAGTATTTAATAATTGCTTTAACGATTTTCAATTAAATATATTCAATTATAGATGTAAATGATATTTTTCTTACCCACTAGCCTCTGGAGGAAATCTGACGGTAACCTTTCCCATCTCTGCACCTGGAAGCTCAATAAATTTTCCAACATCCTGCTTTTTCTCAGGTGCCTAAAAATCAGACCAACAACAAAAATAATTATGTGGTTAAATGTTTATGAATAGGGGGCAGATGTGGCTCAAATGTTTGGGCATCTGTCTCCCATACAGAGGGACCTGGATTTGATCCCCAGGACCTCCTGGTAAAAATTAAAAAAAAAAAAAGAAAAAGAAAAAAAAGTTTAAGAATACATTCATTCAACAAATATTACTTAATACCCGCTATGTGCCAGGCATCTCACTAATGAAGAGTAAAATGATGACTAGAACTCTCTGCACTCAAGAACTAAGAATCTGGGAAGCGGCTGTGGCTCAATCGGTGGGGCTCCCGTTTACCATGTGGGGGGCCCCGGGTTCGGTTCCCGGGGCCTCCTGGTGAGGGTAGGCCCGCCCGCACGGAGTGGTTGGCTGACCCAGCGAGCGTGAGCAGCAGCGGGGGGGGGATGAATGAATAAATAAATAAAATCTTTAAAAAAAAAAAAAAAGAACTAAGAATCTGGTAAAGGAAGTAAGTACAATTACCAGTAACAGAAATCTGTATAAAGTTATATTAGAGCCTCAGTTGATTAACCAACAGCATCTAGGGTCATCAGGAAAAGGTTAAAGTAGGAGGTAATAACCAAACTGGTCCTTGAAAAATATGTAGAAATATATTAAATGGAGTGTATAAAAAGCATTCAGTTTAAGAAAAGGAAAATCAGCATAGGCAAGAAACCAAGGAACAGAAGAGCAGGGCAACGTCCATAAAAAGTTAAGCAAAGCTGGAATGAATGTTGAGTGGATAGGAAAGGAAACTGAGAAAGTAAACTAGGTCCAAAATATGAAGAACTTTATAAGCTTGGCTTTTATCTTTTACGCAACAGGTAGTCATCAGGGATAATGGGACAATTTATTTGTATTGTCTAAAATGATACCTAGGCTGAACTAGAGAAAGGAGAAATTAGGAATGGGCATTCAGTTCTGAGTTTATAACAACCCAAGCAGGGGAATAATGAGGCCTCAATAAAAAGCAATAGTAGTGGAGATGAAAAGATAACAAATCTTGGGAGCGGATGTGGCTCAAGTGGTTGAGCACCTGCTTCCCACATGGGAGGTCCTGGGTTCAGCCCAGTGCCTCCTCAAAAAAAAAAAAAAAAAACCAACAATAAGTAAGCAAATGAAAAAACCAATTCAGGGGAGCTGATGTGGCTTAGTGGTTAAGCATCGGCTTCCCACATACAAGGTTCCAGGTTCAATCCCCAGTCCCAGTATCTCAAAAAAACAACAACAAAAAAAACTACACACACATAAATCTTTATACATGAGATTGATTTAGTTTGATTTTTTGACTGGTTAGATGTGAAAAATGGTTGAGAAAGATGCCAAGATTTTTAACCTCAATAACTGAGTGGACTGTGATGTCTACTCATGCAGAGCATAGTTTGCAAAAATTTCTCATATTGGAAAACCTTTATTAAATTAGAATCTTGTAACACTTGCATAATACACAAAGCAGATCAAAGTAGAGTAAATATGGCTGGTGAAAAGGACCCTTTTCCACTCTATTCTAGGCCATTTCCTCCTACAGAAGCAACGAAAAGGATTTAATGGTCTATGTTTCAAAACCAGAGTATAGGGCAGCGGATGTAGCTCAAGTGGTTGAGTGCCTGCTTCCTCCGTATAAGGTCCCGGCGTTTGATCACCGGCACCTCCTAAAAGCAAAACAACCAGGAAAAAAAAAAAAAAACAACCTTCATTGGGGAACAGATGTGGCTCAGTGATTGAGAACCTGCTTCCCATGTATGAAGTCCTGGGTTCAATCCCCAGTTCCTCATTTTTTAAAAAACCCAAAAAACAAACAAACAAACACAAAAAACACAGAGTATAAGAGACTCCGGAAGAAGAGAAGATTGTGTAGCTATGACATAATGAGTTTTTAGTTATATGGAATTTGGAATGTGGATAATCATAATCTTTTAAATATATAATTATCAAGATTAAGCCTTTATATAGTTGAAAATTAAAGTCAAGCCAAGACTTAACAATGGCAGATTCTTCCAATAGTTTCTTTTCTATTTATGAAAAGAAAACAAATGCTATGAGCAAGAATATTTTTCTTTTAAAACGTATGGTGCAGACAGACTGAAATGTCAGCACTTAAAAAAAAAAAATGTCTTACCACTTTAGCTTTGTTTGTTGGAACATTCCACTTGGTACCTACTGACTGGAAGGCCTGTTGGGCTTCAAGAAAGCCAAACCAGCGCTTTACATGAACCGGGGCTTTGTTCTGTTTCAATTGTTCCTGCCAGGTGGTATTTCCTGTTAGCAAACATAATTTTAAAAACTCTCAATAAACGTGCATCTACAATAGCAAAGGTCCCATCATGGTTAATATAAGTTAATTAGATGGCTTGTTATGTTTCCATAATGATATTTCTAAAATCTGTAAGTATTCATTGAAATGTTTTCTAATACTTTAATATATTTTTCAGAATTCACAAAAGGTAATTATTAAAAATATTTCTTCAGTTCAATTCACTGAAGTTCTATAATTCTAGATCCTGTTTTCATGCTCCCTTCCCCAATACCACTGTAGGTTAACGCTACACTTCATAATTAAGGGAAAGCTTTAAGTAGAGCAACTGGAGAATAAAATAAAAATCAAGGTGATCAAGAAGCTCATTTCTTCAGCTGTGATACCAAAAACAAGTACTGATGAAAAGTTTATTTAACTCTTTAACATAACAAAGCTACAACCTTAAAAGAACTCACAAACATTAAATAAAAATTGTAAATATTCAAAAAAGTCATAAACAAACCTATACATGAAAAGGTCTGATTAGAAAAGGCCTTCATTTTATATTGGTTAATGTTATAACAACAATTTAATTTAATTCAAAGTTTAAGCCACAAATCCTCTAGTACATACTCATCATTCACATTTAAAGAATGGTAACACATACTGGAATATTTTGTTGTTGTTATTGTTTTGTTTTTAATAAATGAAAAGAAAAATTCAAGCCCCTTTGTACATGTCATCAATTCCACTTTCTTCCCATCCTATTTTGTTAAGTTTCTATTACATATAATACAGTCACTATTTAAGCCCATTTCAATTAATTATATTCATTATTTTATTCATGGTTGTACATAGTTTAATAATACTTTCCTAAGCAAATTAATACACCTAACACTTTTAATAAATCAAAGGTTTCCACACTACCAGTGCATAGCCGTATCAACCACCCTAAGCAGTCCTTACTTTTCCTTACATGAGCATTTTGAAAACTGTACTCACTGGAGTGAGTGCTTACCTTGAATTCTTTGGGATCAATCGGAATTATGTTGTTTAAAGATTCTAACTCCTTTCTGGTCTTACTCCTTACATGATCTCATGTCATGAAAGCATATCTAACTTTACTCCAAAATAATTGTCTTTTGGTATCTGCCTCCATAAAATCTGGAATATGTGAATGACTGAGCCCCAGTCTATCTTCTCTTGCTATCATAAATTTCCCATACTCCTGTCTCTGTCTCAACTCATTGAGACTGATGGAGTCTATTCAGAACTTTTGGCAACTATTTTCTTGCTATTGATGTGAATCAGAAATTCCCAAACTCTCTATTTTCTGGAAGATAAAATTATCATTAAGGCAAGGTGAAAACTTGTCAGTTTTCTGTTTCTTGCCTGATGATTTACCCAAGAGATTTTTGAAGAGTGGAAGTAATCCAGGACTAGTACATTTTGCCTCTGTAGCGCTCTCATCATCCACATTACACATCATCCATTCCCTCACTATGCCTAGCCACTCTGTAATTATATAACTTGGACCTTCTCTCCTTTTATCTGCAACATGAGTATGTGGTCAGCAGGTTCATGAGTATTTGGATAAGTATATTAATTTTATTTGGGGAGGAGGGGTTGTTTAGAAATAGAATTGTCTTTCTATCTTTTTGGTTTTTTTCATCAGAAAAAATGGAAATCTTCATTTGTAAAAATCTTCATTACAGGGAAGCGGCTGTGGCTCAATCAGTAGTGCTCCCGTTTACCATATGGGAGGCCCCGGGTTCGGTTCCCAGGGCCTCCTGGTGAAGGCAAGCCCGCCCGCACGGCGTGGTTAGCTGACCCAGCGAGCACAAGCAGCAAGGGGGGGATAAATGAATGAATAAATAAAATAAAATCTTTAAAAAAAAAAAAATCTTCATTACATCTTCAAATGTAAATCTGTAGATTTACAGAAAAATCATGCATAAATACAGAGTTCCAATATTAATACCTTGTTTTAGTGTGGTCATTTGTTACAATTCGTGAAATAGCATTTTTATAATCGTACTATTAACTATAGCTCATGGTTCACCTTGGCGATCACTGTGTTGTATAGTCCTTTTTTAAAAATTTTTATTCTAGTAACATACATACAGCCTAAAATTTCCCCTTTTAACTACATTCAAATATATAATTCAGTGCTGCTAATTATGTTCACAATGTTGTGCTACCATCACCACCACCCATCACAAAAACTTCACAATCAAACAAAAGAGAAACTCTGTATAATTTAAGCATTAATTCCCCATTCCCTAATCCCATCCCATCCTCTGGTAACCTATATTCTAGATTCTAACTCTTTGAGTTTGTTTATTTTAATTATTTCATACCCGTGAGGTGATATAGTATTTGTCCTTTTATGTCTGGCTTATTTCACGCAACATGATTCCTTAACATTCAGGTTTATTTCTTTTATGTAGATTATACTTTTCATCACCATAGTCTAATTATGAATTTATAACCTGTCAAACCTGTACTATAAGTAAGATTCTACTATTCCTTTCACAATTTTTAAAAATTGTGGTTAAATATACATAAAATGTGCCATTTTAATCATTTTAAAGTGTAAAATTCAGGACAATATATTTATAATGTTGAGCAACCATCACCACTATCTAGTTCCAGAACATTTTCATCATTTCAAAAGGAAACACCATACCCATTAAGCAGTCATTCCTCATTCCTCCTCCCCTACACCTTCTGACATCCACTGATCTGCTTTCCATCTCTATGGATCTGGATATTTCATATGAATGGAATCAACATGTGGTCGGTTGTGCTGGCTTCTTTCACTTAGCATGTTTTCAGAATTTATCCATGTTGTAGCATGTATCAGGACTTCATTCCTTATTGTGGCTGAGTAATATTCCATTGCACGTATCACCACATTTTGTTCATTCATTATCTGATGGACATTTGGGCTATGTCTACCTTTTGGCTATTGTGAACAGTGATGCTATGAACATATGTGTCCAAGTTTTTGACCATGTTTTCAATTCCACTGGGTATATACACAGAGTAGAACTGCTGAATCATATGCTAATTCTATGTTAAACTTATTGAGGAACTCTATTATTTTTTTCATGAATTTCATAGGCAGTTCTCACACCATCATTCTTTTCCTTCTAGCTACATGTTGGCTTCCAGAGTTTACAAGCTTTAGCGATTTTTACTCCCTGCAGTTAGTCACTATTTAATTAACAATGTTTCTAGCACGGATGAAAGTAACTGGTTTCCAGATGAATGGTTGCTTGGGGTCCAGAGGAAGGGGGGAAGATTACAAAGGGCATAAGGAACTTTCTGGCTGGTGGGTATATTACTTATCTTGATTATGGTGATGACTCCACAGGTGTATATACATGTCAAAATTTATCAAATTATAAACTTTAAATAGTTGTTTTTTTTTTATGTCAATTATATCTCATGGAAGTTGTTTTTTATAAAAATTAATGGGAGCAGATGTGGATCAAGCAGGAGCACCTGCTTCCCACATCAGAGGTCCCGAATTCAGTTCCTGATGCATCCTAAAAACAAAAAAACAACAAGCAAACAAACAAATAAAATCAACTCAGGGTAGCCGATGTGGTTCTGCTGCTGAATGCCAGCTTCCCACATATGAGGTCTCAGGTTCAATGCCCAGCCTTAGTACCTCAAAAAAAAAAAAAAAAATTAACCGGCTTTCCAAATTAGTAAGAGCATATTTTTTCTATTTTACAAGGGAGTTGAGAAGGGGGAGAAAGTAAACTCACAGAGGAGGCATAACACCAGACCACTCCAACCCGGACTCACACACCTTCTGGGAAATGAGAAGGACTTTGCTCAAATCAGAGACAACAGTGTCTAAAGTAAAGTACTGGCTGAGCTAGGAGAGGTGCTTCTACAATGAGAAGAAGGCTTTTATAGTAGGGACAAAGTCAGCTCCAAAGTCAAGAGAGAAACTGGGATAGTGAGACACAGATGATCCCCAGGGACAACAGAAAAAGGATAGGAAATTCCTGTGACTGGAAGGCATAAAATAGTCAGGGTGGTCATTCCTCTGTAAGAAAGTTTTAAGTTACCACCTATATATATAAATACACACATTTGTACATATACATAGAAATATGTTTACTTCCTACCAGCAAAATATTAAATGATTAAAACAGCATTCTTGGGGAAGAGATGTAGCTCAAGTGGTTGAGTGCTGCTTCCCATGTACGAAGTCATGGGTTCAATCTCCAGTACCTCCTAAAAACAAACAAACAAACAAACAAAGGAAAAAAACCAACTTTCATTGGGGAGCAGATATAGCTCAGTGGTTGAGTGCCTGCTTTCCAAAAAAAAACAAAGAAAATACAAAACAAAAAAACAACATTCCTTAAGAAGTATTATTAATACCTTTTAGGGTGGCCCAAACACATATATCTGCTAAACTCAAGAAGTTTCCAACTAAGTATGTTCTCAGAGACAGGCAATGATTGAGCTCATTGATTGCAGAAGTAAAGGCATTACATGAAGACAACTTTGTAGCACTGAACTCCAACCAGTGATCAATCTGTTAACACAAAAGATAGAAAAGAAGTACATGGAACTTTAGACTTTAACAAGAAAATAACAAGGGTAAACACTCTGATTAACAGACAACAGGGAAGCGGCTGTGGCTCAATCAGTAGGGCTCCCGTTTACCATATGGGAGGCCCCGGGTTCGGTTCCCGGAGCCTCCTGGTGAAGGTAAGCCCGCCCGCACGGCGTGGTTGGCTGACCCAGCGAGCACAAGCAGCAAGGGGGGGATAAATGAATAAATAAATAAAATCTTTAAAAAAAAAAAAAAAAAAAAACACAGACAACAATGTCCTCTTGGATTCCTCAGTTGGAATCATGCCTTTCTTATCTCAAATTACAGAATTTATCATCATAGGCATTCAATTCTGGTTGCCTGAGACCTAAATTGGGCACTTAAAATTCAGGGAAGAACAAAAAGAAATAAGACTTGAGAACTCATAACCAGAAGGAATAACCAACCTGAAAGAACCCAAAGTCTGGTACCTAGCCAAAAAGATTCAACCAATTGCAGAATTTCAAAGTAAATCTTTACAAACAATTCTTTATATTTTTTATTTTACGTGATTCAGGAAAGTTAGAGCTGAAGGAATGCAAACAGCCAAAAAAACGAAATAGCATCAAAAAAGCCAAGTCTTGGAAGTTATTCTACTACTGCTGTAACTAATTAACTAAGGTATATACTCAGAAAAAAAAATAGGGTCCAAATTATGTGACCTTGGACAAACCTCTGAACTTTTCTAAGCCTGTTGCCTCACTGTAAAATAAGAGAGGGAATTGGTTAAGATGACTTACACAGTTCTATTCAGCTCTGAAATTTTAGTTATGTAGGAAGAGGAAAAGAGCACTCAGTATTCCAATGGGTCAGCCAGTATGGGATTAAATTCAAGTTTAGGAGTTAAAAAAGGTAGAGAGAAAAAAGTTTTCTTTTTTCTACAGATAAGCATTCCTTAACTTGGTCTAGAACTAAG
Organism: Tolypeutes matacus; assembly: GCA_026826555.1. Taxonomy (NCBI): domain Eukaryota; kingdom Metazoa; phylum Chordata; class Mammalia; order Cingulata; family Chlamyphoridae; genus Tolypeutes; species Tolypeutes matacus. Next base: position 445,869 of record JAKSZT010054262.1, on the reverse strand, counting down.
ACTATGTTGAGATTCTTAAATAGAATAAAAGTACATATGCCTGGGAGCCGGTGTAGCTCAAGTGAGTGCTGGCTTCCCACATACAAGTGCTGGCTTCCCACAGGGTTCAATCTGTGGCCCCTCAAAAAAATAAATTTATTAAAATTAAAATTAAAATAGATATATTTTTAGAAGTACATATGGTTCTTTTTGAGATGATAAAGGTCTCAAAAAAGAACATAAGGAAATGGTCATTCCTTACCTCGGTATGTTCCAACAGATTAAAGCCATAGAGCCCAGCTGTAGTTGCAACTCTAGCCAAATAGCGAAGTATTGAATTTATGTCAGTGAATACCACATTCCTAGAATATAAGCATAAGATAAAACATTAATCTGTTATCGAGCAATTGGTTAAGAGCTGCCTGTGATTTACAAAGAAATATAAAAACAGAAACCATATTATATTTATCATGTATATTCTACTGTATCAACAAAAACAAATGTGCCTAACTTCTTTATTGTTTTTATCAATATCCCAATTTCTTTTGAAATGTTTAGCTAAATCCAATAATTCAATCCAGACAAGATTTTGTGTATGGTGCTTCATTTATGTAACTAGTAGTTTCTACATATCTATCCAGTGATATAAATATGAAAATATAATTTGGATATTGAGAATAGCAATGATTTGCAATAACAAATCAAGGCAAAGAAGCCAAAGAGATAACGTCATAAAGAGGACAGTTTATCAACTTCCAGCTAAAGATGGCTATCAAAACCCATCAGAATTATTTTATTTAAAAAAAAAAAAAATTTATGCAAATATTCTCGCTGTCCTGATTTTGTGATAATCAGGGCAAGCTAAACATTCACTATATCAGAAACTATGCATTTGTCCCCAGACCTAGTTTTTCTCCCTACATCTGGTTTTTAGAATGCTGGTGATAAACTAAGCCTGACTTATCATATGACCATCCTGTACAGGAAATGAGTGTAACTCTAGGTATCTTTGGTCAACCTTAAGAGATATAGCAGGGGGATGGATGTGGCTCAAACGATTGGGCATCCATCTCCCATATGGAGGGACCTGGGTTCAATCCCTGGAACCTCCCGGTAAAAATTAAAAAAAAAAAAGAAAGAAAAATACAGAAGGCTCATAGGTAAGCCACCAGGCCCCACAAGCGGGTGAGCCCCCCAGGCCCCGCGAGCGGATGCGCTGACAGGCCCCATGCATGGGTGCGCCATCAGGCCCCGCGAGCCATGCAGCAAGACGATGATATAACAGGAAAGTGACACAAGGGAGAGCCAAGATGAGACATGCCAAAAAAACAGGAACTAAGGTGGTGCAGGTGGTAGGATGCCTCTTTCCACATCAGAGGTTCCGAGGATCGAATCCCAGTGAAGACAGGAGAAGGATGAGAAGAGAGGGTAGGAAACAGACACAGAGAGTTGTCCAGTGAATGGACACAAAAACAGCAAAAACGTTGGAGGGGGGGTGGTAAAAATGGACAAAAGTAAATAAATAAATAAATCCTTAAAAAAAAATTTTTTTTTAAGACACAAACCCATAAGGAAAAAGGAACAAAGCGACAATAACAATAAAATGCCAGAATACAGAAAGCAGATGGATTTAGCAGACCTCAAATAACTGACAAAAGTAAACAGTAGACAAAACCAAAAACCAATCCAAACTGTTTCAGAATTGAATCCCTTAAAGACTCAAGATATCAATGGCACCAGGTATCTTCGGAGTGATAGTGAAGTGGAGCAAAAATAAAGAGTACTGGTTAATGTCTAAGAATCAGTTAGAAATGCAGATACTCACAAATACTATTCTCCACAGCTAAGCCATTCCTCTTACCCTATGTTGACAAAAATTGGAGGATTATTCTCTAATAAGCAAAACAGAGGTCCCTTAGCTGGGACTATCTGGCACAGTTGAGGGTGGCGATATATAGAAAACAGGGAGAATAAAACATGCGTACTGGGAGAATGGATGTAGCTCAAGTGGTTGAGTGCCTGCTTCCCATATACAAAGTCCTGGGTTCAATCCTGGTACCTCCTAAAATTATACATAGATGCATACTGGATGCTGAGATCCCAGGGCCTCTTCCCACCACTGATTCCCCAAATATGCTGTTATCAGTTCTTCTTCACTTTTGAAAAGGAGGTTAAAAGTCTTTGCTGCATAATCTGATTGGCCCAAGAGTAAAAGATCTAAAGATAATGATATCATACTTTCCCCAAATAAACAGCTCAGTTAGATAACATTAGAGTAAAGCACAGAGTTCAGAATTTGTAATCAGCTGTAATTTCCCACTCTAAATCCAAACAAACTTCTGGAGTTGGAGTTAATGGATATTTGAGGAAAGCTTTTAACGTGAAAGATAGTGACCAAAATAAAAACAGGAAAAAAAATGTAATTTTGGACAAATCCAGGAAAAGAAAACATATATATCTTCTGAGCAATGAAACAAGAAAAGGATCCTCTAAAAGGAATACCCAGATTATCTCGGATACTACAAATATAATAGCAGAAATGAAAAACTCAATTAACAAATGGCAAGGTTAAATAAAGGAAATCTTTAGAAAGTAAAGCAAAAGGAAAGAAGACATGGAAAATGGAGGTAATATTTTAAGAAAATAAGAGGATAATCTAAAACGTCCAATAATCCACATAAAGAACAGAAAATGAAGAGGGGAAAGCATCAAAGGGAAAAAATTAATTTCTAAAACAGAAGGATTTCCAAGTTTCTACAATGAAAAACAGACCCAGACTAAAGCATATTACCATGAACTTTCAGAATATGGAATCCTAAGGGACGATATCCCACAAACTTCCTGAAGTTTCACAGAAAAAGATCAGGAATCAGAAAGGCACCAGAAGAGAACAAAGCAAACCAACAACAATTATTCTATGGAAAACTAAAAGTTGGCTCAGCAATTAATGAAACTTAACATGGTCATAATAAAGTAAAGACTCAATGGTAATCTAACCAAAATCATGCTACAACTACAATGGGAGGAAGGGGGAGATGGGGAGAGAGGGAGCATGTGCCAGTACGGGGTGAGAGTGCGTGCTGGCACAAGGAAAGAGACTTTCAACCACATCTTTGGTAGTAGAAAGATAATGCCTAAAGCTGGAAAATCAAGAAGCAACATTTCAAGCTTGTTACTTAGATAGGATAATACCATAAGTCAATTCAGAAGTGTTGAAATGTTTGCTCCTAGAGGGAAGGGAAAATGGAGGAGAGGGAGTGGATGACTTGTTTTATATTTTAAAAATCTTATAGAACTATAACTCTGTAGTATTTGCATATGTAGCTCTGACTTTAAACTATTTTACTAATTAAGTGTCCGGCAAGTCAATGGTTAAGTGTAAATCTGGCAAATGAGTGGCTTTTAAGTGAAATATGTAGCTACTATTAGAAGGAAATGTCATCAAGCATATAAGTTACAACTGTTTTCTTGGCTTGGACCAGTATTTTTATCAAGGCAAGAATTATGAGACTTATTCATTAAAGCCAGGCTATTACAAGAAAATTCTACCCTAATTCCAATTACTGCATGTAGGGGAAAATAACACTACCATTTCACTTTTACAAATACTCCAAAAATAACATTTAGTTTTAAAAATTAATAAATTTGAACTAGTAATATTGTATTGGTTATTACTATTAATACTAATATGCCATATTCAATGATTTTTAGTTAACATAGAATTGATCAGGATAAAATGGAGAAGATGGGAATCCTTATGTGGAACCTGGCAAGTATTCCAAGTCAAGAATCTAAATGATACTTCTTTCAATCCTATTTCTGCCTGAGATTTTCCATGAGGAAATGACATCAAGTGGGGTTATACATCTTTTCTTGTGTATCTTGTCTCTTCCCAAAATACAAGACTTTCCTTACTACAGTTTATTAGTATGGATCTTTTCAACACATTTCAAAATCTGCATCCTGTTTGAGAATACCCTTGAAACTTTCTTCCCATTTTGTCCAGATTTCCTTATTTGCAAGGTATTCTTTTTTTTTTTTTTTTTTTTTAATGAATCATCATTTTATTCTCCTGAGACATTTTGCATGATAAAACATACAGGTAATACAAAGTCCAAAGGCTGGTCATGTCATGTTTATGAAATAAACATATGAAATGTAAACTACATGATAACATTGTGGGGAGATATCATGGTTTCATTTATTTTCATAAGAGACAGGTTATGAGTGCATGACATAAAAGCTTAAAAATCATCACCAAATTGTGCTAAGGATATTTCAAGAGATTATGCAGGGAGAAATCTGTGCAAATTCATCTTCTTACTCAGTGTCTGAAGGGTATTCTTAAAAGTATCTGAAATTGGGTTGTGTCTATTCCTTAGTTTCATTATGCAAGAGAATAATGTCTCCCTTTCTAGTTCTTTTTATTCCTTTCAGGGGGTTTCAGAGAAAAGAAGTAATTCTAAGGGCATTGAAACTTCCATATATCCTAGGATGCAAATGGATCATTTGAATCAGGGACACTCAATATCTGTTCATTGTAAAAATTTTGAAAATACAAAGAAATAAAAAGAAAAAAATTAAATCTCCCACAATTTCGTCACCCAGAAAAAAAAATACTATTGTACATTTCTTGAACATATTTTTCTATGAAGATATTTATTTTCAAGTTTACATTCTGCTATTATTGTTAGATTATGAACATTTTCCACAATTAAAAATTCTTTTTTTTTTTTAAAAGATTTATTTATTATTTTATTGTATTTATTTATCCCCCCTTGCTGCTTGTGCTCGCTGTGTCCACTTTGCTTTTTTGCGTTTTTTTCTGTGTCTGCTTCTCTTCCTTTGCTGGGTCATCTGTCAGCCCACGGTGCCGCGCAGGCCGGCTTGCCTTCACCAGGAGCCCTGGGAATCGAACCCAGGGCCTCCCATATGGTAAATGGGAGCCCAAGCAATTGAGCCACAGCCGCTTCCCTAAAACCTCTTTATGTCTCTTTTTTTCTTGGTTCCTAACATTCATTCCATGCAATGGACTTACCATATTTACTTCCTATTATTACTGATTTTTAATAGCAGAATAAATTACAATGGATTTTAAAAGCCTTATAAATAAATATCCTATAGAAACCTAAGCAGATTACAAATGGAATCAGTTAAGACTGCTGACAAGTGTAAGTCTCTGGGTACAGTTTTTTTAGAATGATGAAGAAAATAATACTTCTTTGTAGAGATAAGTTACCTATTTAGCAAGTAAAAGAAGCATACAACTTTTAACCCTGGGTATTTTTAAAATGCTGTTCAGTATTGAGAACAAAAATATAAAAGCACTTACTCAGAAACACGAAGAATATTCTCTTTCCCATCTTCAACTGAAATGCTGACATTGTCTTTCACATGTTCTACTGTCAGTAGAGCTCCTAAAAATAGTGGGATGGAAAGATTTATTTCTCTTTGTAAATAATGTAGTATTTAAACTTAGATCATAAAGCTATAAGGCTGAGTCAGCAAATCAATATTAAATTCCACTAGCCATAAACTCCCTTCTTAGTAGTCTGTATACAGAAGGTATAAATGGTCTTCTATCTTAGATAAATAACTGAGAATCCATTCACTAGCATAGTCCAACTGCTTTTGAACATGCTCAGCTTCCAGTTAGTAACAATGAAATCAGTCTTTTTCTCTTCAGGAGACAAGAAATTTGAATAATGCCTTGTATCATAGCTATTGAAAAAGTATTTGAAAGATAGTACGTACTACGTGGTGAGCACTGTGCTAAATGCTTTACAGTCAGTCAAATTTCTAACCTTTGTAGTAACCTTAGGTAGATATCTTCATTCCCATTTTACATAAGAGGAAAGTGAAGTTTAAAGGAGTTAATAACTAGTCTATAGTCTTTGATTAAATATATGACAGAGTCAGGATTTGATTGCAGGTCTAAGTAGGTCCAGGGCTCAAATTCTAAAACACAGTGTATTTACATCTCTCAACACATAATAAAGTTTACTAAACTGACTCATTAATCCTTCTTTTAATTTGGATAAGATGGGTAACTGTCACCTATATATTGGCTTTGAAATACCATGCTCTAATGGGAACAGGACTGTGACAGAGAATGTGTAAGATAAGCCTAGAAAATCTGTTTAGAAAGCACAAAAGGGCTTCCAGGAATATGGAGGATTAGAGAGACACAGGACTCACTTTTCTCCCAGTAAAATAGCTAGTGGACAGGCAGAAATAGACTGAAAAAAAAAATGTCTTAGGGTTTAGGGCACCAGGGGAAGACTGAACACCAAAAGAGAGAGGGGCAAAGGAAAAGAATCTGGATGGGAAAACTCTGTGACTAAAAACTGCAGCTGCATTCGCCCCACCACCACCACCACCAATGTGTGGGACATGACTCCTGGGGATTAGCCTCCTGGCACCAAGGGATTATTACCAAATGCCAAGGAGAGATGCATTTGGAAAAAGATCTTGACCAAAAGGGGGAAATTAAATACAAATGAGTTTTAATGGCTAAGAGTTTTCAATGTGAGTTGGGAGGTCATTCCAGAGGTTACCCTTATGCAAGTCTCAAGAGGCTCTCACAGTAAGCAGTGCCTCAAGAAGGGGTGTTCCTGAGGGCTCTAGAGATATCTAGACACTATAAATTATAACAGATTTTAAAAGCCTTATAAATAAATATCCTGTAAAATCCTAAACAAATTACAAATGGAATCATTAAGACTGCTGACAAGTTTAAGTCTCTGGGTATAGTTCTTTTAAAATAATGAAGGATACTTCTTTCTAGAGATAATCTATCTAATTACGATGGACAATGCCCATCCCCCCAAAATCAGAGAGTATCTACAACTGCAAGCAAGACAGTTCCATCCATTTGCCCCATACAATTAAAGTCCTCTCGCCTTTCCAGCCCTAGCCCGGGACACAACAGTCGTCGCGATGTTGATGCCCAAGAAGAACCGGATTGCCATTTATGAACTCCTATTTAAGGAGGGAGTGATGGTGGCCAAGAAGGATGTCCATATGCCAAAGCACCCCGAGCTGGCAGACAAGAATGTGCCCAACCTTCATGTCATGAAGGCCATGCAGTCTCTCAAGTCACGAGGCTACGTGAAGGAACAGTTTGCCTGGAGACATTTCTATTGGTACCTTACCAACGAGGGTATCCAGTATCTCCGTGATTACCTCCACCTACCCCCTGAGATCGTGCCTGCCACCCTGCGCCGGAGCCGTCCAGAGACTGGCAGGCCGCGGCCCAAAGGTCTGGAGGGTGAGCGACCTGCAAGACTCACTCGAGGGGAAGCTGACAGAGACACCTATAGACGGAGTGCTGTGCCCCCTGGTGCCGACAAGAAAGCCGAGGCTGGGGCTGGGTCAGCAACTGAATTCCAGTTTAGAGGTGGATTTGGTCGTGGACGTGGTCAGCCTCCTCAGTAAAGTTGGAGTGGGGGATTATTTTGTGTTGAATAAACTTTAGTCAGAAAAAGAAAAAAAAAAAAAAGTCCTCTCTCAATCTGAAGCAGAGTGGGCATCACCATCCCAAAATCCTCAAGACTGTACAAACAAACGTAAGGGAGGAATACAACCACGGACCAAAGCAGACTTATGATTACTGTAGTAACAGAAGAACTTGTAACATTGGTATAAAGATCGTGGTCACCAAAGGTTCTGAGGGGAGGGGGAGGGAAGAATAGGTGCAACATGGGGAATTTGGTGGACACTGGAATTGTTCTGCATGACACTGCAATGATGGAACAGGCCATTATACATTTTTTCAAAACCTATAAAATTGTGTGGTGCAAAGTGTAAACCATAATGTAAACTATAGACCAGGGTAGGTAGCAATGCTTCAATATGTGTTCATCAATTGTACCAAATGCACCATGCTAATGAAAGATGTTAATGGGACAAAGTGTGGGTGGGGGAGGGGTGGGGTATATGGGAATCCACTACATTTTCGACAATTGTGACAACTGGTGAAACTTGAATTGGGGTCTATGGATTAGATGGAAGAATTGTACTGATGTGTATTTCCTGACATTGGCAGTAATGTGAGGTCATGCACGCTGAAGTATCCTGGGGTGGGGAAGCATCCTATCTGCAGCATGCTCTTGAGTGGTACAGGGGGAAAAAGTTCTATTCTTGCATCTTTTCTGTAATTTTGAAATTATTTTAACACTTAAAAATTATTATTTAACATTCTGAATGCACAGAAGTAAGGGAATCCTAGCAAAGCAATCTTTTTCTACATATTTTGTCTAATTTTAATGTTTATATTAAAATAAAATGTATTTGAATTAAACAGTGGGGAAGAATTAAATCACATACCAAAAAAAAAAAAGGGACGAGCAACCAGGAAATATAAATTCTATAACTGGTCTATAGTTTAAAATGACAACAAATAGCTTTAAGACTCTCTTCCAGAACACTGGGAAACTGTGTGTTCTGAGTTCTATAATTCAAGAAAACTAGTCTATAAGTCTATGATCTTCAGGGTGCTATGCTTAGTAACATTAGTAAAACCATTAGGCATTTATTGGGTACCTAAAATGTGTTGGGAACTTTACCTATATTTAATTCTGGCAACCAACCCCATATGGAATATATTATTCCCCCTTTCTTAAACAAGGTAACTGTGGAATTAACTTGCCCAGGATACACAATTAATAACTGGAAGCCAGGATTGGACTCAGGTCTCCAGGAACCAGATATCTTTGCTCTTAACCAGTAGGGCCACACTGTCTAGTGCCTTCCTAGTCCATTGAATCAAACCCATTTCCTTTAGTGGATCAATGTATGAAATTAGTCCATAATTACTGAGACCAATATGTTAAAACATCATTTTTTAATAATTCGTAAAATAGCTACTGAATTGTGTTTTTGTTCCAACAAACTCAGACCACCACCAAATTTGTAATGAGCAAAGCCCTATATGAGGGCCGATTGTATCTAAAGTCTCACTCTTCCTGAACATTATTTGTGTGTCTACACTACATATACACATTAATGTATTAACACATGAGTAAACTACTTAAAATCTTATATGTAATTTCCCAAAGAACGGAAAGAGCATAAGTTCTAAGATATCTATCCACAATAACCTTGGCCACGATGAAAAAAACAATCTCAAACAGAACTTAAGATTTATCAGGAAGGTCCAACGTTTGCTCTGTTTACTACATACACAGGGTGTGGAGTAAAGCAATCCCATCAGTCTGCAGTGTACCTGAGTGTTCCAGTAATTATCCTAACATCTTTAATTAAAAATAATTGCAGCCTCCGCTGAAATCATAAATGCTAATAAGATCGTCTGCCTTGCATCCTTTGAACACAACAAAACGTAAAAAAAAGAGAAATCGAGTCAAGTGGATTAGGATCTTTTCTCAGAGGAGGGGAAGGGAAAGTGGTAAGATAAGGGGAGTTTAGGGGAAAAACTCAAAAATAAGGGAAGAAAAGAAATTAAAAACGAAATAAAAAAAAATAAAACAAAAATAAGGGAAGAGCACATGACAGGGATTTTTGGTTTTTGTGAGATTTTTTTAGGCGTACCGGGGACTGAACCCAGGACCTCGCGTGGGAAGCAGGCGCTCAACCACAGAGCTACATCCGCTACCTAATGAGAGTTGGTTTTTTTTCCGTTTGTTTTTTCCTTTTTGGAGGTACCAGGGATCCAAACCGCGAACTCATCCCTAGGAAGCAGGCGCTCAACCACTTGAGTTACATCTGCTCCCCTATGATAGGGTTTTAAACTTTAAAAAGTATTATTTCAAAGAGCAGTTCTCAGCCTCGGGGAAAGCATTTTAAAATTAAAGAGTGGAGTTTGATGGGAGTCGTCCTAGGAGAGAGAAAGTCCGAAGTTGAGCCTCGTGACCCCCGGGCCCAAGCTCATACCGCGGCTCCCGCCACGTCAAGGAAAACTGTCTATAGAAGCAGATCCACCTGCCCGCGAACCAAAGGCGAGGGGCACTGAGTCTACTCAGTGGACAGTTCGGGAGACAGGCACCAACCTCCAGTGACCGCCGCTGCCCAAAGTCAGAACGCGGCAACCTGCCCGCCCCGCACCCTCCCAGGCTGATGCAACCGCACAAGTTGGCGGCTTGGTCCTCTTACCCAGCGGAGGGTCTACCGAATTCACAGTAAGGCAAAGCGTCGCCATTTCCAACAGGCTGCGGGTCTACCTGTCAGTCCGCTTGCCTAGCTGCTGAAACACCGAGACACGACGAAAAGGAGAGTATGCAACGTGTGCGCGCACCCGACGCTGCGGCAGCCTTTGCTCCACCCTAGCGCGGCCGCGGTTGCTGTCGTCACCGCGCACGTCCCGTTGCGTCATCGCCGCGCGCCACCTCTTTGCCCGTCCGCTGGCTCCTGAGCGTCGAACCCCGCCCCTCCACAGCCAGGTCCGTGAAATCATACGTGGCGCCCCACGCTGTTCTGGAAAGTTGCTGTGTTGGACGGGTTTTAAGTAACACTGCCCAAAGCGAGAAAATAAGTTGCCATACTGTTCTTATAGTGTGATGGGTGTTTCTGTGAATCATGAAAGGAAACACGCAAACGCAATATTGTATATTGTCAATGGGCATTGGGTACATGCTATGAAAAGTTATGAAAGCATCATACCGACAGCCATGAGGATGGGAAGAAAGGTGTGGGTGGGTAATAAGATCAGGGAAGAAAGGAAAAAATAAAAAAAGATTTAAAACACAAGCGCGCGCGCGCACGCACGGAAGAAGTCTTTTTTTGAGGCTTTAAAAAGACCACTGCCTAAGTTGTCATTGCTTTATTTGCCTGGGATGCTCAAAAGTGCCTTTCAAAGTGTTGTTATGATAAGGGAAGTGCTGGGACCCTAACCCCACTCTGCAGAAACCCACAGCTTTAGGAAAATGAACTCCCCTTGGTCCCTTTCCCCCCTCCTCTCCCCCTTTTCTCCATGGAATCCATGTCAGGAAGATAAGCACTCCATGCCTGCCCTTTTGAACTGAAATTTATAACTCTAAAGGCCCAGAATTTGGAGACTGAATTCTCCTCTGGGCCAGCAGGTACTAACACTTCGTTCATCCTACCCTCAACAGTGCCGCTTAGGTTTCATTCCGTCAGCCCCAATAGTTAAAGTAAGTGTGGCTATTTCTGATAGAAAGGCCAGCCTGATCCCACTCCACAAAGGAGATACCCATCTCTCAGTGAGAAGGTGATTTATTGTGGGTGCACAAGCAAGGAACTGGGGGAATCTTCCCCAAAACAATTCAAGAATGGAGAATGGGAGCTAGGGATTTTACAGGCAAAGGAGAGGGCTAAGGGAGAAGAAAAACAAGACATGCCAAGGGTCTTGTGAGGAGGGTACGTGGAATTTCTCAGCCCTGCGTTGTCTCAAACACATTCAACTTTGTTTTTGTTTTCAGCGGTTAATTCACGATAGTTTAGATATTGTTGTGCGGGTGCAAGGTCTTCATGGCTCCTCAGCCCACTGCTCAAGGATATCAAACTTTCTGTCTCTGAGAAAAGTTACAGATTTACTGGGTCATAAGGTTCACCTGACACCACACTGGCTGGTTTTGCTTGAGACATTATCTTATTCCTGTAAGCAAAAGGAAGAAGGTCTGGTTAATATCCTTCAGAGAATTAAGTGCAAAGAGTAAACTTCTAGGGAAGCGGCTGTGGCTCAATCAGTAGGGCTCCCGTTTACCATATGGGAGGCCCCAGAACCGAACCCTGGTGAAGCCTGGTGAAGGCAAGCCCGCCCGCACGGCGTGGTTAGCTGACCCAGCGAGCACAAGCAGCAAGGGGGGGATAAATGAATAAATAAATAAATAAAATCTTTAAAAAAAAAGAGTAAACTTCTAAAATTAGATTAATAGAAAATCACCTCAATTACTGTATTAGAATTTTCAGAGCTACTTAACTGAAGAAATTTTTAGTAAGCACATTTTCCAACTATCAGTGTCATCTTCCTCTTCCTCTTCCCAGTGAGTCTTCCTCTCAAATCCTATCTTTTTTTCCTTTTCTTTTGATGAGCTCTAGATCTACTTCAGGGGCTTCTGCTCAAGCTCAAGGGACCAAGGATTGATTCCAAAAACCATCTCAATCTCATTACCACCCCCCACTTTATCTTAACCTCCCCAAGATACCACTGTTTTTTCTTCACTAGGGAATGCCATTTAAATTAGATCTCTCACAAAACATGAGTGCTTAATCAAATTATAAAAAAGTTTTTCTGTACCTAGTCCCTCCCAAAAGCACCACCAGAGATGGCAATGCATATATACAGCCAGCTTCCAGAGATGGCAAAGCACTTGCATTAGAACACACCCACTTCCCCTCCCTACACCTTCCAACAGCTTTTCTAGGGTTGAGATCCAGAATATGCATTTTATCAAGTTATCCAAGGTGTCTCATAGAGAAGGTACCATAAAAGCTAGTGGATATGATTTCAACAACAATACTGTAATTGTGGCACATTGTTGACTCAGCAAAGTTTTTCAAGTATATCCCATGTGCCAGTGTGCCTCTCCACCTCCCTCAGTTGAAATTGGTTTCTCTTCTGAACACCCAGCTAGCTCTCAAGAACCTTGTTTGCTGAAACCATATCTTAGACATCCTTGGACTCCCCAGATTGCTTAGCACATACTGGAGTTCCTTCCTCCTCTAAGATTGGTAGGATGAAAATGACAGCATTTAAATGGGGGGAAAGTGATACAAATTTACTATGGACACTAAAATTTTAAAAATTACTAAACAATGTAATAAGTTTACATCATCTTTAATCCCACAAAAATGTAGGTATTGTAGGTATTATTGTTACTGTAAGCATGGCTATTTCCATGCTTACAGTAATGGTCTGCCAGTTCTGGTGCTACAAAGAACAAACAAGTCTCTCAGTGAGAAGGTGATTTATTGCAAGTGCACAAGCAAGGAACTGGGGGAATCTTCCTAAAATCAGTTCAAAGTGAGAAGGGGGCTAGGGATTTTGTAGGGGGAGTAGGGGTTGAAGATCAAGTGATGATTGTGTGATGCATTCCTACCATGTGTGTGATGCTTTTGAATTTTTTTTTTACAGGGTCTCCTGACGGGAATGTGGGCAAATTTCTTAATTCTGAGTTATCTCCTGTATGCAAAACCGCTGTTTGATATATATATATATTTTTTTTATGGATAGTCTCAAATTTTTTTTTTTTATTATTATGGGTAAAAATCAAAATTCTCACAATACATACAAACATTTGCAAAATGATATATAAATATATATGCATATATGTGTATTTGCCTACAAAAATGTTATTTATATATATATATACATATATTTTAAGAGGTGCTTAGATTACCCAAAATATTACACGGAACCCACTGGGATTCCCATGTTGTCCACCTTCCACACCTCCCATCACATCCCACACAAACATCTCCCACAGTGTGGCCCACCACCCTCAATGAACTTACACATCCTGGAGCCTTGCCACCAACCATAGACCACAGTTCACACTGTAGACCACACTCTCTCCCACTCAGTTCTGAGTGGTGTGTGCTGATTTAAAATGGCCTACATCCGTTGCCACAACAGTACTCAGGACAACCTCCAACTCCCAAAGAAGCCACTGTATTTCAACTGCTCGTCCCCTCCCTACCCCAAAAGTGTCAAGTGGCCACTGGCTCCACCTCATTGTTATAATTTCTTGCATTGCTAGAATCACCATATGTGAACAAGAGAATACCATCAAGTCCACTCTAGTCCATAGATCTTCCCCCAATCCTGAGGGGACTGGGATGGTGACGTCCACTCCAACTCCAAGTGAGAGGGGGCTTATATCCCATGGATATGGTGGGTGGGATGATCCTGCCTGCAGATGCAGGCCCTCTCCATTCCCTGGGATGGCCATTTCCCATCATTGTCTCCTCACCAGGTGACTTGGATGAGTCCATTGAGCTGTAGGGTAGGAGTTGCAGCTCCACCTAGATTTCATGAACACCTGGCAACATAGGTAGGCGGGAGGCTCCAATCTCTGGAAGTATACCTAAAAACTCCAGCATCACATATAGGTTTGAATAGAAGGGACTGGTGAACCATGTGCAGGGAGGACTTATTTGAGTCTAATTCTGTCACTCTCAGGACCACAGATTCCAAAATAGAACCCACTGATAAGGCATCAGTCTCTGGGGCTATCCCCCCTTATATAGGACTAGGGTGTCTCCGGAGCTCTCAGGAACCCCACTGAGTGGGGTGATAGGTACTTAGATGTTCTATGAGCTCCTACTGAGGTGTGCGTAAGAGTTACCTCTGGGATGACCTCCCGACTCTCTTTGAAGTCTCTTAGCCACTTGAACTCATTTGTCTTTACCATTTCCCCCTTTTATTCAAGGTCTTTTTCCAGTTGTGTTGCCAGTTGGCACTTGGGAAAAGTTTTCAATTACCAATAATCATGCCTCGGATAAACCTCATTGGCTACGATACTGCCACTGTGCAAAGCTGCCAGTTGGCACTTGGTATTAATCCCTCGTTGCCAGGGAGGCTCATCCCCGGGAGTCATGTCCCACGTTGGGAGGAAGGTAATGCAATCATATACTGAGTTTGGCTTAGAGAGAGGCCACATTTGAGCAACAAGGAGGCTCTCAGGTGGCAACCCTTAGGCACCCCACAACTAAAGGCTAAGTCTCATTTACAAGAGCAAAGACTCACAAGGGTAGTCATC
>JAKSZT010054262.1:71454-426212 GCA_026826555.1 Tolypeutes matacus | reverse complement strand
TCCCACTTTCCGGACTCCCCAGGTTAGCTGAAGCTCTGATGTTAGTCAGTGAGGAGTGCTAAAGATGGCGGATTCCGCCCCTTCTGGTGACGAGCTGCAGCGTCATCGGGCTGCTCAGTAAATCAGTTTGAGTGCAGATTCGCGTCTGCTCTCAGCCTAATGCTGCTTCAGGTCGGCTTATCTGCTCCCCAAAGCTATGGGGCTGTACAGGCAGCCAGATCGATGTCTAAAAATATAAAATACCCTTCCCTGTCTTCCAACCGAACCCTCCCTTTTTTGGGAAGTGTCCCTTCCTCCTGGCTCCGCAGCGGCCCAGCTCTTATCCCTGGATGACTAGAGAAATCAGCTGCGTTGCCCGACCAAAATCCCCCCTCCGGTTCACTGGGTGCTGATTAGCTCGTTTGCTCTATTCACACAAGGTCCAAGGGGCGCCAGGCAGCCAGATCCCCAGAAAATAAAACTTTTTCGCCCCGCCCACGGCTCAAAATGGCCGTTTTATTTTTTTTTTCCGTAACCGTGGGGCTAAGCCGCCTGTGCCAACCTCCACCGGCAGCCTCAAAACTCACGAATCTCCACCGTTCGGTCCACGCCGCCGATCCGCGCAGATAGATGTCCCAAGCCTCTCACTCCACGCGTGCACAGCACAGACCCCCGGGCAGGACCCCGTCCCCAATCCGCCTTGCTCTGGGAGCTTGCAGTGTGCGCCCTCCTACACTAACGCCATCTTCCCTGTTTGATATTTTGGTTCACAGTCTTTTATCCCAGGGAAGTTACAGATTTCCTAGGCTATAAGGTGTTCCTGGAGTCATTCTGTGGTTTTGCTGAGATGTTATCTTATTCCTGACTTCCCTGGTTGAAGAACTGAGGTCTGGTTATTGTCCTTCCAGGAACTAAGAACAAAGAGTAAACTATTAAGATTAGGTTCATAAAATCAGTTCAACTGATCTGGGAAAGGTATGCGAGTTTTTCAGAGCTGCTTAAGAAATTTTTATTTTTTTATTTCTTTATTTTTTATTTTATTTTTTTCATTTTACTGCTTTTTTTTTTTTCTTTTTTTTTTTATTGTGCGTAAAAATCAAAATTTTCACAATACATACCAACATTTGCAAAATGATATATAAATATATATGCATATATGTGCATTTGCTTACAAAAATGTTATTTATATATATATATAAATATATTTTAAGAGGTGCTTAGATTACCCAAAATATTACACAGAACCCACTGGGATTCCCATGTTGCCCACCTCCCACACCTCCCACCACACCCCACACAAACATCTCCCACAAGTGTGGCCCACCACCCTCAATGGACTTACACATCCTGGAGCCTTGCCACCAACCATAGACCACAGTTCACACCGTAGACCACACTCTCTCCCACACAGTTCTGAGTGGTGTGTGCTGATTTAAAATGGCCTACATCCGTTGCCACAACGGCACTCAGGACAACCTCCAATTCCCAAAGAAGCCCCTGTATTTCAACTGCTCATCCCCTCCCTGCCCCAAAAGTGTCAAGTGGCCACTGGCTCCACCTCATTGTTATAATTTCTTCCATTGCTAGAATCACCATATGTGAACAACAGAATACCATCAGGTCCACTCTAGTCCATAGTTCTTCCCCTAATCCTGAGGGGACTGGGATGGTGATGTCCACTCCACCTCCAAGTGAGAGAGGGCTTATATCCCATGGATATGGTGGGTGGGATGATCCTGCCTGCAGATGCAGGCCCTCTCCATTCCCTGGGATGGCTGTTGCCCATCATTGTCTCCTCACCAGGTGACTTGGATGAGTCCATTGAGCTGTAGGGTAGGAGTTGCAGATCCCCTGAGATTTCATGCACACCTGGCACATAGGTAGGACAGAGGCTCCAGTCTCTGGAAGTATACCTAAAAACTCCAGCATCACATATAGGTTTGAATAGAAGGGACTGATGAACCATGTGCAGGGAGGACTTATTTGAATACAATTCTGTCACTCTCAGGAGCACAGATTCCAAAATAGAGCCCACTGATAAGGCATCAGTCTCTGGGTCTATCCCCACTTATATAGGACCTGGGTGTCTCCAGAGCTCTCAGGAGCCCCTCTGTGTGGGGTGATAGGCACTTAGATATTCTATGAGCTCCTACTGAGGTGTGCGTAAGAGTTACCTCTGGGATGACCTCCCGACTCTCTTTGAAGTCTCTTAGCCACTTGAACTCATTTGTCTTTACCTTTTCCCCCTTTAATTCAAGGTCTTTTTCCAGTTGTGTTGCCAGTTGGCACATGGTATTAATTCCTCTTTGCCAGGGAGGCTCATCCCCGGGAGTCATGTCCCACGTTGGGGGGAAGGTAATGCGATCATATGCTGAGTTTGGCTTAGAGAGAGGCCACATATGAGCAACAAGGAGGCTCTCAGGTGGCCACCCTTAGGCACCCCACAACTGCAGGCTAAGTCTCAGTTACAAGAGCAAAGACTCACAAGGGTAGTCATCAATAAAAAGAACACATCAGTGGGTCATCCTCTTTTGACAGACACTGTCCCTATACTCAGAGGACTATTGCTGCTCCCTTGGAGACTGTGGCAGAGCTCTCCAGGCTAGGAATTCAGATTCCCTCATTTATTGTGTGATTGCCACCCATCGTGACCATGCCCCATCTTTTGATCTTTTGAACGATTTTGTATATCTTTCATATATATTCGGATGAACTAATTCCCATGAAACCCCCTCCCAGACACCCCCCACCAATAATCCCCTGCAGTACCCAAGAAATTTTTAATAAGCACATTTTTCAGCTATCATTATTGCAACAATGTGCTAATTGTTCAGTTTCTTTTTGTTTCTTTTTTGCTGAGCAGAGGGTGGTCTCTGCTCAGGCCAGAGCTCTGGGTCAGAAACTGACCTTGTGGAAAGTGCTTAAGAACAAGACTTCCCATACTATTGCCCATCAGTGACCCACTGGCAAAGTAGAATTGGTTTTATTCATTCCATTTGGGGACAAAAACAGTATTATGGGCTTGTTCTTCAAGCTTCTGATTTTAGGGCTATCAGGAAGCCAAGTCTGTGAGATGACTTGCAAATTGGATTGCAGACAAGTCACTTGGGTTTTATCAAGATTAAATCATATTTATTTATTTATATCCTCAACTTGTGAGGATTTAATCCACTTTATGAAACATGATAAACCAAATCATTTTAATTTAGGAGAGGAAAAATAAGAATATAAATAGTGAAGCCAGAACACTAAATAGATGCATGAAATCCTGTTCACTTTTTTGGGATGAACCACACATTTGCATTCAAAGCTCAGAGAAAAACTAGCTACTATATGATGGGGAAAGCACAACTGTCCCTCATATGAGACCATAATTAAATTTCTTTTAAGGTGTCTCATAAAGAGTGAGTACAGTTTCAAAAACACAACACAGTAATTGTGGAACATTGTTCATTCAGCAAAGTTTTTAAAGCACATCTTACATGCCAGACATTGTTCTTAGTGCTGCTAGGAATATGTAGTAAAGAAAAATAAGGTCCCTAATTTCATGAAGCTTACATTGTAGTGGGGTAAGGCAGAAAGTAAACAAACAAGATAATTTCAGAGTGATTAATTTTATGAAAATAATAAAAGGTTGTGATGGGATTAACACTTGCTTTTAATTGAGGAGGGCTGGAGAAGAGATGTATTTTTGGATACTTCATTTTTCTTTAACCCTTTCTTATTCATGTTCTTTAATTAAAATAATCTATCTGGATCAATAATGATTTAGTGGGAAGCGGCTGTGGCTCAATCAGTAGGGCTCCCGTTTACCATATGGGAGGCCCTGGGTTCAGTTCCCGGGGCCTCCTGGTGAAGGCAAGCCCGCCCGCACGGCGTGGTTAGCTGACCCAGCGAGCACAAGCAGCAAGGGGGGGATAAATGAATAAATAAATAAAATCTTTAAAAAAAAAAAAATAATGATTTAGAATGACTACTATTGAATAAGATTTTGAGTGTTTCTGCCTCCTAAAATTGTGAGTTGGCAAATTCTTATCTGCTGTAATTCATTCCAATAAGATGTGAAGAATTCACAAATAGGAAGTTGATCATCTAGAAAGAATTATGGCCTAAGTGGAAATTAAATAACTAAACCAATAATTTATTTAATTCTTAGAGATTATTATGTCCAATAGTTAGAGCTGTAATATAAAAATTAGAATTATGTTGTAATTAATTTGTATTATATTTGAATTATTATTTACATTTATCAATGTTTGTTGCTATGCTATCTATTTTTTTAAAGGTTTATTTATTTATTTACGCCCCCCCCCCACTTTTGCACTCGCTGTCTGTTCTCTGTGTCTGTCTGTGTGCTTTCTGCATTTCCTCGCTTCTTTTTTAGGAGGCACTGGGAGAACCCAGGATCTCCATGTGGGAAGGAGGCACCCTATTGCTTGAGCCACCTCTGCTCCCTGCTTGTTATGTCTCTCGTTTTGTCTCCTCATTGTGTCTCTTCATTGTGTCATCTCGTTGAGTCAGCTTGCTGTGCAAACCCATCACATCAGCTCGCTGTCTTGCTCATCTTTAGGAGGTACTGGGAACCAAACCTGGGACCTCCCATGTGGTAGGTTGGCACCCAGTGGCTTGAGCCACATCCCCTTCCCTATTCTTTATAATTGATTATATTAAATCTAACCTGGCCTTGTACTCTCTTTTAAAATTTGTGATTTCTTTCCATCTATTTTTCTATTTATTTTACAATTTAAACAGCTAAAAAAAGCTATTGATCATACACTTTGCATAGATTGTATGGTATGTGAATATATCTCAATAAAACTGCTCAATAATGGTACTGGCATAAAGATAGACACATCGATCAGTGGACTAGAATTGAGAACCCAGAAACAAACCCTCATCTATACAGTCAACTGGTTTTTGACAAGCCTACCAAGTCCATGTTAAGGGGAAAAAACAGTCTCTTCAACAAATGGTGCTGGCAGAACTGGATATCTACAACAAAAAGAATGAAAGAGGACCCCTATCTCACCCCCTATACAAGAATCAACTCAAAATGGATCAAAGATCTAAATATAAAAGCCAGGACCATAAAACTACTAGAAGAAAATGTAGGGAAACATCTTCAAGACCTTGTAATAAGTGGTGGTTTCTTGGACCTTACACCCAAAGCATGTGCAACAAAAGAAAAGTGGATAAATGGGACCTCCTCAAAATTAAACACTTTTGCACCTCACAGGACTTTCTCAAAAGGGTGAAAAGGTAGCCAACCCAATGGGAAAAAATATTTGGAAATCACATATCTGATAAGGGTTTAATATCCAGGATATATAAAGAGATGTTACAACTCAACAATAAAAAGACAAACGACCCAATTAAAAAATGGGCAAAAGACTTGAATAGACATTTGTCCAAAGAAGAAATACAAATGGCAAAAAAACACATGAAGAAATGCTCAGCATCACTAATGATTAGGGAAGTGCAAATCAAAACTACAATGAGATATCATTTCATACCTATCAGAATGGCCAGTATTAAAAAGACAGAGAGCTACAAGTGTTGGAGAGGATGTGGAGAGATAGGAACACTTCTTCACTGTTGGTAGGAATGCAGAATGGTGCAGCCACTGTGGAGGACTGTTTGGTAGTTCCTAAAGAAGTTGAATATAGACTTGCCACGTGACCCGGCAATACCACTGCTGGTTATATACCCACAAGAACTGAATGTAGTGACACGAACAGACATCTGGACACCGATATTCATAGCGACATTATTCACAATTGCCAAAACTTGGAAACAACCCAGGTGTCCATCAACAGATGAATGGATAAACAAACTGTGGTCTATTCACACGATGGAATATTATGCAGCTGTAAGAAGAAATGAAGTCGTAAAGCATATGACAACATGGATGAACCTGGAGGACATTATGTTGAGCAAACGAAGCCAGACACGAAAGGGCAAATACTGTATGATTGCGTTACTATGAACCAAATATATTGTTAACATATTGTTTGATCCAAAAAAAAAATTATATGCATCCAGTACAATTAATTGAGAAATGCATGTATTTATCCATGCGTTTACATTTTAGTTTTTAATTGTTTATATTTTCAATTAAATGTAAAAAATAAAGTTTAAAAAAATGTAAAACAAAACAAAACAAAAAAACACAACTGCTTAATAAACAAATAAATAATTGTGTAAGAATAGCCAGAAATAGCAGCTATGTACAGCAGGGGAAACAGAGATTGAGAGAGGAGGAATTTTCTTGTTTGTCTTTTTTTTTTTAATTTTTTTATTGAATAATGAAAATACTCTAATAATGATTGGATGATGAATGCACAACTATGTGATTATATCAAATACCATTGATTGTGCACTTTGGATAAATTGTATGCTTTAGTAATATGTATCAATAAAATTGGTTTGTTTAAAAAAAAAAAAAAGAGTGATTTATCAATGAAGGGGGAACTTCAGATAGAGTAGTCAAAGATACTTTCTTTGAAAAGATATTTGGTCTGAGACCAGTCCAATGAGTAGGAGATAACCATGCAAAGATCTATTTCATCAATGGAGGAAAAAGATGTCAGATTTTATTTATTTCTCATAAAGATTCATAGATCATGCTTGGAAAATATTTCCTTTGCATATTTCTAATATAAACCAGCCTTCTATTATTACTGGACTGCTGGCTTTCCTAGGCCAAGAACTTTGTCTTATTCATCTTTATGTTGCTAGCTCTATGCCCCGTGCTTGGCTTATGGTAGGGTCTCAATAAATGTTGAATTGAACCAATGAATGAATGGATGTAAAATGATTTATAATATGCTTGTTCAATAGTCTACCTAATAACACACATTGGGGACTTAAATTCTTAAAGACCTGAGTTAAATATATGCATTATATAGATCTCTAAGAACTGGAGGAGGAGCAATTTGGTTTGCTTTAACCAGAAATTGGTTCTTTGTAATTAAATTTGTGTATTATTAGTCCCTTATTTCATTAAGTGATTCATTTTCAATAGAAAAATAGAAATTCAAAATAAGTTTGTTGCTGGATTTTCTCTAGGATCTTGGCTAAACTACAAAAAATTAATTTTAAGTGCAAGACAGTTTAGTTAGGCCAGTAATTTATTAAGAAATGGAAAGAAGAGAAATGGGAGAAAATAACAGATTATAGGTCCCAGGTAGAGAAGAAAGGGGCTGAAAAGAGATTAAAAAGGGCTGATTTACACACTACAATTCCCCATTACAGATTACAAATCCCCAGGTTTACTTGTGTGCTGATCCAGGCAAGGGGAAAAAAGGCAAGAACAGGGGCGCACTTGCTTTTTAAACCATTAATTATTCCGCCCCTTTGCTAGTGTGTGTCGGGAGAGGAGTCCCAGCTGTTTGCTGTTTTGATTGATTACCCCACCTCTCAACCCCCGGGAGGGTCCAATTATAAGGCCCCTGGAGAATAAGCCCCTGGCTTCTCCTTGATTCCAGAGGAAATTCTGTTCCATATGGGGGTTCTCACAAGGGTCTTCCAGCAGCCACCTTGTGGGGTATCCATGGCCACGTGGGCTTTCTACCAGGTTCCAGGTTCCTCTCCTGATTCCGTAAACTAGCCTGCCTCAAGCTGTTCTATTTTAACAAACCACTGCAAATGTAGTGGCTTGGCTGAGTGATTTTTCTGCTCCACATGGCATGAAGTGGAGGTCACTTGGTTCTCTTTAAGCAGAGGCTAGAATGGTAAAGCACAAGAGGGAATCCCTTGCCCAGTGCTTAGGTAGGAAGTCTGGAAGCCTAGGTTCAGCAAGGCCCTTCTCCCTCCCCATGTTATCATATGCTTTCCATGTGATCTCTCCGACAGAGTAGACAAACTTACACAATACTTGCTTCCTCAGAGTGAAGGTCCCAAAAGACCAGGATGAAAACTGCAAGCCTTCTCCTGACCTAGCGTTGCAAGTCACACAGGATCATTTCTACTGCATTCCATTGGTAACCAAGTGAGTCACAAGGCTGCCCAGATTAAAGTGAAGGGACTACACAAGGTTGTGAGTACTAGGAAGTGTGGCTCACTGGGGACAGTCTTTGAAGGCTAGCTACCACAAAAGTTAAAAAATTTTAAGAGTCGGGAGTGGATGTAGCTCAGTGGTTGAGTGCCTGCTTCCAATGTTTGAGGTCCTGGGTTTGATCCCTCATACCTCCTTTAAAAAAATTATCAGAGTGCTTAAGGTATACACAGATTGTTTACCCTGTATAAATAGTTCTCCTTGATACAGTTGTTAATTCTCAGCTACATTTCTTTTTTATAGTAAGATAGTGCGGAGGAAAACTGTAAATTGTTACATGTGCCATATCATTAACAGATACTAAAAAAGAAAAAGTTTATTGTGGTTAACTTATTTTTCTTCATAACATCTGTGGAAAGCAGTATTAGAAAGTTTGTGCTGAAGAATTACCTGAAGATGGAGAATTAGAGAGGCAGAGGGATCACTTCTCTCTCAGAAAAATAGCTAGAGGACAGGCAGAGACTGTCTAGAGGGTCATTCTGGGACTAAGGACACCAGGGGAAGGCTACACACCACCCAGAAGAGAGAGGGGCGATGGAAAGGAGCCTCCACTGACTGAAAAAATCCCAGCTGCTGGTGCCCACCCTCCCACCCCCCACTCTTCAAGCAAACAGCAGGGGGTCCACCAGCCCCTGGCAGGCACCTGGGCTGAGGGCTGAGAGGGTTGCAGGGCTCCTCTTCCCAAGAGAGGAGGGAGAAAGAGGGGCACAGCCTACAGCAAATTCATATTTTGGCCAGTGAACTTGGTCTGCTGCCTTGGAGGGATCACACACTTCCAGGCCCTGTGGGGCTGCTACATTGTTTGTCCTCAAAGCTGACAGGGAGCTAAAGATAATTTCCTTCTCAAACATCCTCCCTACTTCCTTGGGCTAGTTGCTGAGGACACTGAGGGAGAGAGGGTGTGGCTGGTCGAAGGACGAGAATAGCTTGAGAAAGTTTATTTGTGAAGCTTGGCCTTCTCTGAGGACATTGCTTCTACACTGCCTACCCACACAGTTACAGAGAATGCATTCCCCACTAGCATCTGGGGTCTGAGCTGAGAGGTCTGTCAAAGAGCACCATCTGCTGGCAGACTAGAAAAGTGCACAAAAGAGGGGAAAAATAAATAAATAAGAAAGGCAATTAGGTGCCTTTACTGCCTGCCTCTCCAAGCCCCTTGGAAGTTGGCCTGCACCCCATTAGTGGGTCCTTAGCCCTGGTTTGAGCAGTTAAATAGAGGCAATCCTAAGTATCTAGAATAAGTCGAACCAAGAATCAAAGAAGACTGGTAGTAAAGCAGGTTAGTTTAGGAAAAGGGAAGATGAGTCTAAGACCTGGCAGAAAAGCATGGCCGTGAAACACATGGCCATGGAACCCCGCATGAAAACCCCATGGGAAAGACCACCACCTGCTGGAAAGACCCTATGAGAACCCCACTTGGAACGAGATCTCATTCAGGGTCAAGGGAAAGCCCAGGATACCCTCAAGGGGCCTCACCATTGGCCCTCTGGGGAGCTAAACAGAACAGGGTGGGGTAACCAATCAGAACAGCAAACAGTTGGGGCCCCTTCCCCAACATTATGAAAGGGAGGAGTAAGTAATAGTTTAATAAAGGTAGCCCCACAAGCCCAAAATGCTCTCTCTGCCTAGAGGAGCCTGCACCTGCAGGATCAGGGATGTAATCCTGTTCTCTTCTCCCATTTCTCAATAGACTACTGGCCTAACTAAACTAGCATGTTCTTAAATTCTCTTATGTAACATAGCCAAGAACCTAGAGGAATTCATCCGACTTAGTAGCACAAAGCTACTTAACAGTAAATCCCTAGGCAAGAAAGAGAAACTGAACATCAGAGTAAACTCAGCATCAGAATCAGATGCCCAGACATGAGCAAAAAATTACAAGCCATACTAAGAAAAAGGAAGATATGACTCAGGCAAAGGAACAAATCAAAGCTCCAGATGAGACACAGGACTTGAAACAGCTAATCAGTGAGGTTCATACAAGTCTCCTAAATCAAATCATGGAGTTGAAGGAGAACATAGTTAAAGAAATAAAAAACATTAAGTGATGGGAAGTGGATGTGGCTCAAACGATTGGGCTTCCGCCTACCACATGGGAGGTCCTGGGCTCAGTTCCTGGTGCCTCCTGGAGAAGATGAGCTGGTGCGACGGGCAGGCATGGCGAGATGATGCAACAAGATGGTGCAACAAAAGAGATACAAAGAGGAAAGACAATGAGAGACACAACAAACCAGGAAGCTGAAGTGGCTCAGGTGATTGAGCATTTCTCTTCGACATAGGAGGTCCTGGGTTTGGTTCCCAGTGCCTCCTAAAGAGAATATAAGAGTACACAGCAAATGCACACAGAGAGCAGAGAGTGACCACAAACAATGAGGGGGTAGGATAAATAAGTAAATCAATAAATCTTTAAAAAAAAAAAAAAAAAAAGAGGACACTGGACAGGGAAGCAGATAGGGCTCAAGCAGTTGGGCGCTCACCTACCACAAGGGAAGTCCCGGGTTTGGTTCCTGAAGCCTCCTAAAGAAGACAAGTAAGAGAGTGAGCTGACACGATGGGTTGGTGTGGCGAGCTGATGCAACGAAATGGCGCAACAAGATGACGCCAAGAGATGATGCAACAAGGAGACATAATGAGGAAATACAATGAGAGATATAACAAGCAGAGAGCAGAGATGGTGGCTCAAGCAATTGGGCGCTCCCCTCCCACATGGAAGGTCCCAGGTTCAGTTCCCAGTGCCTCCTAAAGAGAAGATGTGCAGACACAGAGAGCAGACAGTGAGTGCAAACAAGGGGGAGGGGAGGATAAATAAATACATAAAATAAACCTTAATAAAAAAAAAGAGGACACTGGGGGAGCGGATGTGGCTTGAGCAGTTGACTGCCTGCCTCCCACATGGGTGGTCCCAGGTTTGGTTGCGGTGCCTCCTAAAGAGACAAATAAACAATGAGCATACAACAAGCAGACATTGAGCAAAAACAAAGAGCAGACAATGAGAAAAAAAACAATAAGCAGGCGAGAAAGAATAACGAGCAAAAATGATGAGCAAACAATGAAAAAAACAACAAGCAGACAATGAGCAAAAACAAACGAGCAGGGAGCAGATGTGGCTCAAGCAGTTGAGTGTCCTCCTCCCACATAGACGGTCCTGCGTTCAGTTTCTGATGCCTCCTAAAGGAAAAAAAACAACAGACAATGGCAAAAACAAAGAGCAGACAATGAGTGCAAACAATGAGCAAACAAGCAAGGGAGCCATCTCGGGGAGGAAATGTAAAAAATACAAAAAAATAAAATAAAATAAAAGAGGACACTAGGTGAGGACAAAGAAAATTTGAAATCTTAGATAGAAAAATAACAGAACTTATAGGAATTAAAGACACAATAAGAATATTAAAAGAACTATACACCATAATCCAGTGGGATTTATTCCTGGTATGCAAGGGTGGTTCAACATAAGAAAATCAATTAACATAATACATCACATTTACAAATTGAAGGAAAAAAACCACATGATCATCTTGATTGACGCAGAAAAGGCACCTGACAAAATCCAGTACCATTTCTTGATAAAAGCACTTTGAAAGACAGGAATAGAGGGGAAGTTCCTCAACATAATAAAGGGCATATATGGAAATCCCACAGCCAAAATTTTACTCAACAAGGAGAGGTTAAAAGCTTTCCCTTTAGGATCAGGACCAAAACAAGGATGCCCACTGTTACCACTGTTATTCAGCATTGTGCTAGATGTTCTAGCTAGAGGAATTAGGAAAGAAAAAGAAAAAAAAATCATCCAAATTGGAAAACAGGAAGTAAAATTGTTACTCTTCACAGATGACATGATCCTATATTTAGAAAATCCTGAAATATCTGCAACAAAGCTATTAGAGCTAATAAATGAGTTCAGCAATGTGGCAGGATACCAGATCAACATGCAAAAATCAGTAGTGTTTCTATACACTAGTAATGAGTAAGCTGAGTAGGAAATCAAGAAAAAAAATTCCATTTACAATAGAAACAAAAAGACTCAAATATCTAGGAATTAATTTAACCAAGAATATAAGTGATCTGTATTCAGAAAACTACAAAACACTGCCAAAAGAAATCAAAGAAGAACTAAACAAAGGGAAGGACATTCCATGTCATGGATTGGAAGACTAAACATCATGAAGATGTCAATTCTGCCCAAACTGATTTAAATATTCAATGCAATACCAATCAAAATTCCAACAGCCTACTTTACAGAAATAGAAGAGTCAATTGCCAAATTTATTTCGAAGGGAAAAAGGTCCCAAATAACCAAAAACATCCTAAAAAAGAAGAGCAAAGTTGGAGGACTCATGCTTCCTGAACTTGAAGCGTATTAGAAAGCTACAGTGGTCAAAACAGCATGGTATTGGCATAAAGACAGACACACTGATAAATGGAATTGAATTGAGAACTCAGAAATAGATCTGCACACCAGCATGGCCAACTGAAATTTGATAAGCTACTAAGTCCATTTCTCCAGGACAGACAGTCTCTTCAACAAATGGTGCTGGGAGAATGGGATATCCATAACCAAAAGAATGAAAGAGGACCCCTATCTCTCTCACTATACAAGAACTGACCCGAAATGGTTCAAACACCTACACATAAAAGCCAGAATCATAAAACTCCTAGATGATAGTGTAGGGAAACATCTACAAGCCCTTGTAGTATGTGGGGGTCTCTTAAACCTTATACCCAAATCAGGAGCAACAAAAGAAAAAATAGATAAATGGGATCTCCTCAAAATTAAAAACTTCTATACCACCAAGGGCTTTGTGAGGAGGGTAAAAAAGTACCCTACTCAATGGGCAAAAATATTTGGAAATCACACATCCAACAAGGATTTAGTATCCATGATATATAAAGAAATCTTACAACTCAAAAATAAAAAGACAAATGACCCAATTGAAAAATGGGCAAAAGACCTGAATAGACATTTTTCTAAAGAAGAAATACAAATGGAGAAGAAACTTGTCCATCATCTGATGAATGGATACACATGATGAAAAATATTATTCCACTGTAAGAAGAAATGAAGTTGTGAAGCATATGACAACATGGATGAAACTGGAGTACATTATGTAGAGTGAAGCAAACCAGGCACAAAAGGACAAATATTTTATGATTTTGCTATTATGAACTGAATATAATGGGCAAATTCACGGAGTTAATAGCTGGAATACAAGTCATCAGAGAACAGAATGTGGTTAAGAATGGAAAGCTGGAGTTTAATCTGTGCAGAATTGGTAAAAAGTTGTTTGTAAATATTTGGAAATGAATAGAAATGGTGAAAGCACATCATAGGGTTTGCAATTAGTAGAACTAACATATGGGTATGATAGTGGTTTGTTGTTTTTTTCTTTTTTTTGGAGTAATAAAAATGCTCTAATATTGATTGAAGTGATGAATGCACAACTCTGTGATTATACCATATGCCATTAATTGTACACTTTAGATAAATTGTATGGTTTATGAAAAAAAAAAAAAATAGGGTGGGTTAGGGGAAAAATCCACAAATGGACTATAGTTATACTTGACAATGATCTTCTATTATTTGTTACAAATGTTTCATAACAATGCAAAGTGGTGGTGGTGGGGTGAGGTGTGGGAACCTTGTATGATGCTATGCATGTTTGTTTTTCAAGTTCACAACTTTTACTATACACTTATTATTTATATATGTTCAATGTGTGAGTGATATATTTCAATAATTTTTTTAAAAATAAAAATAAGTTTGTACTTTCTGTTGCCCACATCAACTTGGAAAGGACATCCTCTCCTCTCTTGGCCCCCTCTAAGCCCTGGCACTTCTAGTGATCTCACCTGGAGCAGAGGGAGGCAGACAGAGGCCCTGCCATGTCCCGCTGCTTCCTTAGTCTCTGGAGATGCTGAGTCAGGGTGCTCATGTGAAGAAGGGTAGCCTTTGGGGGCCTTCCTGGGGCCTTAACCTAAGCAGGGAGGCCATGTCCTATCCCTATGTCTTATTTCTGGATCTTTGCTCCCCTTTGGGTGTGTGTGCTTGTGTGTAAGTGTGTTCATTTTCTTTATGGAAAAAAATGGACAAAAAATATATAGAGAGAGGTATTTAAGTGTAATAGACTGGCACCATGTGGCCAAAAAAAAGTTTGTGCTTCATACTTTTGAAATTTAATTTTACTTTCTTAAAGTGAATGTTTATTATTTTTATAGTGAATAAAATCAATACTTTATTTTAAAATATTCATGGGCAAAAATTCTGTAGTTCAATAGCCTGTAGAAAGAAAGCTTAAATGAAAAAAATATATATATACCAGAAATTTAAAACTACAATAGATCTTTACTTTGAAAATACCATCACAACATATACCTTATTGTATTGCTAACATCCTACTTATCACTTTCAGACTTACCATTTAGTACAGTAATTGCTTATTTTGCCTTTTATATTATAAGTTTCTCGTAGACTGTACCTTGTGTATCTTGTCTTTTATGTTTGCACTTTCCCTTGCCTGGAACAATTTTCTTCCCTGACTTTGGTTTGGTTAACTCCTTATTTAGATCTCAGACTGTTGCTTAACACACACACACCTTTTGGTATCGTTAGCCTTTTTTTTTTTTTTTTTTCCCATTTTCCATTTTCTTATCTATAAGCCGCTCAGACATCACTTTTTTTTTTTTGCAAATTCTTGTTTCTTAAATATGTATACAAACACAAATGTGAAAATTGGAACTATTATCAGTTTAACCTTGTAAAGATGGCCCCATTACCTTTTTTTTTCCATTTAATTATTTTAACAAATCAATTTTATTGATACATATTAATAAGGCATAAATCCATCCAAAGTGTATAATCAGTGGCATTTGGCATAATCACATAGTTGTAGATTCATCACTCCAATCATTTTTAGAGCATTTTCATTTTTACATTAATAATAATAATAAAACAAAAACCAACCAACCAAACAAAACTCATCACCTCTCAATCTCTCTATGCTTTCCCTGCTGTATATAGCTGCTATTCTGTTTCTCCATTTAATTTTTAAATTAGCAATATCTCTACATGGATCAAAACTAACAAGTATAAATAATATATACAGTGGAAAGTCCCTTCTGCATTCTGGCCTTGCCCAGCAGCCACCTCTGGAATTGTTTCTGCTAAGTCCTTTTAGTGTTTCTTTCGCACACACAAATAACAATGTGGATTTTTAATTATTTTTTACTACAAAAGCTGACATACCATACACCTAACGATGTATCTTTAGATATTTTTTTCTTTTTTTTTCAGGAGGTACCAGAAATTGAACCCAAGACCTCATACATGGGAAGGAGGGGCTCAACCACTGAGCTACATTTGCTACCTCTTTAGACATTTTTTATTAAGGTATAACATACACAGTAAAATGTATACATCAGTGGATTTTTACACATGATGGGCCTTGTACTCATCACCCATGTTCCCCCAAGCCATATAGAAGCTTCTAGCACCATGGGCTCAGGTTCCCTGGTACCCCCTACCAGGCATTAGTCTCCATCCCAACCCAACCACTCTTCTGGCTTCTAGCACCATCCATGAGTTTTGCCACTTTACACCTTGTAAGCTGTGATAGGTGTTTCAGTATCAATATCAGATTCTTTTCCAGACATGTTTTCAGGGCCCTGGGTTGCTGTCCTTTAAGCATTTCTCTCCAGTATCCAGCCCTGGGGTAGTGGTCTGGTGATGTTGGAGAAGGTAGAAAGAGAAGGGAGATGGAGAGAGGGGGAAAGGGCAGGAAAGGAGAAACAGAACAGGGATGAAGTGAGGCAAGTTTCCTCAGCCTGGGAACCTCCATCCTCTGCCCCCAGACCCCTGCACAGTCAGCCTGCAGACCCGACCCAGAACCCTGCCCTGGGGCCCCCATCCTGAAAGTGCCCCATTTTTAGCAGCCTTCCAAATGCAACCCCTGGGCCTCCAAGGAAGGAGGGCACCTCCATTTTACATCCTTTACTACGGAAGAGTACCACAAGGTGTTTAAAAAAAGACTCCCCAGCAAAATGGACAAGGCCAGCCTGCACCCACACCCTCCCCTGGGCTGGAGAATGGGCCCTTGGAGGCCAAGAGAGGAAGGCTCCCAGAGCTCCTCCAGGCCTTAGAGCACCTCCAGGCAGAGGCCCGGACCGGCCAGGGCAGGGACAGACAAGGGCAAGGCGAGGCTGCCACAGCCCACACCAAAGAGGCCACACTGCAGCTGTCTCAGCATGGCTTTCCGGCTATGTTCTCATTCATTGAATGACTAAGAGAATTCAAATTCAAATCAAGAGTGCCTGCTTACTCCCCTGGGAACAAGATTTACCAGCTGGCATGTGAACAGTTTAAAGATAAGTAGGTGTTCTTCAGACTAAGGCACAAGAAGGAGGTAGAGGAAGGGGGCTTTGGGCAAAAGAAAGAGTGCCTGGGGATGGGGCAGCCTTGGGGGAAATGGGCTGGCTCCAGGGACAGAGTGTAGTGGGGGGCATTGGGGATGAGGGGAGGGGTCACTGCTTTCCTATCCTATCTCTCCACTCTCTTCTGTTGCATGGTATTTGTTTTTCCTTTCTCTTTTTAAAACCATTTCAACAGTAATATATCCAACCTTCCAAAGAAATTATTGTGGAACCATAGGGGAGATTTGTTTTCTACACAATATATATCTGTAGTGTTTGTTACAGGACTCGTGGGTTCATTTGCAATCGCGGAAAACAATCCATTTATAAAAAACAAAAGTAATATGTGGCCATCCTAACAAGAAAAATGACCCTAAAAATGTATCCAGTAATAACGGAATACTTCTTCCCCATTCCCAAACCATGGTTTAACAGTTTGGTGCCTATATTTCCAGATTTTTCTCTGCTTGTGTAAACATGTACATACACCCCACCCTCAGTCTTTTTTTTTTTTTTTAAAAAAAAAACACACCAAACACAGTGTCATTCCTTACATATTGTTCTGCAAAGTAGAATTTCACGGAGGAACATGGATGCTTTCCCTGTCACCGAATAAAAATGACCTTAATATTTCCAACAGCTTTATAATATTCTGCTGTATACATGAACCACCCTTTGTTTAATCAGTTCCTTATCAATCAACCTTTAGATTCTTTCCTTGGTTAATTGCATTCCTGGCTCACATGATGCTACAGCTAATATCTTACCTTGGTGTATCTAGAGACCCTCTAGAAAGGGGATGATTCAATTATTTTAGTTTTCTGGGCACTGCCAATATACCCTCAAAAACATTTATATTCATGTCTGTTTCCAGAAACACGAGGGGGGAGGCCATAGGTTCTGATGACCTGTCCAGCCCTCACCTTTGTGGTCAAGAGTGACCCCCCCCTTCCTTCCATCCACCCTCTTGGGCTGAGGAGCAAGTCGAAAAAAAAAAAGATGTAAAGATGGCCCCATTACCTCTTTAGCTTCACTTTCTCCATCAATGGTGTATCTCAGATAGTAAATTGGTTAAAATGTCTTACTTGAAATTAGAGTATATATATCATCCCATTACATACTTATTCTGTTTTATTCTTTTTGTGTGTCTTTTTTTTTCTTGTTTATTTTTATTCTTAACCTTTAAAAATACCCTAGCATAAAACTTTTGCTTCTGTTTCTAGAGCTATTTTTCACTATTTTATTGCACACTGCATCATTTGTGATTTATTCTTTTTTTAAATATATTTTTTATTTTTAAAAGATACTTAGATTACATAAAAT
This sequence comes from Tolypeutes matacus, assembly GCA_026826555.1. Taxonomy (NCBI): domain Eukaryota; kingdom Metazoa; phylum Chordata; class Mammalia; order Cingulata; family Chlamyphoridae; genus Tolypeutes; species Tolypeutes matacus. Next base: position 408,451 of record JAKSZT010054262.1, on the reverse strand, counting down.
GTTACATTAAAAAATATAAGGGATTCTCATATGTGATTATTTGCTCTTAATTTCATTTGAATATAAAAGAAAAAAGAATCACTTATTTTTCTTGTGTCAAAGTCTCTTAAATGACCAAGGGATAATACCTGTTTTTTTCTTTTTCTCTAAATGTTGCCAAAAATAAATGCTTCAAAAAAGTTAAATGAAATAATGCTTAGGGAAAACAGGTCTAGTATCCTCCATATGACAATCTTTCATGTATTTGAAGGCTCTCCTGATATTTCCTGGATCTCTGCCTCTGTTGGTTAGACACTCCCAGTCCTTTCAATAGTCCTTCAAATGATGTTTTTAATCTCTCAGCTGCTCTCTTCTAAGCATACTCCTGTTAGTCAATTTAGTTAATATACCTTTAAAAATATGATACTCAGAACTGAACAAAATGTTCTGGGTGTGGTGTGATCAAGGCAGAGTGGAGGAAGAGCTATTGTCTCTTTTATTCTGCCCATGTCCATTACAATGCTACTAACACACACCACATTAGCGTATTTTTCACAGCCTCATTAAACTGTTGACTCATTAAAATTATACTCAACTAAAAGCCCAGGAATCCTATCTCAAGGTGTCTTACATAAGACACGGCATGTATTAATTTGTACTTGACTTGATCCATAGAGGATTTAATGAGCTAATGTTCTCACTTTAATATCATTCTTAGAGTTGAACTTTTGAGATGTTTTTAGTCCTATTTCTGTCATTCAGTATATCTACAATGGTCAAAGCAAGACAGCAGGCTGTCAAAACAGAGAAATTTCATTAAAGCAATGGACAGATCTAAAAAATAAAAATCTAGGTAGAATGTCAGTATATATTGATAATATATATTATAACCACACACTGGAAGGAGTAAAGGCTATTACCTAACTTTCCACATCCTTATAATGACCCCATAAGAATGTACTAATCCCTCAGTAGAGAATTTATAATTTTTGAAATACTTAAGAGCTGGTGAATAACATAAAGAGCTAAAATTAAATAATTTATTATAAAGAAGTTTTCTCAGAAATGTTTCATTAACATACACAATGGCATTTTAGTGTATACATAATTGAAGTAGGAAAACTTTAAAAATAACTAGAATAAACAAAGTAAGATTCCTATAGCAACCTATGGTTCTGTGCAGTAAAGAAATACACTTTTCTTGACAGGAATGTTGATTAAATAATTGACCTTGATAATCAGTTGGAACTAAACTTTACATTTCTCTGAATAAAAGTAGGAAAAATATAATATATTGACTTTAAATTCTCCAAATTAAAAAATTGGTCTGGTTGATTAATCAATATTAAAAAATTTTCTATTTTCTACTCCTAAGTAACTAAATAAAATTATTGATCACCAATGAATAAAGTAAATGTGAAGCTCTAGTTCCATCCAGTTAATTTTTATATGTACTAATCTGAGATTCAAGTCCTACTCCTAGTGAAGTAAGTGAGACTCTCCTTTAAGGAACAAGTGCATTCTTAACAGATTCTGGAACTCGACTTGCATAGTAGTCATAATTCCTCAGTGTGGCTAGGACTCCTGCAGAGTTCATATGCTTCACTTCCTTGTTATACTGAAGGGCATTTCCATGGATATCAGTTAACTTGCCTATAGAAAAAAACATTAATACAGTGTTAATGCCTGATTGAATCATTATGTTTCTAGTTATTTCTAAGTGGATTTTGTTTCCCTGTCCAATAGTACCCAATTAATTCTGGATAAAATAGGGAAAAAATGAGTGACCATACATATTAAGACTTTAACTCACTTTAAATTTCAAACCATAAAGCGATGTTTCAACTAAATGAAGGATAAAATATTATTTTTCTCCCTGATTAAAGTTAATTTCATTTAGCATTTTCAATTTATATTTCTTGCTATCAATCCAACTTAAGTAGGAACTTAATTAGTAGTGTTAACTAAATATTAGAATTAAGCCATGAAATATTTGCTGTCTTTTCCTGAGGTGACTACATTTCCTATTGGTTATACTCTATCACCACTGTTCTCATTTTCAAAGTGGTTACTTCATTCTACCATTTAATATTGATACTTTATTTGATAAGTATTTAAGTAAATAATGTTCATAAAATATATTTGTAAGAATTTAAGTTTCTTATGTAATATAGTAATTAGATACTGATAAAATAATTTGAGAAATGATATACTAAAAATCAAGTGTTTTGTTTATTAATATTTTTTATCTGACAGGGTTTTTGAAAGGCACCGCATGTTATGAGTAGATATGAACAGATATCTGAGATTGAAAAATCATCTTAGTCTGTATATATTTATAATATATTTTCAGTAAGACTTTAAAAAAATTGTAACTCTATGGTCTTTAACTCTAGTACTGAGATATTCACCAATATTGGCTGAAAAGATACTAAGTTTGGGGAAGCAGCTGTGGCTCAATTAGTAGGGCTCCCGTTTACCATATGGGAGGCCCCAGGTTCGGTTCCCGGGGCCTCCTGGTGAAGGCAAGCCCGCCCGCACGGCGTGGTTAGCTGACCCAGCGAGCACAAGCAGCAAGGGGGGGATAAATGAATAAATAAATGAAATCTTAAAAAAAAAAAAAAAGATACTAAGTTTGATTATGGCAATGATCATGCATGTTTAACTTCTCAGAAAAATACAAACAAAAAGCTTTAAAGCCATAGTTAATAGAGGGTAAATTAAATTTACTGTAGGTAAATGGAAGTCCAAAAGAGAAAGTCAGGTAGCATGAGTCCTCCAATGTTGTTTTTCTATTTCAATATGTTTTTGACTATTCTGGGCACCTTGCCCTTCCAAATAAATTTTATAATTAGCTTTTTTAAAGAACGATGATTTTGGATGATGGAAACATTTTCGTAATGGATGGTGGCGGTGATAGCATAACATTGTGAATGTAATTAACAGCACTGAAATGTTTATTCAAGGGGGTTGAACTAGATAAATTTCTGGATTCCTTTTAGCTTTTATATCATAAAAGTCTAGGTAAAGTCTAGCATATTATTATAATATAATACATATCAGTCCCTAGCATAATATAAAAACTGTAAATACTTAAATTAAAATTGACTAACCTCCCACAGCATGTAAAATAACTTCTGGAGCACATGTATCCCACTTCTTACATCCAGGACTTGCGAATACATAAGCAGAGGCTTTGCCTTCAATCAACTGAATAATCTGTGAGGTTAAAAAGAATAATTATCCCTGACCATGAAATGATTGAGGAAGAAGTAAGAACAACTGCACACTTAAGTTAGGTTAAAGCTTTTAGTGTATGTAAATGATATTAGGGTTATGAGGAAATACACTGATGTCTAATAATATGGTGATCTGAGGGGAAAATGTAGTTAAGCTACATAGAAGATATCTAAAAAGTTGCCAATTTCCAAGTCAGATAAAAAAGTTTTAAAAATTTATACTATTTTTATTTATTATAGTAAAAGAAATATATATTTATTGTAGAAAATTTGTTTAAAACTTCTTATAAAATTAACCATTACACAGTAAAATATTATAACCAGTATAATAATTTATAAATTGTAATAAATCCTAACAGATGTGCTATGTTCACTAGTCTAAAAAGTACTTTTAAAAGTCTTCAGAATCCTATCTATTGCTATTTCCATGACCAAAAATACAAACTTTTAAAAAGTCATCTTAACAATGCCTATAAACTCATACACACTCCTACATACTCATCCTGTAATACTCAGTCATTACTGGTAGAATTTGCATGTTCCTAAATAGTATTTAAACTATCAAACTATCAAACTTTCAATAGCCTGTTGACTTTTTTTGCTGTTATACTGTAAAATAATTTTTCTTACTGTAAACTCAGACTTCAAATATTCATATGAAGACAACAGACTGAGAGAATGAGAAAAACCTCAGCAAACACAAAGTAACCAATTATTCCTTTTGGTTCTATTTACAAACACCTGCAAACCTTTAAACCTTACTGTAGGCTTTTGAATAAAAAGGTTTTCCTCATGTTTAACAAATATATGTTGAGTCTTATTATGTGCCAGGAATTTTGCCTTTGAGGGGAGAGGATCAGTAGACTTCATTATATTCTTGAAGGGGGTCTTTGATGTAAAAAAGTTAGGAACTGCCCAACAAGTTTTTGTTTTGTTTTGGTTTTTTTTTGAAATCTTTGAGATCCTTTATTCCAGAACTTTTCAGTCTTTTTGACAGATACACAATATAAGAAATGTATTTTATATTGTGGAGCCTGAAATTTGTAAAAAAATTGGGAGACCTTTTTAAAAAAATATATATATATATATACACATACACACACACATATGTATATATGTACATACAAAATTACTCCTGCAAAATTAGATACAAAAGTATTTAAAATGAGAAAATAAATCTCCATATATTGCAAATTTTAAAAAGCTGATAAATACCACAATCAGAAAATCAGAAAAATAAGGGATTTGTATTTAACTACCTGACACGTCACTATACCATCTCTTTTCTACAACTTTTGACTGCATCCTCTTCCTATAGCAATTTTATTATATTTTCTATAAAGACAAAGAAAAGTCAACCCTTTCGCCTGGTTGAGCGCCTCCCCCCTCCCATTGACAGTTTAGAAGTTTCTCTCAGCTTTACCATTTGTTATTGAAATCTGACTACAGTTTTTTTTTTTTTTTAATTTTATTTTGTACATTTAATAATTGAAAACATAAGCAATTAAAAACTAAAAAGTATGGGAAGCGGCTGTGGCTCAATCAGTAGGGCTCCCGTTTACCATATGGGAGGCCCCGGGGCCTCCTGGTGAAGGCAAGCCCGCCCGCGTGGCGTGGTTAGCTGACCCAGCGAGCACAAGCAGCAAGGGGGGGGATAAATGAATAAATAAATAAAATCTTAAAAAACAAAACAAAACAAAACTAAAAAGTAAACACAGACCAACAAGTTTTTTGCAAGAAAAAAGGTTGGGGTTATGCAGGACGGGGACTTTCTTCCTAAAAAGAATGGTGACTTTGGAGAATAAGAGGTAATAGGGTTTTGGGCTATAAAAGTAGGGGCACAGAGAAATCATACCTATCATTATTATTCAGTGATTACCAGGAATACATCTTCTTTGAAATGCTTTAGATATTTAAAAAGATACTTTCTTTTTAAACTCCCATTTTTCTCCCTGTTTTTCATGAGCAAATGTCCTTAGAAAATCCCTTTGAGTATTGCTTTCAAAGGGTAGGTGAGTAGAAACTCATTCCATTCAGTTTAATAATTATTATTTGCCATCCCAGTACCAGGCACACAAGTGTGAAAATGCAAATGTATTGGGAACAATGTGCGGTTCAGTAACACTACAACTTCAGTATGGGTTGGGGGCAGGAAATAAGGTTGGGTAGGTGAGAAGGGAACAGGTGAAAGACCATGCTAATAGGCTTGAATTTTAAACTGTTGGTAATAAGGAGTCATTCAAGGATTTTGGATAGTAGTGTGACATATGGCAAGTTTTTCATTTCACTGTAGTGGCTTTGTGAAAACCAGCATTGGACAACTTCCTTATTTTGGAGGCTACTACAATAGTCTGGGTTAGGGAAGGTAGGTTTCAACTAGGGCAATGACAGTAGAGACAGACAAGAAGAGATAGACTAAGTAGGAGCAGAATGAAGGATGTGAAGAAAGGAGTCTAGGATGACTGGCAGGTGTCTGGTTGAAGCAATTAAGAAAATGGTGGTCCCACTCACTAGATAGGAACAGGATGAGGAACACAATTGGGGGTAGGTAGAAAGAAGATAAGCTTAAATTGGACATGTTGAATCTGAGATACCAGAGAGATGTCATCCTGATGATAGCCAGGGGGTAATCAGGAGATGAGAAGGGATCAGGGCTAGGGATGTAGATCAAATTGTGTCCTGCGGTGGTATGGAACTGTATGTACCCCAGAAAATCTTGTTCTTAACACTAATTCTTTCCTGTGGGTATATACCTATTGTAAGTAGGACCGTTTGATGAGGTTATTTCAGTTAAGGCTTGGCCCAGCATGGATCTTAATCCTCTTCCTGGAGTCCTTTATAAACACGATGAATATAGAGAAAGAGTAAGCCACAGGAGCAAGAAGCTGAAATCAACAGAACCCACATGAGAAGGGAGAGACCAGCAGAAGCTGCCATGTGCCTTGCCATGTGGCAGAGGAGGCAGAGATTGACAGTAGCTGGTCTCTGGGGAGAAAGCATCACCTTGATGATGCCTTGATTTGGACATTCACATGACCTCCAATTTTTTTTTTTTTACCGGGAGGTCCCGGGGTTAGAACCCGGGTCCCTCCATATGGGAGACGGACGCCCAACCAGTTGAGCCACATCCGACCCCCACATGACCTCCAATTTTAAGCTAATAAATTCCCACTGTTTAAAGCCAACCAAGGGGGTGGATGTGGCTCAGATGGTTGGGCATCTGTTTCCCATATGGAGGGGCCTGGGTTCAATCCCCAGGACCTCCCAGTAAAAATAAAGAAAAATATAGAAGGCATGTAGGCCGCCAGGCCCCACGCACGGGCGCGCCATCAGGCCCCGCAAGCGGGTGAGCCCCCCAGGTCCCATGTGTGGATGCGCCGTCAGGCCCTGCCGAACAATGCAGCAAGGTGATGACGTAACAGTAGAGTGACACAAGGGAGAGCCAAGATGAGACATGCCGAAAAACCAGGAACTAAGGTGGCGCAGGTGGTAGGATGCAGGTGCTGGAGGTTCCCAGGATTGAATCCCGATGAAGACAGGAGGAGAAAGATGAAAAGAGAGGGCAGGAAACAGACACAGAGAATTGCCCAGAAAATGGGCACCAAAACAGCAAAAAACAGGGGGGAGGGTAAAAATGGATAAAAGTAAATAAATAAATAAAACTTAAAAAAAAAAAAAAAAAAAAGCCAACCAATTTCATGGTATTTGCTTTAAGCTGCCTAGCAAACCAAAACATGGCCCATTTCACAATTTTCTCAGGAGGATGAACGCCTGAATGAAAGAATGGGGGAAATAGCCAGAAAGGGGCAGACAGGTCCATCCATGGAGTCTGTAGAAGAAAGGTCTAAGAAGTAATCCAGGAGGGTTCTTGGGAAAATAAGGCTGGCTGGAGGCATAGGGCCTTATTCTAATTACTTATATTAATACTTAACTCAGATAAAAAAGACTTGAATCTTAATTTTTTTTTTAACACTTAAATATTGCTGAAATATGCTTTTACTTTTAGGGGAAATTATAATTTTTTATCACTTCCCTTAAACTCTCATTTCCCATTTTTAAAACGCTCAGTATTTCTACCAATGATTCAATTGTATTTCACAGCAGACAACAGACCTTCTTCTTACCTTATTTCCAGCTCCTCCTACTCGCAGCACATCATCAGGGTTCATAGCAGTAACACAGTCATTAACCAACTTGCTGCTATGGGACCGGGTAGTTGTGATAATGTGTTTCCCAGCAGGGACTTCTTTCAGCTGAAACCCAAAGGCACCTAAACCTAAAACTCCCCAGATTGTCCTCCCCAACACAGCATCTGGTCCGGCCTAAGTAAATGAATGAAAGAACAACAAAGCTTATTATTATTTGGAGAAAAAAGTTAGCCAAAGTGGAATATTTAGTTATATTAGACTTATTTTTTTAAAGTACATTAATATCATTGACAAAGAACTTTCCCTGAGAAAATCAATGATTATTCTCATTGTTATTTTTTGTTGTTGTTTTTTTTTGTTGTTTTTTATTTATTTTTTTAATTTTTAGTTCTCATTGTTATTTTGGTTAACAGCTAGGTTTTAAAGATACTGAAGGGAACTTTGGGTTATTCCCTAAAGTCCTCAGGAAAGGAAATGTCATATACTGAATACTCCTCTCTGGATCATCTGATGATCTCATTGTTGTATTTGAACATAACTGTTTTCAAAAGGTACTGAAGTCCCCAGGAAATGAAATACCACATATTGATTTCTACTTTTCATTATCCAAAGAACAGTAAGGATTTTGTTACTATGGGAATAGGTAGTGGTGATAAAATATTTTGCTGTTTTAGAGACAAAGTAATTGAAGAGTAGCCATGAAAAACGTGGTCAGAGTTAAGATTTTACTGACAATTATGGTGGCAAAATGTCAATGATAATGCAATCTTAGAATCTGTATTTTCTTTTGAAGAGCTCAAAGAATTTTCAACCACAATGTTATAATTATATACTTCATAGAGAAAAAACATAACCCGTATTTCATGGAAATTAAAATAGATGCATTAAATGATTAACACAGTCATTAAAAATATCATTACATTAACATAGATGACACATATTTTAAGCACAGGCTAAGTGCTTTATATATATATTACCTCATTTAATCTTCAAACAACCCAGTGAAGAAGGTATTATCATCCTTATTTTACAGATGACAAAAGTGAGGTGTTCAAACGGTTAAGTAACCTGACAAGGATACTAGGAAAATCACTTTACAGGTGAGGCCATCCCTCATCTCATTCAGGATGAGAGCTGAAGTTTGCTGATAACACTCTTTGCAAATGGGACAACAAAGGTAGCTAAGAAAAAGCACTTGGCAATAGTGGCCATCCCTAGATGCTGAATTTGTGAGTTTGCTTCCCCTGCTCCCACTTGACTCTATACTACAGGATAGCTTTGGAATCTGCAAAGCATAGATGGGCTCTATGGAAGCTCTAGGAAGTCATTTGGCTTTAGCTTGAGCAGAGACATGAATTCCATGCTCCCAAGAAACCTATTTATTAATTTAGCTTTCCAATTTTTCTGGAAAAGAGAAGGAAGCATACTAAAGGTGGATACAAGTATTCTGGTTCCTAAAAAAGTCATATTCCCTCTGTAAATGAATATATAGGCAGAGAGGATGGGATCAGGGAATCCGGTAAGTGGAATTTCATGATGGAGCCAGCCTGCCTTCCTCTGTGCTCTTGATTGCTCAGTCTCTCTGTCACTTTCCTTCAAAGGTTCTACATCAACTCTTTTGGTACTAAAGGCGAACATTCTCATATTATTGATAGGTTAATTAAGATACATATGGTTAAGAAGCTAGCTCAGATATAAAGGTAGACTGGGTCTTTTTACACTATGTCAATCTGCTTTTTTCCCCCAGTGCCTATGAGCTTCAGTGTCTGTTAGAAGCAAAAATAAAGTTAAAAATCTTTTCCTGGCTCAAGAAAGGTAATACAGAGCAATGGGTGAGAGCTTAGACTTAGGTTTGAATCCCAGCTCTGTTGTTTAATTGCTAAGTGACCTTGCGCAAGTTACTTCCCCAGGTTTCTCATCCTCAAAAGGGGGATAATGATATCCAAATAGGGTTGTTGTGGGCATTAAGTGAGATAATGCATGTGAATCCCTTGAGAATGACAGCACACAGTAAGCTCTTGATAAATTTTAGTTTCAACTTTCAGCCTTGAATATCACCAACAGAACTAAGCAATGTTTCTACTTGTTGCAACAAATTTTAAGGCCGAAGCAAGAGAGAAGGAAGAGAGAGGAAAAAGGGTACAGAAAGGAAAGGTGGCAAAAGGAGGAGAGGTAAGGAATGGGGTAAGGAGAATAGAAGAAAATGAACTGATCCATGGGATGGGCAATGGCTGCCTTGGGTACCACAAGTTACCTGCCTCTTTTCTACCTAATATTGGAGCCAAAACCCTAGCTACTTTTCTCACCTTGGCTTCATTCCTGTGTTCCCTTAACTTCTGCTTTCCATTGTTCTGTGGAAAATGAATACACTTTTTCTAGTCTCAGAAAGAAGTGATAAAAATTATTAATAATTCCTAAGCACTTAGATTTTTGATGAAAGGTATTATGCATTAAAATGTAATTTATGGGGGGTCGGATGTGGCTCAACTGGTTGGGCGTCCGTCTCCCATATGGAGGGACCGGGGTTCGATCCCCGGGACCTCCCGGTAAAAAAAAAATAAATAAATAAAATGTAATTTATGAGTTAAATGCCCCTTGTGTAACAGTAGTAACTTGTATTAATTATAATAGCATTAACTTATTTTAAATTTTATACAACCACCAAATTGTTTAGTTTATAAATACTGAAGTCACACGAAAAGAATTAATGGGCATTAAAGCAATTCAATATGAGAGATTCTCCCAATAATGGATAAGTATTTTGGAGCACAATTATAAATAAAACAATTATAATTTTACAAATTGTAGTAAAAACCAAATTTTTCTTAGACGTAGAGATCAATCCTGCTCTTAACTCAAATCGGAAATACAGAAGTAATAGCCCCCACTCTGGTAAGTTGGTTTCCCAAAGTTCTAACAAGGTCACAATTATGTAAGTATCTTAAGTATTCTATCTTAATAATTTCTTTTAAAATAAATGTGATTTGATGTTATATTCCAGCTTTGGAATTACACTAGTCTCTTGTTTCCAAGGAAGACCATTTATTTGAAGGATAACAGAAAGTCAATGCAGTTAGAAGAAGAGAAAAGCGTGCAAGAGCATATTCAGTTCTATTATCAACACTGACTACAATTTAGGTAATAGGCAGCATAACCTGGAAAACTACATGGCTAGCATCTTTCTTGGTCAAAATGGCTCATTTCTTCAATAGGCTTCAGGAAGCAACTGTAAATCAGGTGTCTTGATGACCAAGCTATTCCAGACCCATATCATTAGTTCCTAAACTTTAGCATCTGAATCATAAGGGGTATATAAAAATACTTATGTAATAAATACACATACATACATTCCTGGTACCAACTCCCCCAAGGCTCTGATTCAACACATCTAGGGTATGACCTGGGAATCTGTAATTTGAAAAGCTCCCCAGATGATTACACATGCAACCACGCTAGAAACCATACAGTTAGATAACATCAGAAATTATAAACGCTACAATTACTTATCTAATAAAATATTTTTGTAGCACTTATAGTAATACCTGGTAGTTGTAATATGGCTGGTTAATAACGCCTGCTATTGCTTTTCCTTCATAAGCAATTCCAATAAGAACTGTTACATTGTCAAGAAGACCTATAAAGAAGAGATGAATGTTTACTTATAGAACTCTCATTCTATGACTTGTCATCAGAACATCAATTGCTCCAAGCTATTTTTGCAGTAAAGCTAAGGATGTACAATGATCCATCTATGATCAATTCTTCTTATGGCAAAATAGACAAATTATAAGAGAGCTGGCCAGAGACAGAAGTAGGGCCTATGGACACTTAGCTGAACTGATAACAGTGGTCTCATCAGTACAATTTGTAAATCAATTAAATAAATCAGCCTAAAACTGCAGTCATTATCATTAGATTCCTTTGTTTTCACTCTACCACTTTTTTTTTTTTTTTTTTTAATTTTTAAGTTTGTTTATGTTTTTTTTTCTTTTTTTTCCCTCTACCACTTTTTAACTCACTTCTACCTGCTGGGTCATCCTCTATTTCTGTATAACTCTCAAGACTTGCATTTCAAGCCTCTAAAGCAAGGTTTCTCAAACTGAGGTCCATGGACTATCAAACAGCATTAGAATCAATTGGTGTAATTTTTACAAACACAAATTCTCGGGTTCCTTCTCAGGGCTAGTGAATTAAAGTCTCTGGGGGTAGAGTCAAGATGTGCATTTTATTTTATTTTAGGAGGTACCAGGGATTGAACCTGGGACCTCATACATGGGAAGCAGGCGCTCAACCACTGAACTACACCTACTTCCCCCTCCCCCCTTTTTTATGAGATCTGCATTTTAAGCAAACTGTCTAGGTGTTTTTATGGACACTAAAGCTGTATGGAGCATCACTCTTTCTCAAAGGATTACAGAGACTTTTTGGTACACACACACACATGCACAAGCACACACTGTATGGTAGTTGATTCACTCATCATAGATATGTCTCATCTGAGGATAAAGAAAGTAAGATTTTTTCTAATAATTACGAGACTTTTTTTTTTGAGGTACCAGGGATTGAACCCGGGACCTTGTATACGGGAAGTAGGCACTCAACCACTGAGCTACATCCGCTCCCCAAGACATTTTCATTTTTATGTGTTGAAGCTAATAACCTATATAAGAAAATCTGTGAGTCCTTGAATTTCAAACATAAAACTCTGTGCTCATGCTATGCTCCTAAAACTTAAAACTCTGGATCTAAGCCTGGTCCTTTTTACTATTATGTTGCCAATTTTATTTTAATTTGTTGCTTTCTTACTATACAATGTTAATGAAAGCCATTTTTAAAGGTGAGGTTGTGAAGTGAGAAAGTGGTTCACGGAAGAGGGGAGAAGTGATCTAGCAAGGGAGTGGGATGGGCATGGAGTGGTGGTGACAGAACAAGGGCAGTACAGCTGTGGTTTTATCTTTTTTTTTGACCCTAACAAAGCTGAGGGTTCAACAAAGCTTGGTAACATTGGTTTAATATGTTAGTGATTCTCATCTGGGGAACATCAGGATTGTGGGGTTGGTAGAGTATCTGTAGTAGGGGTATTAGAAGAAGAATTTTCTTCCTCTCTGTCCTTACAATCACTGGTGTATAATAATAGTTACTAGGATGAGCACAGATACAGTATTAGCTTTAGGGAAGAGAGAAAATATGATTCTGGCTTTTCATATAATATATGAAATATCAAATGCTTATAATTAAGCAGCAAGTCTACTGCTGTCAAATACAAATACAAGAGATACCAACCTTCAGTGTATTCCTTGGTGCCATCCAGAGGATCAACCCAAACAACAAGCTAATAATAAAAAAAAAAAATCCAAATTAAGAAAACAAAATTCCCAAATTATATTTAACTAGAATGAATAAAACTACCTTTTCTTTCATTTTTGAGGTTATATTATGGATGGATTAAGCCATTGATCAGTTTTGTGATAGTAAAAAAAAATTTTATTGCTTTGTAATTATGGTAAAAGCCCATTTATTTACAGAAAACTATGATTTAAGAATTTTAAATATGGAATGCTTAACTGAGAAAAGTTTGTTGTCACCTGAGCACTAAGCACAATGCCATGAACACACTGAGTTCTAGAGGTAAGCAAAACTTTCACAGGGCTCCAGAAATGTTTGTGTGTATGCCACTGGTTTTATATTATGTGCTGATTTTTTTTTTTTAATAATGATAGTCCAATTATCTTATGAGCACAGTTTATATATGCCAGAGAAAAATAAATTGTTCAAAAATCGGCAGGAGATTAAAAAAGAAATCCTTCCCTGCTTAGGGCTTATTTTTAAGTTTTATTTTTTTCTGCTTAGGGCTTTTAACGTGATTCAGGACATGTGTCCATTAACCACGTGAATCATGATGCATGAAGTAAATTTGTAAGTGAGGAGACACCATGTATCCTTTTCTTTGTATCCTCTATTCCACATAGCAAAGTGCCTCATTCACAGTCAGTGTTCAATGAATGTGTGCCAAATGAATTAAAAATAGGGAACTAAGATAGTTATCTAGGGTCAGAGATTTTACTTATGCAACTGTAAAAAAGTAAACACGGTGATTTTTATGACCTTCTGAAAATATAATGTAGCAATCTTTTACATCTCCTTCCAGCCGTAATTACAGATTAAATGCTTTATTACCAAATCTACTGAATAGCAAAATAGATTTTCTTCCTAAAAGTATTTTTAATAATAGTTTCAGAGTGGAGAGGAAACCAAAGGGATGAGAAACTGAACTCTAAATTAATAGATCACACATTCCATAGGGTTACCTGACCTTCTATGACGGTTCTGAAAGATTTCAAGTTCCTGGCTTGTCTCTATTTTATAATTATTAATTTTTCATTATTATGGGAAAATTTTATTTCCTTTACCATGGCAACAACAATAATAGAAGATTAAAAGAGAGTTAAGTATAAATATGGGCCATACATCTTCCTCTTTAATAGCACTGTATTGTGATGGGCATGGTTTCTTCAGTATTTCTTCCCACTGACCATCTTCAATCAGCTCTTGATCCACTTCTTCAGAAGGGAGATCCTAAAGCAGAGATAATAATGATGGATAATGAAACTAAACAGAGTATACTTTTTCTTAGAAACAGAAGAAATGCAGCATCACAGTTTTCACTAGTCCTTTTCCACTTACCATTTACGTTTAGAAAAGCCATTAAAGAAAACCTAATAAAATCGCAAAAAGAACCATATATGGTTCATCAAAGTTAGCTACAAAATATCCCAATTTCTTTATCCTAAATAGGGCTTAAAAGAAAAAGACCTTTTACGTATTATAAACTTATTTGTACAAATAGCTCTGGCATCAGATAATTCTATCCTCTCATTACATGAGATGTCAATTCCTTCACTTTTAAATTGCTATAGTATTTGGATACGTATGCCTTAATTAAACCATCAACAACAACCACCCCATTTTATTCCAAAGTTCTAGAACTTCAACCATCTTAAAATTTTTCTTTTCTTTTTTTTGAGGTACTAGGGCCAGGGATTGAGCCCAGGACCTCATATGTGGGAAGCTGGCACTCAACCAATGAGCCATATCAGCTCCCCTGAGTCAGTTTTTTCGTTTGTTTGCTTTTTTTTTTTTTGGTATTTAGGGGGCACTGGGAACTGAACCTGAGACCTCCCATGTGGGAAGCAGGCGCTCAACCACTTGAGCATATAATATTTTATGCTGAATATTATAGCTGTAACAGTAACCTTACCTTCTATGGCCAATAATTGAGAATGGAATAAAATATCTCTAAATCAGATATTTCTTGCAAATCCAAGGAATACAACAATTATTTCTGCGTTAAAACACTAGACATAGGGCTTGAAATCATAACAATAGCTTATAAATCATTAAAGTGTCAACTAGAAATCCATAAGGCAAACAGGGATTGAAAAAATATTATCGCCCTGAAAACTCTTACCTCTTCCCCTATAATTGTTAGTTTGGGAAATTTCTGTGCCAGTGAAGAGCAAATGCTCATTTGTACCAATCGGTCAGCTTTGGTCTGAAGGTCTGCTGCACAGGTCTGCAACAAAGAATGCAAATTTTGTCCTCAGTTTGATTCCTAATGCATGAATGTCTGTTACATTTAATTATACTGTTAAATTCAGGTAACTTAACAAGAAATGAGTCCACTAGTTTCTTGGCTTGGTTTTGTTTGTTTGTTTTTCCTTCCCCCATGGGCTTAATAGTGGTTAAAGTTTGGAAAGGAGTGCTTATATATTTTCTTTCACAATTCAGAAATGTCCTTTGTTTAAGATTTTTAGACATCATCATTTTGCTCAAACAGGTTGAGTGATAGGAGATTCAAAATGTCTAAAGGCAGCCACAGTTAAATATTGTAAAATTAGTTATTCAAAGCATATTCTTTATAAACAATTGTCTATACTTGCTACTCACTAATCCTAATAATTCAAGTGGTGCTCATGATGATTCACTGATACACAGAAAGAATTTCTATTTCTATTTTTTAAATCTAAAAAATATGAAAATAAAGTGAGTAATATTTAATATTAAGCTTTCCCCTGGTACCCTCGCTTGGTCCTTCTGTCAGATAGTCATGCTAGTGAAAGACCATGGAAGTTTTGGTACTGACAACCACAATCTCACTTGTTAGTTTGCTTTCAGAGAATCTTGACATATTGCAAATTATATCTGCCTGGTTAGGTGGTGCCAGACCTCACCAACAAATCTGATGTTGGCTTGCATCTTTTAAAATAAAGTATCAACAGGTGGCTATGAAGGATTAGATGTGCCTGAACAGCATAGAAGTCGTGAGTCTCTTAGCTATGGTATATAAAATTATATAGCTAATACAATCACATGTAAAGTCATACTGAACAAGTAAATCTTGCCAAGGGAAAAAAAAATGGGGAAGGAATTAATCCAAAGTATTGGCAGTAGTAGCATGATGGATGATTCTTGCTCTTTTCCTCTATTTCATGATTTTTATAAAAGGGAAAACGTTATAACAAAGAAAAGATAATTACATTAGTAGCCTTCTGAAAGCAGCTGTATGGCATTGCTGATTTATCATTGAGCATGCATATGGTCAACTAAAATCTTTCTCACATGAACTTGAATCATATTTATCCCACATTACTTCAACATGAACACAGAACTTTATAATTATTCCTGTTATAATATCTTGTTGATTTGGCCCACTTTTCTCATAGGTTGCCACATTTTGAATATTTATTCTGTTATCTAATATATTAACTAGCCCTCCCAGCTTCATTTTACTGACAAATTGATAAGCATGCTTTCTTTTTTTTTTTTTTTTTAAGATTTTATTTATTTATTCATTTATCCCCCCCTTGCTGCTTGTGCTCGCTGGGTCAGCTAACCACGCCGTGCGGGTGGGTTTGCCTTCACCAGGAGGCCCCGGGAACCGAACCCGGGGCCTCCCATATGGTAAACGGGAGCCCTACTGATTGAGCCACAGCCGCTTCCCAGCATGCTTTCTATATCATCTTTTTTTCACAGATTTTTGACAAGATGCATTTGATACATTTTTAAAAATGTATTTTTTTTTTTAAGGAGGTACCTGGCATTGAACCCAGGACCCAGTATATGGAAAGCAGGGG
Source organism: Tolypeutes matacus (assembly GCA_026826555.1). Taxonomy (NCBI): domain Eukaryota; kingdom Metazoa; phylum Chordata; class Mammalia; order Cingulata; family Chlamyphoridae; genus Tolypeutes; species Tolypeutes matacus. Next base: position 391,951 of record JAKSZT010054262.1, on the reverse strand, counting down.
CTCAACCACTTGAGCTACATCTGCTCCCCTAAAAATGTATTTAAATTAATGATTAAAGAGGATAGGACAGGTCAGGAGCAGAGTCCTATGACCTGCCACCAATGATCCTTTTTCAGGTTGAAAATGAATCATGAATTAACATTTTTGGCTTATGCTGTTCACAGAATAGTAGGTCAGGATAGGGGTTGGGAGATGTCATCTATATAATCATAAATAGCTTGAATCTTTTTTTAAATAGAAAATGAAAGACTATGATATGTTTTGCTGAAACCAACATACACTATAGATCTCCCTTCTGTACTATCAGGCCCATAAATAGAAAATGAAAGACTATATGTTTTGCTGAAACCAACATACACTATAGATCTCCCTTCTGTACTATCACACCCATAAATCTATCAAAAAAGGAAATGAGATTTGTTTCACAAGACTTGTTCTTATGATTTTTATTCTTAAGTTTTAAAAGCAGTTTTGTTGAATATCCTATTATTAACTCAAATGAACTTATTTCTAAGTTGTTTTTTACTCTATATATAGCTAACATTTCTTTTTATATGAGAGTAGCCTTAGATAGATGTATGACATCATAAAGGAGTGGCTTAATATGAGAAAATTTGTTTCTTTATAAATTGAAAGATTCTGTGTTCTCTACTTCAAATCATGAAAATGTTAATTATAGCCTATAATTTTATCATTGGACAAACTACAATACAACCTTCCTTAAAGATTATGATAAAGATTAATCAATATACAGAAAGTTACATTTAAATTTTGTAATGTGAGGTAATAAAGCCAAATCTGGGGAAAAATTATATTTTAAACTGAAACACATGCACGGTAATATTTCTTTTAACTATCACTATAAACTATCTTTATGAAAATGCACCTAAATTTTTTAATTACCATACTGGACAGAAAAACTTTATTTTGGGTTTCTTAACCAAGAGGAATTTTTTTTTTTTTTTAATTTGAAGATAGAAGATATTTAAGTGCCATTTTACTAAGCATGTTAAGTTCACAAAGGATTGCATGGCTTTGTATGCAATAGATTACTCTAGGATTTGAAGCTCAGTTACAATTCCCTGGAGTTGGACAATGGTCAGAAAGCCCAGTCATTGGGTCTTAGATGTAGGAAATGTGGTCATTTTCAAAGCAGAAATGGAGGCCTATTTGAACTAAAGGTCTTGTAGTCACCCTAAGGGAGTGGTCACATTACTTTAACTGTTAATCCATCTAAATTATTACATCCTTTAGCCAAACCTCAATATAACATGAATAAAGATTGGTATGAAATGAAATTAGACTTTTGTACCTTCTCCACGATACCTAAGTCTCCTTCAGCAATAACATGTCTGACTATCATTCCTGCCTTCTGAGCAATAGAATATGCCGAGGCTACTAACCGCATCAACACAGTGTGACTGGAAGCCATGGTGAGCCCTAAAAGGAAATTGAGAAAAATTTGTTTTGTTATTTTCAAAGCCAACGACTGGTTTTATTTATTTGAGCTCAATTCAACACATTTATTGATTACTTTCTTGGGACTGCCCCAATTAATTGAGTAGGTTCTTTAAAAAGATTTACTAAAGGAGACTTGGGTAAAACTACATTTTCAGCACTAGCTCTCTCAATAAATCCTCTAGCATGCTTTCTCATTGCAGATGGGACATTCTATACCATGGGGGAAACCTGCTCAGGCTGCTGATTATGTGAAAAAATTCTGCCTGTGAAATGTGTAAACAACAAAGGCTGTGGAAGATGCTTTACGGATAGAAATAAAAGATGTAACATTTGTTCTTGAGGAGCTAATATTTTGGTGGGTTAGGGGTAAAATAATGTAAACTAGTATCTATAACATAAAAATGATAAGTGTCCAAGAGACCTATGAATAATATGAGGGAAATGTGTTTATGTGTGGGATAATTAAAATGGAGAGGGATTGCACGTGTTTACAATTATTTTTTGAAAATAAAATGAATATTATTTTAGAGATTGAACAAAACTTAATCAACTAGGTAGCCCCACCCCAATCAAGAAGGTAGAGTGAGACACTTCAGGGCTCTTTCCCTACCATAGAAGCTTTGAATAAAATGTTAAGAACTGGCAGAAACAACTTTCTCAAAGTTCCAGAAAACAGTTAAGGGACTGCAGTAACAGGGCAAGCACCAAATCAAGAAAAAAGCCATTTCAAGGTGTTAGGATCTCTTGTTGCCCTGGCAAGCTCCTCTCCCACCCTTCAGCATGTGCCCCCAGTGTGGGTCTCTTGTCTCAGTTCTGGAGGGAGCAGAGCAATCCTCATTCACAAACTGGGAACACATATGTCTGGCCCAATCTGTCTGGTGGTGGCCTGAGGGACTCAGCATCCCAGAACTTGCCCTGTGTGTAGAAGGCAATTCACAGAACATTGTGGGTGAGCAGTCAGGTTGTGCTGCCTGAGACAAGGGATTGCTGCTAAAGGACATCAGCGTAGTACCCTGAACTATGATGAAACTGTTTCCAAGGGAAGAGGGGATATTTTGAACCAGTTAAATGGGGGAATTCCTGGGGCCAAACATGCATGCCCAAGACAAGACCTATGTATAGAATGAATCAGGGGGGCCCCCTATGCTTTGGCTGGAGCTATTCTCCAAACACAGGTCAAATCTTCAGAGACTGGGAAAGGTCTTGCTTTCTTTTCTCTTTCATTAGCACCTGGCATTGAGGAAAGCACTGTCATAATAGTAGCTGGATACAAGCTTAAGGAACAGATGTCTCAGAGTCTAAATTCCAGTGACAATACTTTAAAATATCAAAATGTCTAGGTTTCAACAAAAGATTACAAAACATCCAAAGACACAAGACGCAATGGCCTAGGCAAAGGAGAAAGATGAAAGCATTAGAAACCATCAATGAGGAGGACCAAACCTGGGAAATACCAGATAAAGACTTTTTAAAAATTGTCCTAAATATGTTCAAGGAGCTAAAGAAAAACATGGACAAAGAACTGAAGGAAATCAGGAAAATGATAGATGAACATAAAGAGATATCAACAGAGAGATGGAAATTATTTAAAGGAACCAAACTGGGCTTACACAGTAACCAAAATTAAACATTTCCTAGAGGGATTCAACAGCAGATCAGAGATAACAGAAGAAAGAATCAGTGAACTTGAAGATAAGATATTGAAATTATTTCATCTGAGGAGCAGAAAAAGAAAGAATGAAGAAACATGAACAGAGCATGAAGAACCTGTGGGACACCATCAAGCATACCAATATAAGTCCTAGAAGAAGAATAAAGAAAGAATGTTTGAAGAAATAATGGCTGAAAGCTTCCCAAATTTAACAAAAGACATGAAAATATACATCTGAAATGCTCAATGAATTCCAAACAGGATAAACCCAAATAGACCCAAGCCACAACACCTTATAAACAAACTGTCAAATGCCAAAGGTAAAGAGAGACTTCTGAAAGCTGCATGAGAGAAGCAATGTGTCACATACAAGGGAGCTGCAATAAGATTAAAGGCTGATTTCTCAACAGAAACCACGGAGGCAAGAAGGCAGTGGGATGGCATATCTAAAGTGCTGAAAGCAAACAATTGTCAACCAAGCATTCTACAGCTAGCAAAACTGGTTTTCAAAAACGAGGGAGGGATTAAGACATTCCCAGATAAACAAAAGTTGAAGAGTTGGTCCCCACTAGACTGGCCCTGTAAGAGATATTACAGAGAGTTCTGCAGGTTAAAAGGTAAAGACAATAGACTGAGGACACATAAGGAAAGATCTCCAGGGAGGGTAACAACATGGGTAAATATAAATGCCAGTCCTGCTGTACTTTTTATTTGTAACTCCACTTTCTACTTCCTACAGAATCTAAAAGGCAAATATATAAAATATAATGATAAATCAGTGGTTTTGTATTCAAAATGTATAAACATGTAATTTGTGACAAGAACTACATAAAAATGGGAAGATTAAGGGGTATACGAACATAGTTTGTGTATACTATTGAAGTTAAGTTAGTATCAAAGCAAACAAGATTGTTGTAGAATTTGGATGTTAAATTTAAGCTCCATAGTAACTACAAAGAAAATATTGGAGAATATGTAAGCTCATAGAGACATATATTAGAGTACAGGTTGCCAGGGACAGTGGATTGGGGGAATAGGGAGTCAATGCATAATGGGTACAGAGTTTCAGTTTGGGGAGATGGGAAAGTTTTAGTGATGGAAAGTGGCGAGGGTAATATTGTCAATATGATTAGCCCCATTCAAGAAGTGGTCGAGATGGGAAAGTTTATGTTGTATATACATTACCACAATTAAATAAAAAAAAAACCAAAGAGCAACTAAAGAGACAATGACAAATGCAATACATGATGCTGGATAAATTCTAGCAAGGGAGGATAAAAGTCTCAAAGGGACTTTATTGAGACATATGAAAACAGTGGAATATAGATTATAAGCTTTATGATTATAAGCTTTATATCAATGTTAAATTCCTTGAACTTGATAACTGCACTTAAGGTGGTTACATAAATGAATATCCTTGTTTGTAGGAAATGTACACGATAGTGTTAAGCATTCAGGGAGGAGGAGCATGTGTACAACCTACACTAAAGTGTTCAGAAAACGGATTGATAAATAGATTAATAGATAGATGGGTAGACAGAATGATATGGCAAATGTGACAAAATGTTAAAATTGGTGGATCTGGGTATCTGGGGGTGGGGAGGAGTGAGTCTGCTAGAGTTCTTTGTATGTGGTTTGTATTTTTTTAAAATTTTTTAACTGTTTGGTAAGTTTGAAAGTATTTCAAATAAAAGTTTTTTTTTTTTTAATTTATTTTTTATTGTGGGTAAAAATCCAAATTTTCACAATACATACCAATAATTTGTAAAATGATATATAAACATATATGCATATATGTGCATTTGCTTATAAAAATGTTATTTATATATATATATAAATATATTTTAAGAGGTGCTTAGATTACCTAAAATATTACACGGAACCCACTGGGATTCCCATGTCAAATAAAAGTTTAAAAAAATTAATCATCTGCCTATTTCCCCTCATCATTAGTCATCTGGAAAAATAATGAGAGTCAGAGAAGCCACTAGTGCCAGTGAAATAAATGGAAAAACAAACAGCATTTAGGATCAAGTATATTCTGCTTTGAAATTAAAAATTCAAATCCTGGGATTTTAGTCACTGTGTTGGATTCTGGGATTCACTACTCAGATTCCCTTCAGGAATGAAGGACTTATTCTACCAACTGCTCCAACTGTCAACACATGGTCCTTTGCTGACACTCTTCTTTGGAAATTTATCTGCTGAAAAGAGCCATCTCACCTGAAACTGGTCAAAAAAGGGTTAATTTAAAAGCCATTTCCTACCCCAACTGCACCACTCCTCCAACTCCTGAAAAAAAACTTCTCCATCTCTAAATCAAATCAAGTTAATGTTAATTTAATGCAACAAGGGAAGAAAATATAGAATATAAAAGACAACATTATATGTATATGAGAGTAAGATACAACTATAGTTAGTAGTAATACTTTGATGATGCTCTTTCATAATTTATTAACAAATGTTTCACAACAATGCAGGATGTTTATGAGGGGGTGATATGTGGGAGCCCTGTATGATGTTATGCATGTTTGTTTTGTAAGTTCACAATGTTTACTAAACACTTATTGTTTATGTATGTTCATGTATGTATGATATACTTCAATAAATTGTTTAAAAAAAAGACAACATTATAAACTTCGACTTAGCAAGTTATTATTCTATTGCTAATTTCTGACTGAATATTTGATTTGATGTGCCTCTTAATCTCTGTATATCTTTTTTCTTTCATCCAATTTCTATTCAGAAAGATTATGAACATAATTGAGATAATGAACAAGCTAAATATTTGAAACTCTTCAGAAGGAAGAGAGAATTGAAATTGATGTAGGGTAATAAATATCACACTATGACCAACAGCTGTCTGGAATGCAGATGAAAGTACAATGGGTTTCTATGTACTTGAATTCTGTTTATCTTATTAATTTTCTTACCATACTAGGTGTTAAACCCAGAATAATTAAACTAGTTTTGATGATTACTAATTCAGGAGCATCCCAAATAGCTGAAACAGGAGAAATAATTTAGCAAATACTTTGTTGACTTTCCTCTACTTCATTTTATCCATGATCAGTCATATATCTGATTTATTCTGCACTGGAAAAGTGGTCTTCAGGCAACTATCCAGATGTCTAAACCACTAAGGATATTTAAATAGGTGTTATATTCAGTCAGTCCCTATGTTATATAAAGCTCCATTTGTGAAAGGCAGATCATTTTTTTCCTCACTATATGATGTTGTTAAAACTTTTCACAGATATCATTTATTTTTGAACCAGCTAGGTAATCATTTGAGCCTTGTCAGGCCTCAACTATGACTAAACCACTTCCTCTTATGCTTGCCAAGTTCACGGCATTTTCTTCCAAAGAAAAAACTTCTATCCTTTTTTTTTTTTCTATCTTCATCACAAAATATTTACTGTATTTATGGACTAACACCATTTAAAGCTAACAGTTTCATAAGAATTAACAATGGAAGAAAATGAAGTTTGATGTAAAGCACAATGATTCCACAAATCACTTTTAGCTGGCAAATAAGAAAAGATTTCTTTGAATATCTCAGAAGTACTTCTCTGGTTAAAACTGAATTATTAATAAATATTACCATCTCCTAGCCCTAATATTTATCATATATATTTTTTAAGCAAATGAATGCATTTTTTTGGTTCTTATTAAATGTGGCTTTTCATATTACCAAACCACAAAATCTGTAAAAGACGTTCCTTATTAGCTTGCTTTTTAATTGTTCCCATCCTGGAGCCCATGAAAATTACCTTTTGATAGTGAGCAAGGCCAAACCAGCTGCAAGTAAATTGATAACTTCCTTAACAGTTCAAATTACACCCACTGTGTTTGAGTTCCTATCACTTTTACACCTTCTGGGTCCCAAAACTCTACCTTTTGTGCACTTGTCTTTCTGAACGCTTACCAAAAACAACACAGTGATTAAGAGTATGGGCAGGGGAGCCAATGCCAGTGTTCAAATACTGGCTCTGGCATCTATTAGCTGTGTGACCTTGGGAAAGCCACCTAAACTCTCCATGCTTCAATCTGTAAAAATGGAGATAATAACAGTATCTATGGCATAGGGTTGCTGTGATTATTAACACATGTGAAGCACTTATAAAGGTCCCTGGTATAAGGTAAGCACTAAATAACCATTATGATTAGGATTACCCTTATTACTGGCTATCCTGCAGGGAGATTAGGGCAGTGTGAAGGGCAAAAAAATTCCTACAGCTTCTGCAACAGTATTTTGACCCTGGGGGTGTAAAATGAAAATGACATGACCCTGAATCACAGTACAGGTTCTGTTTCATAACATTCAGTGCTTCAGGATTTGAGTAGACATGAAAAAGATGTAGAATTCTTAAGGCAACCAACTTCACATTTCATCCATGTCAGAAATCTTTACACTTGCCAATGGGGCTAGTTCAGAGGGATGAAAAATAACAGGAATCAAATGAACAGTTTCTTCTCATAGTCTGGGAGAGGTATCTTGAAATCAATAATAAGGTGGCGAGCATATGAGGATTGAGATCTGTATTAGTCAGCCAAAGGGGTGCTAATGTGAAATACCAAAAATGGGTTGGTCTTTATACAGGGTATTTATTTGGGGTAGAAGCCCACAGATACCAGGCCATAAAGCCGTTAAGTTTCTTCTCACCAAAGTTCATTGCCACGTGTTAGAGCAAGACAGCTGCCGATGTTTGCCAGGGTTCAGGCTTCTTGGATTCCTCTCTTTCCGGGGCTGCTTTTTCTCTCCGGGCTTAGCTCCTGTTTCCTCTACAACGTCAGCTGTAGACGATCAGGCGAACAGCTCGCTTCTCTTCTCCTGGGGCCTTCTTTCCAACATCAAAACTGCTTCTCAAAAACTGCTTCTCAAAACTGTTCTTGCCATGCCTTTTATATTTGATTCCCCACCCACCAAGGGGTGGGGCTCAACACCTTAATCATAACCTAATCATGCCCAGATTAACAGATCAGTTTACAAGCATGATCCAATTATATTTTTGGAATTCATAATTACATCAAATTGGCCAACGGTTACAAGATCTAAAATTAAATGATGAGTTCCTGATCAAAACACTAAGATTATATTTTGGAACTTGACCAAATGATACTAAAATTCAAAGCCCTCTGGAAAAACAAAAAATGTGAGCACAGCAGACCAAATTCTGAAAAAGAACAAGGAGATACTTCTACTACCCATTATCAAAATAAGATAAAACAATAGCTACTAAATACTAGCAAATTGACTCCAATGGCACAGTAAAAGGATTATATACTGTGATTAAGGGGGATGTATGCCAGGAACACAAGGGTGATTTGGTGGTTCGACATAAGAAAAATCAATTAATGTAACATACTATGTTAATAGAATTAAGGGGGGAAAAAAAACAAAATAAAACATGATTATCTCAATAGATGCAGAAAAGGCATTTGGCAAAATCCAGCTCACTTTCTTGATAAAAACACTCAAAAAACTAGGAATAGGAGGGAACTTCCTCAATATGTTAAAAAGAATATATGAAAAAGTCATAATTAACATCATACTCAATAGTAAAAGACTAGAAGCTTTCCTTCTAAGGCAGGGGTTCTTAACCGTTTTTGTTCCACAGACCCCTTTGCCAGTCAGTTGAAAACGAGAGACCCCTTACTAAGTCCACACTATACTGTGTATTACTTTAATAAACACCTGCACCAACACATCCCCACAAGAATAATGTGTTTTTTGTTTTTCCAATCCCATTCCCCGCCCCCCCCTTCTATGTCCATTGGCTGGGTGATCTGTTTCTTGCCTTCTCTTCTCATTTTTCTTCTTCAGGCTTCACTGGGATTCCATCCTAGGGACCTCCGATGTGGGAGAGAGGCACCCTGTCACTTGCGCCACCTCAGTTCCTGGTTTCTGGTGTCTCTATTTTGTTGCGTCATCATCTTACTGTGTGGTTCACCACGCAGGCTTGGCTAGCCTTTTTTTACCAGGAGGTCCCGGAGATCAAACTCGGATCCTCCCATATGATAGACAGATGCCCAATCACTTAAGCCACATCCACTTCCCAGAATAATGTGTTTTTGAATTTCAATTCAAGCTCATGGACCCCTTGCTAAGAACCCCTGTTCTAAGGTAAGGAACAAGACAAGGACGCCTGCTTTCACCACCACTATTCAAGACCATACTCAAAGCTCCAGAGCAATCAGGCAATAAAAAGAAAAGCCACTCAAATTGGAAAGGAAGAAGTAAAACTGTCTCAGTTTTCAAATGACATGGTCCTATAGAAAATCCCAAAGAATCTACAAGAAAGCTATTAAAGCTAATAAGTGAATTCAGCAAAGTGGCATGGTACACAATCAACACACAGAAATCAGTTGTGTTTCTATATACTAGCAATGAACAATCCAAACAAGAAATCAAGAAAACAATTTCATTTATAATAGCATCTAAAAGAATAAAATATCTAGGAATAAATTTAACCAAGGATGTAAAGGACTTTTATATGGAAAATTACAAAACATTGCTGAAAGAAATTAAAGACCTAAATAAATGTAAAGACCCCTGTGTTCATGGGTTGGAAGACTGATTCTTGGTAAGATGTCAAATCAACCCAAAGTGATTTACAGATTCAGTGTAATCCAAATAAAAATTCCAATAACCTTCTTTGCAAGCATCAATCATATAAAAGAGCAAGGGGGGAAGCAGATGTGGCTCAATCAATTGAGCTCCCACCTACCATATGGGAGGTCTGGGATCGGTTCCCAGTGCCTCCTAAAAGAAGATGACCAAGACAGCGAGCTAACATGATGGGCTGGCATGGTGAGCTGATGCAACAAGATGATGCAGCAAGAGACACATGGAGAAAAACATAATGAGAGACACAACAAAGCAGGGAGTAGAGGTGGCTCAGCATCTCTCTCCCCCACATGGGAGATCCCAGGTTCAGGTCCCAGTGCCTCCTTAAAAAAAGAAAAAAAAAAGAAGACCAGCACACAACAGACACAGCAAATGCAAACAACAAGGGGTGGGGGAAAAATAAAGAAATAAAATAAATCTGTTAAAAAAAAAAAAAAAAGCAAGACGCCCCAACAGCCAAAGTCATCTTGAAAAAGAACAAAATTGAAGGACTCAAATTTCCTGATTTTGAAAGTTGTTACAAAGGTATGGTAATCTAAACAATGTAGTACTGGCATAAAGACAGACACCTAGACCAATGGAATAGAATTGAGAATTCAGAAATGAGCCCACACATCTATGGCCAATTGATTTTCGATAAAGGTACCAAGTCCACTCATGGAGAAAGAATAGTCTCTTTAACAAACGCTGCTGGGAAAAGTAGATATCTATATGCAAAACACTGAAAGTGGATCCCAACCTCATATCACATACAGATTATTTAATCAGAATGAGCAAAGACTTAAATATAAGAGTTAAAATTCTAAAAGTCTTAGAAGAAACCATATGGCAAAATATTCAGGACCTTGTATTAGGCAATGGATTCTTAGACTTTATACTAAAGCATGAGCAAGAAACAAAAAAATAGATATATTGGACTTTGTCAGGATTAAAACTTTTGTCCATTAAGTACATTATCAAGAGAGTGAAAAGACAACCTATAGGAGAAAATAATTGCTAACTATATATTTGACCAGGGCTAAATACCCAGAATATATAGAGAACTCCTACAGCCCATTAACAAAAGGTCAAATAATACAATTCAAAAATGGGCAAATGGGGAGCAGATGTAGCTCAAGTGGTAGAGCACCTGCTTCCCATGTACAAGGTCCCAGGTTTGATCCCCAGTACCTCCTAAAAACAAAACAAGCAGTAAGCAAACAAACGAGAAAACCAACTCGGGTGAGCCGGTGTAGTTCAGTGATTGGGCATTGGCTTCCCACACACGAGGTCCCAGGTTCAATCCGTGGCCCTGGTACTTCCAAAAAAAAAAAAAAAAAAAAAAGGCAAAGGCTTTGTATAGACACTTCTCTAAAGAAGATATACAAATGTCCAATAAGCAGACGAAAAGATGCTCAACATCATTGGTCATCAGGGAACTACAAATCAAAATTACAACATACTACTTCACACCTACTAGAATGTCTAAAATTTAAAAAAAGGAAAATAAATCTTTGCAGGGATTGAGAGAAATAGGTAATCTCATACATCGTTGGTGGAAATGTAAAATGGTGCTGCCACTGTGGAGAACAGTTTGGTGGCTCCTCAGAAAATTAAATATAGAATTAACATATGACCTGGCAATTCCACTTTTATATATCCAAAAGAATTGAAAGCAGGAATTCAAACATATTTGTACACCAATATTCATAGTGGCATTACTCACAATAGCCAAAAAGAACCCAAGTGTCCATGAAGTGACCAATGGATAAACAAAATGTGGTCTATACAAACAATGAGAATATTATTCAGCTATAAAAAGGAATGAAATTTTGATGGAAGCTACAACATGGATGAATCTTGAGGAAATAAAATTGAATGAAATAGGCCAGACAAAAATGAACAAATATTGCATGATTCATCTATATGAAATACCTAGAATATGCAACTTCATAGAGACAGAAGATGGATTACAGGTTACCAAGAGCCAGGAGAGGAGAGAATGAGAAGTAAATGCCTAATGGGAACGGAGTTTCTGTTTGGGATGATGAAAGAGTTTTGGTTTTGTTAGTGGTGATGGTAGCATGATACTGTGAATGTAATAAATATCACTGAATTGTATATTTGAAAGTGGTTAATATAGGAAATTTTATGTTATATATATGTAAATATGTAATAAAAATAAAAAACACAAATAAACCAAAACTATACTAATTAGAACAGTCTACCCTACTGCTGAATTAGTATGACAAATTAATGGAACTAAAATTCCAGAGATGGATCCACACGTGCTAAGTTGGCATTAAAATAATGGAGGAAAGTCAAAAAAAAAAAAAAAAAAAGAAAGTTAATTGTACATAAGTGGTGTTAGGCCAATTGTTAAACATTTAAAAAAATGTTGGGTCCCTTTTGCATTCTTTAAATCATTATGTATTTCAGATCAATGCATGATTTTAAAAGTAAAAAAATGAAACCATAAGTATGGAATAAAACATGAGTGAAATATTTACAAATGTGGGAAAGGCTTTTTCTAAGCATGATATAAATCCATAAAAGAACATATTAATAAATTTGAGTGCATAGAAATTAAAACTTCTGCCTAGTCAAAATACCGTAAACAAAGTAAAAATTGACTAAATGAGAAACATTTTTGCATCACATATGAAAGAAAAAGAGCTAATTTTTATCATGTAAAGAGCTCTTATGGAGTAGATGTGGCTCAAGCCTCCCACATGGGAAGTCCTAGGTTAGGTTCCCCTTGCCTCCTAAAGAAGACAACCAAACAACAAGCGGACATCAGGCAGTTGGGCACCCGCCAATCACAAGGGAGGTCCCAAGTTTGGTACCCGGTGCCTCCTTAAGAAAACGAGCTGACGCCATGGGCTGGCACAGGCCACAACAAGCTGATGCAATGAGATGATGTAACGAAAAGACACAACAAGGAAACACAATGAGAGACACAAGAAGCAGGGAGAGGAGGTGGCTCAAGCAATTGGGCACCTCCCATGTTCAGTTCTGGTGCCTCCTAAAAAGAAGACAAACAAACACAGAGAGCACACAATGAACAGACTGAGAGCACAAACAAGGGATGGGGGCAGAAATAAATTAATAAAATAAATCTTTAAATAAAAAACAACGAGCAGATGAGAAAAAAACAATGAGTAGACAATGAGCAAAAGGAGCAGACAATGAGCAAAAAACAAACAAGCAGGAGCAGAAGTGGCTCAAGCAGTTAAGTGTGGGCCTCCCACATGAGAGGTCCCAGTTTCGGTTCTGGTGTTTCCTGAAGAAAAATAAAAAACAGACAACAAGCAGACAATGAGCAAAAAAAGAGTAGACAACGAGCACAAACAAAAACAACGAGCAAAAACAATGAGCAGAGGAGGGAGCCATGGGGGGGGTAGTGCTTATATATTAATATGTAAAAGACAAATAATCCAATAGAAAAATGAGCAAAGAATATGATCAGGGAATTATTAGAAAAAGGAAAGGAAAGGCCAATAAATATATGAAATGCCTTAGTTCACTAATAATGAAAGAAATAAAAATGAAAATGACAAGGGATGATTTTGTATTTGTAAGACTGGCATAGATTAAAAAAAAAAGTTTGCCCCATTTTGGCTACAATGTGAAGGAACAGGACCTGCATATTGCTAGTAAGGATGTAAATGATGAAACCTCTTAAGAGGGTTAACTTGAAAACTTTATTAAAATTAAAATGTATGTCTTTTGAATGAGTTACATTTCCATGAAATACTAAATAAATCTACAGATCTACAACTATATATGTGGTATGTATGACAATGTTTGCTGCAACAAGAAATAGCAGAAGACTGGAAACAATGTCAATGTCCATCAGTTTAGGGGGCTGACTAAATAATGGAAGGTGAATTTACAAATAGACTATTATGCAGCTATTAAAAAGAAGGATGTAGATTTATATGTGCTGATCTAGAAAGATCTCCAAGGTAAATTAGAAGAAAAACGCAACCTATATTTATACTTAGGAATGGTGGGGAGGATATATATAGATACTTGCACAAGGATTGAAAATATCTGGAAGAACTTATGAACAATTATTTAAAATGTCTGTCTGGGTAGTAGGGTTAAAGAAGGGAAAATAAATATATATTTTTTTACTTTTAATCAAATTTCCTTTTGCATTGTTTAAATAATTTACCATATGAATCTATTAATTTTATAATGAAAATAAATAGCTAAAAATAGAGGATCTAAATAACACACCAATGATCAGGAGTCCAATGTTGGTCTGAGAGGAAGGATAATATCTCTTCCTTACAGCGCACTCTTTCTGGATGTTGTACAATAGACTAAGAACACAGTTAAGAACTTTAAATCTGAACAAAAACCTCATCTTCCTGGTTTAATTATCTAGTAAAACGACAAGATTTGGTATAATTGGAAAATTTACATCACGGAAGCTGTCTTTCGAAATACGCTCCAGTGGTCCCCTAAAGTTTTCCTTAAAAGAAACTCTGGAACATTTCTTATCCTGAGCCATGTCTTCACACATAAAAGAAGACGGAGTTACAGCACATAGTTCCCCAACGGCAACGATGTGAAAAGACGGTAATCAAAGTTTGGAAAACACCATGATTTTTAAAAGAATATTACAATAATTTAATCTATTTGTCAAAGGCACTAGACCTTGGCCCGATAAATATGACTTTGCTCGTTATCTCAGTCGTTGCAACAAAAAAATAGCTCCTCTCCCATTTCTTTTAATAATCTTATGGTTATTGTAGTTGATAAAAGAATATATGAAATCAGTCACTCTATCAGAATATACCACACACATTGGATTTTTTTTTTAAACGAGTGAAAACCAGTAAGAAAGAAAGAAAACATTAGTTACTTTAATGAAATTTAACTTTAGGCGTAAAGCTGTCTATAAATTTATTTTTCTAACAATGTCTAGGTTTGCCTTGTTATTCCTACAACAAATAGCGAGAAAATAAAGGCAGAGACAAAGTTAAAATGCTGACATACAAAATTCTAGGTCCGAAATTAGAATATCTGGACAGTGAATATGATTCACGTATACTTTTTAAAAAATCATAAATTCTTTGAATTTCCTCATACCTGTGCAAAGGGGTGGAATCAGGGGACCAATAAACTAGTCAAACAAATCTCAGGCCATTTCCCCGGCTGGCAGGGGGAGAAACTTACGGTGACAGACTTGGAACAAAACTGGTCGAAAGACACTTCAGGGACAAAAACAAATGCCAAAACGAGCACCGGGTCCTCGTGACGTCCAGTTCGGGGTTTCCTTGCTAATCACTAGCTCATTTTGGGAACCAGGGCGAACCTGCCTCCTCTACTGAGCATGCGGGAAACTCAGCGCAAGCGCAGAAACGCTCCTTCCTGCTCCTTCAGACTGCGGACCCGCGGGGAGACTCTTCTCCGGGTTTTCTTCCAGCTCTTCGCAGGCTCGCGTTGCTTTGCGTAAAAGGAAAGGTGTGGCTAGTGGCAGGTGTCTGCCAACCCACTTTGTAAACCTCACTCCTGTTACAATGTTCGTTGAATTAGTGATAGCACCCTGTGGCGGTGGCGTCTTCATACCGAACCTCTGGGGGTCCGAGGATAGGCCTCAGGAGGTCTACACCACCTCACAGGCCCCCTTCGCCCAAGAAAAACCAACCCCAAATAACTAGGTAGAATTGTTGATGTTTCTTAATTTTCCTCGTAATTCAGAAAAGATTGGGAACCACTGATCCAGCGCTTTTTGTCTGTGGTTAGCCCTGGAAGATTTCCGCTCTCTGGCCTCGTGTGTCATGTCAGTGGTTTTTGATTCTTCGAGACACAGACTTACACCTAAGATTTTTATTGCACTGTCAAGTTAAAAATTTTTATTCGTTTAGATGGTCAACACATATTTAAGGAGCACCCTTTCCGTGCCAGGCCGTGTTTGTGTATGAGCGCAGAGAGCAAGGGCAATAATTTTTCCGTAGCATCAAAAAAACAGGATCTTCCTATTAGACCATGAGCCCCCGCGCGGGTCACGCCCCTTGCTGTCCCTCGGAGCCGGCTCCGCCCAGCGCAGCGGCGGCCAAGAGCCGGAGTTCCGCAGCCGCCAGGAAGGCTGCACACTCCCTCTCTCCCCCGCCTCTTTGCACGCGTGCGCCGGGGGAGGTTTTTTGGTTTCCCCCTTCCTCGGTGGGATTTGTGATTTTCTGGGGTCCGAGCTCCTCAGGAGTTGGGCTGGAGGTGGGGAGGCTGGGGTTGGCCCGCCATGCGTTGGGGACTGCTCCCTCGCGGGCCCGGCGCGGCGATGCTGGCCAAGGCCCGCAGTCTGTGGGGGCCGCCCCTCCTTTCCAGTCGTCCGAGGTGGCGAGGGACTAGGAGGCTTCTGGTGCGGTGGGTCACTGGTGCTAGTAACCAGCATAGGAAACCGAATGGAGGCAAATACCGGGACACGGTGCTGCTCCCGCAGACCAGCTTCTCCATGAAGCTGCTGGGCCGCCAGCAGCCGGACACGGAGCTGGAGGTTCAGCAGGTATGGACCGCGGTGGGGTCGGGACCTCCTTCGGGAGGCTGGACACGGAGGTGGCCGGGGGGGAATCGGGCCCTTCCCAGGAGCCGCATCTCAATGACCCGCATCCAGGCAGGGCTGGGCGGCGGCTTGGACAGAGTCACTGGATCTAATTTCCCTTGGGTGAGGGTTGTGACCAGGCGGATGGAGCTCACCTGTTTCCCACAGGTTTTATGGGCTGAAATATAGTGAACAAACCGCTAGGAAAGTCCCTCAGTGATAGGAGGTTCAGGGGCGGGATATTAAGGGCGGAAATTAGCGTGCTTAGATACCAGTATGAATCAAATATGCATCCCATTTTTAGCTTGGGCAAAATAATTCCAATTTAGACACTTCTCCAGTAGCCTTTAAAAAGTGAATTAACATGTACGCGTATTAATGTGTATTATCTGGTGCTTTCTGTATGCCTGAAACTGATAGTTTCAAATGTTTTCTCGTTTAATCTTTGTATCAGTCCTGTGAGATATTCGTAGTTTTTCAGACTACCCTAAAACAGGGTCATCAGGGCCAAGCGACTTGGCCAAGGGCATACGATGAGTGAGATAAGGAGAGTGGTATTGCAATGAGTGTTCCAGGTTTAGGGAGTAGCAAGTGTTGAGAACAAGAACAGAAAGAATAAGATATGAACGTATGGGGAAGGAGAGGGAGATCTATAGGGCCTTCACTGTGGGCCATGGCGGCGAGGAGCGGGGACGTCGTGGTGGTGAGTATTGAGGATTACCCAAGACCTTAGTGGTAATAAACCTTTGTTAGTCCTGTGTACCACTGTAAGCCATGGGGAAACTACTCATGAGTTTTAAAAGAATGCTCAGATGTGCATTTTTGAAACCTTATTGCTTATATTTCAGAATTAAATAGTTTGGAATGAGATAAAGCAAGTGCTAGATTTGGTAAGATTTAGTAGTGCGTATTTCATGTTACATTCAGACATTGTTCTTTTTAAACAGAAATGTGGATTTTTAGAACTTTATTCATGGCAAAGAGAAAGAAAAGTGAAGAGTGAATTTTGTCTTCACGATGGACCTCCTTATGCAAATGGTGACCCCCATGTTGGACATGCTTTAAATAAGGTAGTTGTAATTTTTAGTCTATTGTATGGCTTCAGAGAAACCTTTATTAAAATACTCTTTAAAAAGAATGTATCTTAATTATATAACTATGTAAGTTTGCATTGACACATAAACTAAACTTTTTTTTTTTTTTGATGAGGTACCGCTGATTGAACCCAGGACCTTGTGCATGGGAAGCAGGTGCTCAACCACTTGAGCTACATCTGCTCCCCTAAAGTCTTAATAGAAAGCAAAAATAATATATTTTTTTATTTGTTCATGTTTCTTCATTCTTTTTTCTGCTTCTCAAACTGGAATGATTTCAATGATCTTATCCTAAAATTCGCTGGTTCTTTATTCTGCCGCCTCCAAACTGCTGTTGAACCCCTCTAGGAAATTTTAAATTTCTGTTACTGTGGTCTTCAGCTCTGCTGGTTCTGTTTTAGAATTTCCATCTCTCTGTTGATATTCTCCTTGTGTTCATCTACCATTTCCCTGATTTCCTTTTGTTCTTTGTCCATGATTTTCATATGTTCTTTGAGCATATTAGGACTATTTTTTTTTTTTTTTTTTTTTTTTAAGTCTTTTTTCTGGTATGTCCTCTTTGTTGCTGGTTTCTGATGCTTTAATCTTCTCCTTTGTCTGGGCCATCGCTTCCTATGTCTATGTACACTTTATTGAAACTGGGTATTTTGATATTTTAATGTGTTATCACTGGAATTTAGATGACGAGACATGTGTTCCTTAAGTTTATATTCAGCTAGTATTATGGCAGACTTTCCTTGAATTCTAGGAGCTAACAAAAACGAAAGAAGGAGAAAAGAAGACACCTCTCCTAGTCTTTTCAGATTGACCTTTGTGAGGGTTCTCCTTCAGAGTTTATCTGTGTAAAGAGGGACCTCCCTGGCCCTTTTTATGTAAGCATTTTGTCTTAGGCACTCATATTTGGCCAAGGAATTGTCCCATTTATGCAGATAGAAATGTCTCTTCCTCCCTGGGAATTGGTTTCCTCATGGTCCAAGCACAGCAGTGTATGACCTATAGCAAGCAATCCCTTGCCCTAGGCAGCACAACATGATTGCTCTCCCATAGCATTCTTCTTTTTTTTTTTTTTTTTTTTACTTTATTTTGTACATTTAATAATTGAGAATGTAACCAATTAAACTAAAAAGTAAACACAGATGAATAAATATATACATTTCTCAATTAAATGTAATCCCATAGCATTCTGTAGGAGAGCTCTTTGTGCTGCCTTGTACATGCAGGGCAAGTTTTAGCATAGCAAGTCCCTCAGGTCACCGCCAGGCAGATTGTACCATACATCCATGCTCCCAGTGTATGCGTGAGGGTTACTCTACTCCTTCTGGAACTGGGACCAAAGATCCAAACTGGGAGTGTGGGCTGGCTCAGTGCTGAGCCATGAGTAAGGAACCAGCCAGGGTGACAAGAGATCCTACTGCTTTAAAATGGCAGTTTTCTTGATTCCATGCTTGCCCTGTTTTCTGGAGCTTTGAGAAAGATGTTTCTGCCAGTTCTTGGTTGTTCAAAGCTTCTGTGGGGGAAAAGAGCCCTGAAGCTTCTTACTATACCATATCGATCAGGTGGGGACTTGATAGTTCATATTTGAAATATTAGACATATTAGATGATAAAAGGCATTTATTTCTTTTAATGGAGAAAACTGAAGTGCTTGATTTTTTATTACATGGTATTCAATAGCATGGTATTCAATAGCAATTGTATTAGAAAAAATTTTTTTTAAACTTTGTATTTTGATGTAGTTGTAGTTTCACATGCACTTGTAAGAACAAAGGATTCCTTGTACCTTTTACCCAGTTTCTCTCAGTGGTAATATCTTGCAAAACTACAGTAAAATATCACAATCAGAATATTGAGATTGATACATTCAAGGCACCAAACATTTCCATCAGAGGAAGAATACTTTATAGTGTTGTTTTTATAGCCACACACATTTCCCTCATTCCTCCATCCCCTCTTTAACCCCTGGCAACTATTAGTCTTTTCTCCATTTCTATACTTTTATCATTTTATTAACATTATATGCATGATATCATACACTTTGCAGCCTCTTGGGATTGACTGTTTTTTCACTCAGCATTGTTCTCTGGTATCAATAGTTTGTTCCTTTTTATTGCTGAGTGGTATTTTCTTATATGTTTGTACCATAGTTTTTTTAACCACTCACTCTTTGAAGGGTATCTAGTTTCCAGTTATTGGCTATGATGAATAAAGCTGCTAAAAATATTCACAGGTTTTTACGTGAATGTAAGTTTTCATTTCTCTGGTATAAATGCCAGGATGTCAGTTGTTGGATCATATGGTAGATGCATATTTAGTTTTTTAACAAAACGCAAACTTTTCTGAGTGGCTGTACTGTTTTACATTCTTACTAGCAACGTATGAATGAACCAGTTTATCTGCATCCTTGCCAGCATTTGGTATAGTCAATAGTTTTAATTTAGCTATTCTCATCGGTGTATAGTAATATCTTGTGATTTTAATTAGCATTTGCCTAATGTAATGATGTTGAACATCTCTCCATGTCCTTTATATATTTTCTTTGGTGAAATGTCTTTTAGGATCCTTTTCCAATTTTGAAATTGAGTTATTTGTCCTTTTATTTTTGAGCTGTAAGTGTTCTTTAAATATTCTAGATACAAGTGCCTTATCAGATAGAGGCTTTGGAAATACTTTTTCCTATTTGTGGCTTGGTGTTTTCACATTCTTAATGGTGTCTGAAAGCTTTACATTTTACATTTAAGTTCATGATCCATTTGGAATTAAATTTTTTTTAAATTTCTTTTTTTACTTGAGAAGTTGTGAGTTAACAAAACAATCATGTATACTCTATTAGTCAGCCAAAGGGGTGCTGATGCAAAATACCAGAACTCTGCTGGCTTTTATAAAGGGTATTTATTTGGGGTAGAAGCTTACAGTTACCAGGCCCTAAAGAGTCCAACTCAAGGTACCATAAGAGGTACTTTCTCACCCAGAGTCTGTTGCCATGTGTTGACACAAGATGGTAGATGATGTCTGCGAAGGTTCATCCTTCCTCTTCCTCTTAAAGCTCTGTGGTCCCGGCTTCTTCTGATGTCAGCTGTAGGCTGGCATAAGGCTTGTCTCTCTTCCCGGGGCTGTTCTCTTTCTGGGTTCAGCTGCTCTGCTCTCTCCACAAGGCCAGCTGTGAACTAGCAGGTGAATGGCTTGGCTCTTTACCCAGGGCTCCAGCATCAAAAACTCAACTCTCTGTGTGTTTACTTCCCTGTCTTTGATTGAGCATCCGTATATATAGCCCACAAAGGGGGCGGGAGCGCGGAATCAAACCAAGTCACCCTAATGATGTGGTCAGTAAAAGCCCTAATCTTGATTTAACAAAGTGAAAGTGAAACCTCTGAATCTAATACAATCTAATACACCCAGAGGAACAGACCAGTTTATAAACATAATCTATATTTCTTTTTGGAATTCATAAATAATATCAAACTGCCACACAACCATTCAGGATTCCCATATATCGCCCCACCACCAACACCTTAAATTGTTGTGACACATTTGATACAAATGATGAAAGAACATTGTCATAATATTACTGCTATCTGTAATCCATAGGTCATTTTTTTTATGTATTTTTCCCACAAACTATCCTATTATTAACACATGTATTAGTATTGTATATTTGTAATAGTTCAAGAGAAATTGTTCTCATATTTGTACTGTTAAGCACAGTCCATCATTCACCACAAGGTTCGCTGTGTTATACGGTCTCTGCCTTGTGCAAACTATCCAAAGTGTACACTCTGTTTTTTTTTGCATAATGTATGGGACTTAGGTTAAGCTGAATTTTTTTTGCCTATGAATGGCCACTTGCTCCAGCACTGTTTGTTGAAAAGATTGTCTTTCCTGTATTGAATTATTTTGGCAACTATGTCAAAAATCAGTTGGGCATATTTTTGTAGGTCTATTTCTGTGTTCTCTGTTCTGTTCCATTGATCTACACATATATCTCTCCATCAGTATCACAGATTTGATCACTGTAGCTACAGAACAGGTCCTGAAATTGGGTAGACAGATTTCTCCCATTTTATTTTTTCAGATTGCTTTAGCTATTCTATTTCCTTTGCCTTTCCAACTGAACTTTAGAATTATCTTTATCTATAAAAAAGTCTTGCTTGAATTTTGATATGAATTGTGTTAAACCTCTATGTCAATTTGGAGAGAATTGACATTTTTACTATGTTATATCTTCTAGCACATGAACATTGTAGTCTCATTTATTTAGGTAATCTTTTATTTCTTTCATCAGTGTTTTGTGTTTTCAGTTTATAAGTCCTTGTAGCAGCTTGGCAGTTTGATGTAATTATGAATTCCAAAAATAGATATTGGATCATGCTTGTAACCTGGTCTGCTAATCTGGGCATGGTTAAGTTATGATTAGGGTGTTAACTGGGCCATGTCAGTAGGGCATTGAGCCCTGGGGTGGGAATCAAATATAAAAGGCATGGCAAAGAACAGTGTTGAAGTGGTTTTTGATGTTGGAGTTCTGGTGAGGAAGGAGAGATGGCCCTGGGATAGAGACGAGCCATTCTCCTGAGAGTTCACAGCTGGCCTTGTGGAGAGAAGCAAAGCCTAGAGAGTCTCATAGTCTACAGCTGACCTTGGAGGAAACAGAGGAGCTAAGCCCGGAGAAAAATGCAGCCCCGGGAAGAGAGGAACCCAAGAAGCCTGAACCCGTGGCAAATGTCAGCAGCTGTCTTGCTCCAACACGTGGCAATGGACTTTGGTGAGGGAAGAAACTTATGCTTTATGGCCTGGTAACTGTGGACTTCTACCCTTTATAAAGACCAACCGAATTCTGGTATTTTGCATCAGCACACCCCTTTGGCTGACTAATACAGTCCTATACATTTTTTTTTTTAAGATTTATTTATTTATTTATCTCCACCTCGTTGTTTGCGCTCGCTGGCTGCTCTCTTTGTTCATTGTGCGATTTGTGTCTGCTCATCTTCTTTTAGGAGGCACTGGGAACTGAACCTGGGACCTCCCATGTTGGAGGGAAATGCCCAATTGCTTGAGCCACATCCACTCCCTGCTTGTTGTAGCTCTTGCTGTGTCTCCTTGTTGCATCATCTTGTTGTATCAGCTTTTTGGGTCAGCTCGCCTCACCAACCCATCATGTCAACTCACTGTCTTGCTCATTTTCTTTAGGAGGCGCCAGGAACCGAACCTGGGACCTCCCATGTGGGAGGCGGGTGCCCAACTGCTTGAGTCATATTGGCTCCCAGTCCTATACATGTTTTGTATTTCATTTTCTTTAGCAATTGTAAATGATATTGTATTTTTAGCTTTGGTTTCTATGTGGTCATTGCTAGTATCTAAAAATACAGTTGGTTTTTGAATGGTTATCTTGTATCCTGCCACCTTACTGTGGCAGAGATGAGCTGAACTGAGAGCTGAGCCACCAGGTGCTGGAGTAGTTGATTAAAACAACAGACCAAAGTAAAAGTGATGGTCAAGGCCTTTAATCACTTACAGTGATAATATAAGCAAGATGCTGAATCAGAGAAAGCACTGTCTCTTCCACTGTTCCATTTTTCCTCATGGAACAGCACTCGGTGACAGTGCTAGATCAGCACAGATGTGGGAAATTATTTCACTGCTGAGCAAAGCCCAAACCAAAGGCTCCTGCCATTTTTGGATGTGAGGGCCAGAGAAAGGGAGAGGGGGAAGGGCTATGAGCAAAAATGTATTATGAACTGGGAGCAGATGTAGCTCAAGTGGTTCAGCACTGGCTTCCCATGTACAAGGTCCCGGGTTTGATCTCCGGTACCTCCTCAAAACAAAAACAAACAAATGAAAAAACCAACTCTCATTGGGGAGCAGATGTAGCTTAGTGGTTGAGCGCCTGCTTCCCATGTATGAAGTCCTGGGTTCAATCCCTGATACCTCCAAAAAAAAATGTATTATGTGCTGAGTCAAAGTAAAATGTCTTCAAGACCTCACTCCTCTCCTTTATAAAGAGATCTCAGAGAGGCACCTGAGAGAGTTGCAGCTGGGGACCTGGATAAGGAGGCTTGTATTGGAGGCATCTGGGCTAGGAATTGCAGCTGTGCCTAGGAGCATATCTTGCCAGGGGTGCCTGAGTCCTTGACTTTAGCTCCCTTCAGAAACTGCAATGTGTATTAAGTCTGATGTGGGGAGGGCAGGGCAGGGCAGGGCAACTTTCCCTCTTGAGACCTGCCATGTAAGCCCTTTGTAATGCATATAATTGGGCTTGAAAGATAACACAAGGAAGTGGAAGTGGCTCAAGCAGCTGGGCTCCTGCCTATCACATAGGAGGTCCCAGGTTGGGTTCCTGGTGCTTCCTAAGGAAGACGAGCAAGACAGTGAGCTGACGTGATGGGCTGGCATGGTGAGCTGACACAAGATGTCGCAGTGAGATGACACAACCAAGAGACACAGCTAGGAAACACAATGCAAGACACAACAAACAGGTAGTGGGGGTGGCTCAAGCAATTAGGCGCCTCCCTCCCACATGGGAGGTCCTGGGTTCGGTTCCCGGTGCCTCCTATAAAGAAGATGAGGAGACAGGAGCACAAACAACAATGAGGGGGGAGAAATCAATAAAAAATAAATCTTTTGAAAAAAAAGATAACACACTGGAATTTGATCAACTTATTTACTGAACTCATTAATTAGTTCTAAGAGATTTTTTTAAAAAGATTCTTTGGGATTTTGTATGAAGACAATCAGGACACCTCTAAATAGGGACAGTTTTATTTCTTCCTTTCTGATCTCTAAGCCTTTTTTTGTCTTATGGTACTGGCTAAGACTTCCAGTACTATGTCACATAGTGGTGAGAGTAAGCATTCTTGCCTTGTTCCTGCTCTTAGGGGAAAAACATTCAGTATTTCACCAGTAATAATGTTAGCTATAGGTTTATATAGATGCTCTTTATCAAGTTGAGAAAGTTCCCATCTATTCCTATTTCTCAGATTTTTATTATGAATGGGTATTAAATTGAGTCAAATGCTTTTTTTGCATTGATTAATATGATCATATGATCTCCCCCTAGTGGTAGCAAGCATTTATATATTTATTTGTTTATGTATTTAAGTTTTTATTGTAGTAAAATATGCAACTCAAAAATTTCCATTTTAATCACTTTCAAGAATATGACAATTCAGTAGTATTAATTACATTCAAATTATTGTGTTACCGTCACTATTATACATTACCCCAATCTTTTCAACACCTCAAACAAGCTCTGAACTCATTAAGCACTAACTCCTTCACCTCATACCTCCACCTCTCCTCCAGCCCCTGGTAACCTATAAGCAATCACTACCAAATCCAAGATTACAGAGGTTTCTCCCTATGTTTTCTTCTAGGAGTTTGATGGTTCTAGCTCTTTTATTAGGTGTTTAGTCCATTTTGAGTTGGTTTTGAAATTTTTTTTTTAGTAAAAGGCAAAAATATTTATTTGATCTGAGGAGAAACAAGAGAATTTGAGTTGTTTTGTTTGTATATGGTGTGAGGTAGAGGTCCTCCTCATTTTTTTTTGCAAATGGAGATAGAGATTTCCCAGTACCATTTGTTGAAGAGACTATTCTTTTCCAATTTCCCAGTTGAGGGCCCCTTAACTTTCCATATAAATTTGATGAATTGCTTCTCCATTTCTGCAAAGAAGGTTGTTGGAACTTTGATTGGGATTGCGTTGAACTTATAAATTATTTGGATAATTGTGACATCTTAATGATATTTAGTATTCCAATCCCTGAATACATACTGTTCTTCCATTTATTTAGGTCTTCTTTGAGTTTTTAGCAATGTTTTGTAGATTTCTATGTACAAGTTCTATACATTCTTGGTTATATTTATTTCTAGGTATTTGCTTCTTTTCTTTGCTAATGTGAATAGAATTTAATGGAAATTAAGAATTAAGAATTAATTAATTAAGAATTTCTTCTTCTGATTGTTCATTGCTTGTGTTTAGTAACACTATTGATTTTTTTATGTTCATCTTGTACCCTGCCCCTCTGCTGAATTCATTTATTAGCTCTAGGAGTGCTGTTGTGGATTTTCAGGATGTATATATGATCATATCATCTGCAAATAAAGAGAGTTTTACTTCTTCCTTTTCAATTTGTGTGCCTTTTATTTCTTCTTCTTGGCTAATTGCTCTGGCAAGAGCTTCCCAAACAATGTGAAATAGTGGTGACAGTGGGCATCCTTATTTGTTCCTGATCTTAGAGGGAAGACTTTCAGTCTTTCACCATTGAATATCATGTTAACTGTGGGCTTTTCATATATGCCCTTTATTATACTGAGGAAGTTTTTTTTTTTTTTTTTTTAACAATTTATTGAAGTTACATGAACATACGTGAACTATAAGTGCTCAGCAAACATTATGAACTTACAAAACAAACATGCATAACATCATACAGGGCTCCCACACATCACCCTCCCACCAAACACCCTGCATTGTTGTGAAACATTTGTTAACGAATCATGAAAGAACATCGTCAAAGTATTACTACTAACTATAGTCCGTATCTTCCTCCCCTATACATTTTTTAAAGGATTTATTTATTTATTTATTTATTTATATCCATTTTTACTGCCCCCCCCTCCATTTTTGCTGTTTTTGTGTCCATTCACTGGGCAACTCTCTGTGTCCGTTTCCTGCCCTCTCCTCTCATCCTTCTCCTCCTGTCTTCACTGGGATTCAATCCTTAGAATTTCTGATGTGGGTGAGAGGCGTCCTACCACCTGCGCCACCTTAGTTCCTGGTTTTCCGGTGCGTTAGTCTCCTGTTATGTCATCATCTTGCTGCGTGGCTCGTGGGGCCTGGCGGCTCACCCACTCATGGTGCCTGGTGGTGCACCCGCACACGGGGCGTGACAGTGCAACCACGGATGGGGCCTGATGGCTCACCCGCTTGTGGGGCCTGGCAGTGCACCCGTGCACGGGGCCTTGTGGCCCACACGCCTCCTATATTTTTCTTCTTTTTGCTTTTACTGGGAGGTCCCGGAGATCAAACCCAGGTCACTCCATATAGGAGACAGATGCCCAACCACCCCAGCCATATCCACCTGCTATATCTCTTAAGGTTGACCAAAGTTACAGTCTTTTCCCATACAGGATGGTCATATAATAAATCAGGCTTAGTTTATCACCAGCATTCTAAAAGCCAGACCTAGGGAGAAAACTAGGTCTGCGGACACATGCATGGTTTCTAATATAGCAAATGTTTAGTCTACCCTGATCATCACAAAATCAGGTCAGCAAGAATATTCGCAATGAGGAAATTTCTTTTTTTTCCTAGCGTTCTGTGTGTTTTGATCAAGAAAGGGTGCTGTATTTTGTCAGATGCCTTTTCTGCATCAATTGAGATCATGTGGTTTTCTCCTTCATTCAGTTAATGTGATGTATTACATTAATTAAATTTCTTTTGTTGAACCAACCTTGCATACCAGGCACAAATCCCATTTGATCATGGTTTATAAATTCTTTTATTATGCTGTTGGATTCATTTTCCTCGTATTTTGTTGAGGATTTTTGCATCTATATTTATAAGAGACGGTGGCCTGTAGTTTTCTTGTGGTATCTTATCCAGTCTTGGTATGAAGGTATCGTTGGCCTTGTACAATGAGTTAGGGAGTGTTCCTTCCTCTTCAATTTTTTGGAAGAGTTTAAGCAGAATTGCAGTTAAATCTTCTTGTAATGTTTAGTAGAATTCCCCTGTGAAGCCTTCTGGTCCTGGGCTTTTCTTGGTTGGGTGGTTTTTGATGACTGATTCAATCTCTGTACTATAATTGGTTTGTTGAGATCCACATTTTTTCTTGAGTCAATGTATAGGTAGTTTTTGTGTTTCTAAAAATTTGTCTTATCTCATTTAGGTTGTCTAACTTGTCTGCAGTTGTACATAGTATCCTCTTTGAGTCCATTTTACTTCAGTGGTGTTGGAAATAATGTCCCCTTTTTCATTTCTGATTTTTATTTGTGTCTTCTTTTTTTTTTCTTTTTTCTTTCTTAATCTACCTATAGGTGTGTTGATTTTATTGATCTCTTCAAAGAATCAACTTTTGTTTTGTGGAAAATTTGTTAGACTTGATGATAGCACTCTTTTGAAATTGTGCTTTTGTGTGGAGGTACTAGGGAATGAACCCAGGACCTTGAAGCAGGCGCTTAAGCTGCATTTGCTCCTCAATGAGAGTTGGTTTTTTTGTTTCTTTGAATCTGGGACCTCATACATGAAAAGGAGGCGCTCAACCACTTGAACTATATCCACTCCCCAAAATTGTACTATTTTAAAAAATTTTATTTATTTAGTTATCCACCCCCCCATTGTTTTGTGCTTGCTGTCTGCTCTCTGTGTCTCTTCAAAAAGAACACTCTTGAATTTGTACCATCAACCAAAATTCTCATCCACCTCTAGGTTTACTGTGTTTTTCAGTCCCTAGATTATTCTTTAGCTTTATTTCAGTTGACATTTACATCCCTAGACTATCCTTTCCAACCACATTTCCATTTATAAACCAGCTGCTACTCACTATAACGTGTTACCATCAACTCTATCCATTTCCACATTTTTACAGTAAAGCTAATTAAAACTTCTACATACATTAAGCATCAGTAGTCCTCCTCAGCTCTCCTTTTATCTCCTAATATCCTGTATTCTAGGTTTTAACTCCATGTGTTTATTCATATTTAGTTCATATTAATAAGACCATGCAATATTTGTCCTTTTGTGTCTGGCTTAACTCACTTATCAATAATAATGTCTTTAAAATTTATCCATGTTTCGTATGTGTCCCAATTTCATTTCTTATTACTGCAGCATAGTATACCCATCATATGTATAGACCACATTTTGCTTATCCATTTGTTGGTTGATGGACACTTGGGTTGTTTCCATCTTGGGGCAATTGTGCATAATGCTGCTGTGAACATTTGTGTGCAGATGTCTGTTCATGCACAGTGTATTAGTCAGCCAAAGGGTGCTGATGCAAACTACCAGAACTCTGTTGACTTTTATAAAGGGTATTTATTTGGGGTGGAAGCTTACAGTCACAAGGCCCTAAAGAGTCCAACTCAAGGTACCAGAAGAGGTACTTTCTCATGCAAAGTCTGTTGCCTCGTGTTGACATAAGATGGCAGACAGCATCTGCAAGGGTTCAGCCTTCCACTTCCTTCTTAAGGCTCTCTGGGGTCCAGCTTCTTCCGATCTCAGCTGTAGTCTGGCATAGGGCTTGTTTCTCTTCCCAGGGGATTCGTCTCTTTCCGGGGGGTTCATTTCTTGCCGGGCTCAGCTGCTCTGCTGTCTCCACAAGGTCAGCTGTAGACTATCAGGCTCATCTCTCTTCCTGGGACCATGTCTATGGAGCACTCTCTTTTCCTGTATACCTGCTTCTGTGTGTCTGCCTAACAAGGGGGCGGGGACTCAACGTCCTACTGACGTGGCCAAATCAAAGCCCTAATCTTAATTTAATCAAGTAAAAGTGAAACCTCTGAATTTAATGCAATCAAAGGGTATCGCACCCAGAAAAACAGACCAGTTTACAAACATAATATTTCTTTTTGGAATTCATCAATAATATCAAACTACTACACACAATTTTCAGTTCTTCTGGAGATATTCCTAGTAGAGGATTTGCTGGATCATATGGCAGTTCTATATTTAGCTTCCTAAGGCATATTATTCAAGTTCTCTATTTCTTTATTGATCTTCTGCCCAGATACTCTATCCAAACCTGAGAGTAGTGTATTGAAGTCACTAACTATTATTGTAGAGAGATCTATTTCTCCTTTCAGTTTTGGCAGTGTTTGCCTCATGTATCTTGGGGCATCGTGGTTAGGTGCATATACATTTATGGTTGTTCTTCCTGGTAAATTTTCCCTTTTATTTACATATAATGTCCTTCCTTGTCTCTTACAACAGCTTTGCTTTTAAAGTCTATTTCATCTGTTTAAGTATAGCTACTCCGGCTTTCTTTTGGTTACTGCATGTGTGGAATATCGTTTTCCAGCCTTTCACTTTCAGTCTATTGATATCCTCGGGTCTAAGGTCTTATAGACAGCATATAGATGGCTCATATTTTCTTATCCTTTCTGCCAGTCTGTGTTTTTTGATTGGGAATTTAATCCATTAACATTCACTGTTATTACTGTAAAGGCAGTTCTTATTTCACCCATTTTGACCTTTGGGTTTTATCTGTCATATTTTATTTTTACTAGTCTTTTGACACTTTTAGTTACTTTTACTCATATAATCTTCATTTCTAGATTCCTTCCAAGCCTCTCTCTCCTGTCTTTTCTTTTCAGTCTGTAGGACTCACTTTAGTAGCAAAAAGTGAGCAGCAAAGCTAGTCTCTTGGTTATAAGCTCTCTCAGTATCTGTTTATCTGTGAATAACTTGCTCTCATTTTTGAAAGACAATTTTGCTGGATATAAGATTCTTTTTTTTTTTACCGGGAGGTACCGGGGATCGAACCCTGGTCTCTCCATATGGTAGACGGACGCCGAACCTCTTGAGCCACATCCGTTTCCCTGGATATAAGATTCTTGGCTGGCAGTTTTTCTCTTGCAGTATCTTAAATATATCATACCACTGCCTTCTTGCCTCCGTGGTTTCTGATGAGAAATTGGCACTTAATCTTATTGGGTATCCCTTATATGTGATGCATTGCTTTTATCTTGTTCTTCTCAGAATTCTCTTTGTCTTTGGCATTTGACATTCTGATTCATATGTGTCTTGGAGTTGGTGTATTTGGATTTATTTGGATGGGATTACGTTGTGCTTCTTGGACACAGATATCTATGTCCTTCAATAGAGTTGTGAACTTTTCTACCTTTATTTCCTTAAATATTCCTTCTGCCCCTTTTCTCTTTTCTTCTCCTTCTGGGACACCTATAACACGTATGTTTGAATGTCTCTGCCTGTCATTTGGTTCCCTGAGACCCTGTTCAATTTTTTCCATTGTTTTCTTCATCTATTCTTTTATATGCTTGCTTTCAGAGGCCATGTATTGAAGCTCACCGATTCTTCTGCCTCCTTAAATCTGCTGTTATATGACTTCAGTATATTTTAAATTTCATTTATTGTACCTTTCATTCCCATAAGATCTGCTATTTTTCTATTATCCTTTCAAATCATCTTTGTGCTCACCCAATGTCTTCTTAATATCCTTAATCTCTTTAGCCATCTCATTGAATTATTAAGGAGATTTGTTTGAACATCAATGATTAGTTGTCTCAACTCCTTTATGTCATCTGGAGACTTATCTTGTTCCTTTATCTGGGCCATATCTTACTATTTCTTGGTATGGATTGCAATTTGTTGTTGGTATCTTGGCATCTGGCTTACTAGAAATATTTATTCTGGGTGCAGTTTCTCTTTTTAGTTTAGGGCTTTCTTGCCCTTTCTCCCTTGCTGATTGTGTAGTAGGAGGCAAGGATGTGGTTAGTACTGTAAGCTGTGGAGGCTGAAGCTGCCTGCCTTGTCCCAGGGACTGATAAAGCTTCTCCTACCTTTCTCCTCTGCCAGGGAAGGGACAGAGCCACAGCCATGTGTAATAATCCAATTTGTGCAGGCCTAGACCATCTGTAGTTGCCTGAAGAGACTGATGAAGCTTCACACCCCTTCCTTCCCTGCCTGGGGTGGGGATGGAGCTGCAGGTAAGGACAGCAGTCTATGATGTGTGGGTCTAAAACGACCGCAGTTGCCCAGGAAGACTGAGATAGCACTGCCCCACCCCACCCCCGCCCCCAACACTCTCTGCCAGGGGTGGGGATGGACCATCTAGAGTGCCCAACTATCTAATTCATGTGGGCCAAATGTGCCTGCAGTTGCCCTGAGAAGCTAATGGAGTACTGTCCTTTCTGCCCTTTAGGGGGTTGGAACCGAACCACCGACATCCAACAGTTCAGTCCATGTTGGCTGAAATTGCCTGCCATTGCCCAGAAAGGCTGAAGAAACACCACCCCCCTCCTATCCTATTAGAGTGTGGGTGGATCCACAGGCACCCACTAGTTCAGTCTGTGCAGGCGAAGTGCCTGCCATTGCCTAGAAATGGCTGTGGAAACACCAGTCCCCTCTTATCCTATTGGGGGCTGGGGGTTGAGCCACAGTTTCCCAAAAGTTCAGTCCCTGTAAGCCAGAAGTACCTGCCGTTGCCCAGAGAGTCTGAGGAAACACCAGCACCCTCTTATCCTATTGGGGGGTGGGGGTAGTTCCACAGGTATCCACCAGTCCAGGCTGTGCAGGTTAGAAGTGCTTGCCGTTGCCTGGCAAGGCTGAAGAAACACAGCTCCCCTTCTACCTTACTTGAGGGCAGGCATGGAGCTACAGGAGTCTGACTATTCAGTCTTTGTGGGCTGAAAGCACCTGCAGTTAGCCAGAGAGGCTGAGGAAACACAAATCCCCTATTATTCTATTGGGGGGCAGGGATGGAGCTACAGATGCCCGAGTATCCAGTTTGTGTGGGCTGAAAATGCCTGCGTTTGCCCAGAAAGGCTCAGGAAACATAGCTCCTCTCCTATCCATATGGAGTACAGGGATGGAAACCCAGATGTCCAGCTATTCAGTCTGTGCTGGCTGAATGCACTTGCAGTTACCTGGAGAGGCTGGTGCAGGTCCTGCCAGCTTCCTGCCTGCTAAAGGTTGGGGCTGAAGCCTAGGCTAGGGCTGCAGTCCAATCTGCATGGAAAGAAGCTGGTCCCTACCATCACTGTGATTTTCAATCAGCTTGGCTTCCCTTCATGCTGGGGGCAGAGTCAAAATAGTGGCTACAGACTTCTTTTTGACTTGGATAGCTTCAAACTTTAGCTGTTTTTAGGGTTATACTTTAGCCATCCAAATTTATTAATCAGTAGCTGAATTCGGTGACCAACTGTCTCTTCCTTCTCTGTTTTTGGGAAATGGAGCTTCCAACTCCAGCCATGGAATATCTCCCATATTTTGTTGAGAATTTTTGCATCTATATTCATTAGAGTGATTGGTCTGTTCTTTTCTTTTCTCATAGTGTCTGGTTTTGGTATTGGGGTGATGTTAGCTTCATAAAATGTTTTGGGTAATTTTCCCTCTTCTTCAATTTTTCACCTTTTATTTATTTATTTCTCCCCATCCCCTTGTTGTTTGCACTTGCTGTGTCTGTTCATCCTCCTTGTTTCTTTAGGAGGCACCGGGAACCAAACCTGGGACCTCTGATATGGGAGGGAGGCACCTAATCGCTTGAACCATCTCCACTCCCTTCAATTTTTTGGAAGAGTTTAAACAGAATTGGTGTTAATTCTTCTCAAAATGCTTGGTAGAATTCACCTGTGAAGCCATCTCGTCCTGGACTTTTCTTTGTTGGGAAATTTTTGATGATAGATGCAATCTCTTTAAATGTGATTGGCTTTTTAAGTTCTTATATGTTTTGTAGAATCAGTCTAGGTTGTTCGTGCATTTCTAGGAATTTGGTCCACTTCATCTAGGTTGTCTAGATTGTCGGCATACAGTTTTTCACAATATCCTCTTATGATCCTTTTTATTTCTGTGGGGTCTGTCATAACTTCCCCCCTTTCATTTCTGATTTTATTTGCATCTTCTGTCTTTTTTTCTTTGTTAATCTAGCTAGGGGTTTGTCAATTTTATTGATCTCAAAGAACCAGTGTTTGGTTTTGTTGAATTTCTCTATTGTTTTTTTGTTCTCAATTTCATTTATTTCTGCTCTAATATTTATTATTTCTTTCCTTTTGCTTACTTTGGGAATGGGTTGCCCTACTTTTTCTAGTTTCTCCAGTTGTTCAGTTAGATATTTGATTTTAGCTCTTTCTTTTTTTTTTAATATAGGTGTTTAGGGCTATAAATTTCCCTCTCAAGACCACCTTTGCTGTATCCCAAAAGTTTTGATTAAGTTGTGTTCTCGTTTTCATTCATCATAATCTATTTACTGATTTCACTTACAGTGTTTTCTTTGGCCCACTGATTATTTAGGTGTGCATCATTCAGCTTCATACATTTGCAATTTATCTCTGTCCTATTATTCATTTCATTACATTATGATCTGAGAAGGTGGTTTGTATAATTGCAATCTTTTTATATTTATTGAGAGCTGCATTTTGACCTAACATGGAAAATCCGTGGGCACATGAGAAGAATGTATATCCCTCTGAGTTTGGGTGCAACGTTCTATATATGTCTGTTAGGTCTAACTCGTTTATCATATTGTTCAAGTTATCTATTTTCTTGTTGATCTTCTGTCTAGTTGTTCTATCTAATGATGTGAGTGGTGTGTTGAAGTCTCCAGCTATTACTGTAGAGATGTCTGTTTTCCTTTTCAGTTTTGTAAGAGTTTGTCTCATGTATTTTGGGGCACCCTGGTTAGAAGCATAGACATTTATGACTGTTATTTTTTCCTGGTGGATTGTCTCTTTAATATGTAATTGCCTTCTGTATCTCTTATTACTTTTTTGCATTTAAAGTCTGTTTTTTTCTGATATTAGTGTAGCTACCTCTGTTCTTTTTTAGATGCTGTTTGCATGGAGTATCTTTTTCCAACCTTTTATTTTCAGGTGGTTTGTATCCCTGGGTCTAAGGTAAGTCTCATCTGGGCAGCCTATGGATGGCTCATGCTTTTTTTATCCATTCTATCAGCCTATATCTTTTTTTGTTTTTTTTTTTAAATGGGGTACCAGGGATTGAACCTGGGATCTTGTATATGTGAAGCAGGAGTTCAACCACTGAGCTGCACCTATTCCCCCAGCCTATATCTTTTTATTGCGGAGTTTAATCCATCCACATTCAGAGATATTACTGAAAATGCATTATTCCACCATTTTATCTTTTGGTTTTCGTGTGTCATATCTTATTTTCATCTGTCCTTTTACTTTTTTGATTATTGTTTCTGGTATTCTTGCCTTCTATACTCTCCTTCAAGCCTCTCTCTCCTGTCTTTTTCTTTTAGACTGTAAAGTTCCCTTTAATTCTTCCTGCAAAGATGGATTCTTTTTTTACACACTCTCAGTTTCTTTTTATTTGAGGGATAATTTTACTGGATAAAGAATTCTTGCCTGGCAATTTTTCTCTTTTAGTATCCTGATTGTGTCATACCACTGTCTTCTCGCCTCCATGGTTTCTGATGAGAAATCCACACTAAGTCTTATTGGTATCCCTTGTATGTGATGTTTCACTTCTTCCTTGCTGCTGTCAGAATTTTTATCTTTGATGTTTGACATTCTGAGTAGTATGTGTCTTGGAGTAGGTCTATTTGCATTTATTCTGATTGGGGTACGGTGTACTTCTTGGACATGTAAGTTTATTTCTTTCATGAGAGTTGGGAAATTTTTAATCATTATTTCCTCAAATACTCTTTCTGCTTCTTTTCCCTTCTCTTCTCCTTCTGGAATTCCTATGTATTTTGTGTTATCATTCAACTCCCTGAGTCCCTGCTCAATTTTGTCTGTTCTTTCTTTGTTCTTCTCACTTATATTTTAGCTGTCTGTCTTTTGTATCACTTATTCTTTCTTCTCTCATTTTGAGTCTGCTGTTGTATTCTTATGTGGTTTTTTTCCCAAGATTTATTTATTTATTCCCCACCCCACCCCCATTGTTTAGTGCTTGCTGTCTGCTCTCTGTGTCCATTCACTATGTATTCTTCTGTGTCTGCTTGTCTTTTCTTTAGGCAGCACTGGGAACTGATCCTGGGACCTTCCGGAGTGGGAGAGAGATGCTCAATGTCTTGTGCCACCTCGCTCCCTGATCTGCTGCGTCTCTTATTGTCTCTTCTCTGTGTCTCTTTTTGTTGCATCATCTTGCTGCACCAGTTCTCCGTGCAGGCCAGCACTTCATGCAGGCCAGCACTCCTGCGTGGGCCAGCACTTTGCGTGGGCCAGCTCGCCACACGGGCCAGCTTGCCTTCACCAGGAGGCCCCGGGAATCAAACCCTGGACCTCCCATATGGTAGATGGAAGCCCAATTGCTTGAGCCACATCTGCTTTACTCTAATGTGTTTTTGAACCCACCTAATTGTGTCTTTCATTCCCAAGAACTGTTACTTTTCTGTTCATGTTTTCAAATTCTTCTTTGTGCTTGCACAATGTCTTCTTGATGTCCTTTATCTCTTTAGCCATATTGTTTTTCAACTCATTAATTTGATTTTGGAAATCTCTATGAATCCTTTTGATTAGTTTTCTCAAATTCTGTCTCTCATCTGGGGCTTTGGTATATTACTTTGCTTGGGCCATTTCTTCTATATTCTTATTATGGCTTGTAATTTTTTGCTGATGTCTAGGCATCTGATTATGATGGTGAGTTTACTCTGATGCTCAAATATTCTCTCTTTCATAGGGATTTAGTGGCAGAAGGCTGTGTTACTGCTGGTCTTTGATTCTTGGTTCAACCTGTTCTAGGTCTTTTGGATTGTCCCTTTTAGTCACTGAAATCTGGGCCTTTGGCCCAGTAATGGGTTGAAGACCTGCTTCCAAGGGGGAGGTAGGCTATAAAGGCTGGAAAAAGCCTCTTACTTATTTACTTTTCATTTCCTGTCATGTACTTCCTTGGCCGGCCAAGAAACAGATGATGCTTTTGGCAGCTCTCTCAGTTCAAAGCCCAGTCAGAGTGTGTTCATTGCAACATGGACCGGATCAACATGACAGAGTTTCCTGCTTGGAGGCTAAGAGCCTTGCAATTTAAACTTTCTTAGAGGCTGTTATCCAACCTTTGCTAGCAGCCTCCTCCCTTTTCCTGGGTAGGAAATAATTTACACCCCTCTGTGTTCTTAACAACCAGTTCCGGTAAGTAGGGAGGATTATTGAGGGGGTCTGATTCCTTAGTCCTGTTCGGGCTCTCAGGGCAAATGTTTGCATGGTCCCACCCAGCCTGGAAGTGCTCATGGGACACAGCAGATCAAATTTATTGACCAAAATCTGAATCAGCCTTAGGCTCTGTCCCTTTCTCTTCTGTTTCCTAAGAGGTGGATCCTGGTGGCCCTCTTTGTAGCCGCTGGCCTGATGCTGGCTAATTCGAAATTGAATGCTCTAGGGTGGGGTAGGGATGCTGGCAGCTGTAGCTGCAGCTTCCGGTCACGATCATAATGTTGATCATCTTTTCCTGTGTCCCTCTCTCTTCTGTGCGGTGTGCAGCCTTCCCGTGGTGTCCTCAACCCTAGAACATTTTTTCCCAGGCTGTTTCTGCCTGTTCTCTAGCTATTTTTCTGGGAGTGGAGAGAGTTCTGTGTCTTTCTAATCCGCCATCTTCCTGGAAGTGTACTATTTAAAAAAAAATAGTAGTTATCTTTGCTCCAATTGATGAAAGATTATTGAAATAGTAGTGTTAACTATCATCCATGTCATACATTAGATGAATTTTTCCCATATATCACCCTGTTATTAACACCTTGTATTAGTTGTACATTTGTTGTAATTTGATGAAAGAATATCTTAAACTTATGCTATTAACTATAGTCTGTCATCTACAATAGGATTCACTCTATTATAAAATCCTATGTTTTATGTTTAGGTTTTATTCTAGTAACAAACATGACCTAAGATTTCCCATTTTAACCCCATTCACCTATATAATTATTTGCCATTAATTAGGCTCACACTAATGTGAGTAATCCATTTCCAAACCTTTACAATCAGTCTAAATAGAAATTTTGTAGAAATTAAGCATCAAGTCCCCCTTCTATACCCCAAATCTATCCCCTGTTAACCTATATTCTAGATGTTAACTCTGTGTGAATTTCTTATTATAATTAGTTCATGTCAGTGAGATCATACAATATTTGTCCTTTTGAATCTGGCTTATTTTACTCAGCATGGTGTCCTCAAGTTTATCCATGTTGTCGCATACATCAGGAGTTCATTTCTTTTTTACGGCTGAATAATATTCCATTACATGTACATACCACATTTTGTTTATCCATTCATCAGTTGATGGGTGTAATGGCTGCTTCCATCTTGGCAGTTGTGAATAATGTTGTTATGAATGTTGGTGTGCAAATATCTGTTCAAGTTTCTGGTTTCAGTTATTCTGGGAATATACCTACTAGCAGGATTGCTGGGTCATTTGGTAATTCTATTGTTAGTTTCCTAAGGAACTGCCAAACTGTCTTCAGCAGCAGCTATACCATTTTACGTTCCCACCAGCAGTGAATGAGTGTTCCTATTTCTCCACATCATCTCCAATGCTTTGTTTTCTTTTTTAAAAATAGTAGCCATTCTAATGGGTGGGAAGTGATAACTCATTGTGTTTTTTTAAAACTGCTATTTATAGTTAATCTTTTTTATTTTCTATTTCAAATATGTTTCATAATGTACACAATAAAACAGATAGTATATTACAAATAAATATACAAAGATTGCTAACATTTTTGGTGATAAAGATATGTTCTGGTTATTTTTTGTTGTATAAGAAATAAACTGAAAACTTAGTGTTTAAAACAGTATTTTGTTCATGACATTGTAAGCAGAAATTTGTGAAGGACTCAGCTGTGTGGTTCAAATTTGCTACAAGTGGCATCAGCTGGGGCATCTTAGCTGGGTCTGGAGGATCCATTTGCAAGACAGCTTACTCACATGGTTGGCAAGTTGGTGGTGGCTGTCAACAGGGAACTCAGCAAGGCTATTTGCTGGAGGTCTCACTTCTTTTCCTTATTGAAGATGAAGGCCCAAAATTATTAACATATTTACAGTGAAGTTCTAGATTTTTCAATCAGTGTGTTAAAATAGTATTTCATAGCTCAAGGCCACATCTGTTTTTTTCAATTGACCTACTTATTGTTTCTCTTGTTAAATAATTGTGATGGAAATGAGTGTTATGTTTGACAGAAAAATTAATAAAAAGCTTTGATTCAGAAAAAAAAAAAAAGGCTGGATTCCAAGAGGGAATGTTCCAAATCATGGAAAGTAGTAGCCGCCAGTCTCTGACTGCCTAGGCTCAGAAAAGTCCATAGCATCACTCCCATATATTGTATTGGTCAAAGCAACCCAAGAGCCCATCCAGATTCAAGACAAGAAAGCAACCTCCACCTCTCAGTGAGCAGTGTGTCAAAATTTTTTGTGGCTGTCTTTAATCCCTCACATGGTACATGATCAAAAATGTCTGAAGACCACTAGTTGAGATAAACAGAATGTATACCAGCAGCTCCATTCGCTAACTGGGCTCAACTCATCTTCCTGGTTGTCAGAATCTGGACTGTTCCCACTGGTGAACCTCTCCAAGCCTGTTTCATCAGAAATGAGACCGAAACTTTTTCTCTTAATGGCATATTTACTCCAAAGGCATAGTCAGAAGAATATGTATAGGATAATGTGGGGGAAAATAGAGTCTATTATTGCCACCACTGCTTTTTTGTTAATAAAACGTAGAAATGATGCCTTTATCTGGTCAGATCTTGGTGACCTGTTCAAAATTTTTCTTTGTTACATAGTATACTTTAAACAAAAGCATATTGAATATCTAACCTAAATATAGTCAGGATGACCTTTTTTAAAAATAAAATTTTATTGAAGTATATCATTCATAACATGAACATACATAATAAATGAATAGTAAAGCTTGTGAATTTGCAAAACAGACATGCGTATCATTATGCAAGGCTCCCATACATCTCCCCATCACAAACTCCTTGCATTGTTGTGAAACATGTTACAACTATGTAAGAGCATCATCAAAATATTACTACTACCTATAGCCCATATCTTACATTTGGCAAAATTTTCACCAAAAGATGTTGAGCATCTTTCTGTGTGCTTATTGGCCTTTTGTGTGTCTTCATTGGTGAAATATCAGTTCAAGTCCTTTACCCATTTTTTATTTGGGTTATTTGTTTTTGTATTATTGAGTGTTTAGAATTCTTTACATAGTCTCTATTCAAGACCTTTATCAGATATATGATTTTCAAGTATGTTTTTCCATTCTGTGGGTGGTCTTTTCAATTTCTTGATGGTGTCTTTTGAAGAACAAAGATTTTATTTTGATGATTTCCAAATTATCTATTTTTATCTCTGGTTGTTATGCTTTTGGTGTTTTATCTTAAAATCCTCTGCCAATTCTGAGGTCATGAAAATTTACCCCTATGTTTTCTTTTAAGAATTTTATAGTTTTGTTTCTTATATTTAGGTCTTTGATGCATTTTGAGTTACTTTTTGTAGATGGTATGAGAAAAGGGTCCAACTTCATTCTTTTGCATGTGGATATGCAGTTGTCACAGCAGCATTATTTGAAAAGACTATTTTTTTCTCCATTAAATGGTCTTGGCACCCTAGTTGAAAATCCGTTGACCATAGATGTATAGGTTTATTTCTGGAAACTTATGAGCCATTTATGTTCTTATTTTCTGGGATTTTCTACATTTTCCAATTTTTTCATTTTTTTCCCTGTGGTTAACCACAGGTAATTGAATCAGTGGATACCAAATCATCAGATACAGGGACACATCTGTAAATCTTTTTATTTCCGTAAGTTCGGTAGTAATGCCCTATCTTTTATTTCTGATTCTAGTGATTTGTATCTTATCTCTTTTTTTCTTTGTTAATCTAGGTAAAAGTTTGCCAGTTTTGGTGATCTTTTCAAGGAACCAGCTTTTCATTTCATTAATTTTCTGTATTCTTTTTGTTATCTATTTAATTAATTTCTATTTTAATCATTATTATTGCCATCTTTCTGCTTGCTTTAGGTTTAGTTTTTCCAGGGGAAAGTTAGATTGTTATTTGATATCTTCTTTCTTAACATAGGAATTTACAGCTATAAATTTCTTTTTAACAACAAAAGAGACAAATGACTTAAAAGTGTGGAGGTACTTGATTCTGAGGAATTAGTAAAGGGTCACTATTGCATGCCTACTATTCTGTTTACTTGATGCTTGATATATTAGCTTTTATGATTACATTTAAAAGTCCTTATAAGGCAAATTGCTTTTAGCTTAGGTGATTTCATTCTGCTTGAATGATTGAAAGCAACACTGTTCATTAGAAATATAATGCAAGCCACAAATTTGAGCCACATAGGTAAGTTAAAATTTTCTAGTAGTCACTTTAAAAAAAGCAAAAATAAACATGAATTTAGTTTTCATAGTATATCTACCTCAACATATGTAAAATATTATTTCAACATGTAAGCAATATAGAAAGTTTTTGAAGTAATTTTACTTCCTTTTGTTCTAAGTCTTTGAAATTCAGTGTGTATTTTACACTTACAATACATCTAAATTCAGACTAGCCACATTTCAATTGCTCAGTATCCACACGTGGCTAGTGTCTACCATATTAGACATTGCCGTTCATTGTAGTGCATTTATTTATTTGATATATATTTGTAGAATAGTGACAGATACTATTCTAAATTCTGTGAATTCACTGGTGGAGAGGATAGATTCTGATTTCATGTAGCTTAAATTTACTGGGAAGATATAAATAATATAATTGGAGAAAAGGGTTATTTTTGATTGATTTAAAAAATATACCTAAAGTAAAGTAAAAGACTAAAGTATATTTAGCTAGATGAATTTTTATGCTGAATAACTACGACTCAAATCAAGATATATAACATTTTCAGCATCCCAGAAGGCTACCCCCTTTCCTTGCTTTCCTTTGATAAAGTGTTTGAAAATTAGAGTTTTAAGTGAGGGGTAGAGGGGAATTGTGTAATATCTTTTCTACCATTTGTATGGTGTGGAGAAGAGGAAATTATTTTCTAAGCTATGGCACTAGTGACCACTGTTTCCTTTTGGGAAGAAGGAAATTTGAATTTGGAACTAAATATATCCTTTACCTTCAATCCCCCATTTTACAATGGTAATTTATTTAAAAAAAAAAAAAGGTTTCAAGGGCCTCCAAAATGACCTAAGAATGGTGAATCATTATAGAATGAAAAATTCTATTTTTTTCTTTTTTGGCAGTGACAGAAAGAGTTGACCACTAATTCTGTTCTAGTGCACTATAAATTCTGCAATAATTCGGTAATATATCTGAACTAAATGTAGATAATGTTGGATTATTCATGTCAGTTTTTTTGTAAGAGTAAAGCAAATTTGTAATTGACTTATTTGTACTCTCTGGTTTTTGGATGGTCAAAAGTATTTCTTTGAAAGATAGTATTGGCTACTTGTTTGCATATAACAACTTTAAAAGCAGCTTAGTAATTTTGGGCATAATGTTTTTCACTTTGAAATCTCTTACTCTCTGTTTTTTTGTGTATGTGTGGAGGTTAATGCCATTTTAAATATTCAAATAATTGTTGCTCCTGTTTATGTAGAACTTAAGTTAGAAAATTTAATAGGCTATTTTATATATTCTTTTATAATTGGGCTTTTTCAGTGTCTTAAAATGGTAATAAATAAAGGAAAGAATATAAATTGTTGGCCACATGCTTTATGTATGAACAATGATTGTCATTTTTATCTTTGCAGATTTTAAAAGACATAACCAACAGATACCATATGATGAAAGGTTCCAAAATACATTTTGTACCAGGTTGGGATTGTCATGGGTTACCCATTGAAATAAAAGTATTATCAGAACTTGGTGAAAAAGCTCAGAATCTCTCAGCTGTGGAAATTAGAGAGAAAGGTATGTAATTTCTATTTCTGTTTTGAAATGATATTTGAAAGCACTTACTGATCCCTTGGAAAGTCATGACTTTATCAGAGGGTCCTCCCACCCACCCCTACACCCCTTATTTTTTTGTTAAACTGAATCCTGTTGTGTCATGGAAAAGTCAGATTTTATTGAATTGAATTTTGTGAGTACTTATCTTCAGAGATTGAAGTTAGAATTTTGCAAACATTTCCAAGTGTATTTTTCTGTTCTTCAGTCTTCATATTTTATGAAAACCTTATTTTGTGAATGTTTTTATTTACTTTCTGTACTGGGGTTATTGAGCTAGTGCAGGTGCTAAACCAAAAGAAAATTCTAAAATACATACATTTTAAAGTAATCTCCAATTTGTCCAGGAGATTGGGTGAGGGAAGAATCTTCTATTCTCATATGTTATACTATTGTAAGTTCAGTTATTGTGAAGATGTTTTACTTCCTTGTGAAAACATTCTTATTGATTTGATCAAATTTTTTATGTGTATAATGGAATGAGAATTATTTTGTGCCCTTTTCTTAAATTATGAATATTAAGTATATATGTATTTTTTTTTAGTTTTTTTTTTCCCTACATGTAAGGTCATTGTGTAAAATCTGGAAAATACAAAAAACAATAATAAAATGATATCTTTTAAAATTCCAATTTCAGAATTTGTTGTTAGGTATCTTCTGAAAACCTTTAACTTTCAAAATAATCTTCCTATTAAAAACTTTTATACTCTAAACTGTGTACAGTACCTGCGTTGAGAGAGATACATGCTAAACCACTTTTAAGAATTTGAGTTCATTGGTTTTCAAAACATTTTTGATTTTTGTTTTTTATTTAGCCAGATCATTTGCTAAAGCAGCCATTGAGAAACAGAAATCCGCATTTATCCGTTGGGGAATAATGGCAGATTGGAATAATTGCTACTATACATTTGATAGAAAATATGAGGCGAAACAGTTGAGAATTTTCTATCAAATGTATGATAAGGTAATGTATTTTTTTCCCCTCATGTTCAACAATGTGTTACAAAATTCCAGCTTTAATATAATATTTTTGTCCTTTATAGGGCTTGGTTTATCGAGCTTATAAACCTGTGTTTTGGTCTCCTTCATCAAGGTACTGTATGTATATTTGGTAATTAAAGGGGAAAACTAACTTGTGAGGCATCCACATATTTATGTGTAATGTTTTTAAACCTTAGGACTGCATTGGCTGAAGCAGAACTTGAATATAATCCTGAGCATGCCAGTCGTTCAATTTATGTAAAATTTCCTCTCTTGAAACCTTCTTCTAAGTTGGCATCTCTTATAAGTAAGATTTATTTATTCATTGCTGGATTTTATTAAAGTTATTGGGTTGTAACACTTACTAACATATTTATAAACTTATTTTTACAGATGGTTCATCTCCTGTTAGTTGTTTAGTCTGGACTACGCAGCCTTGGACAATTCCAGCCAATCAAGCTATTTGTTATATGCCAGACTCAAAGTAGGTATAATACTGAACATTTTGTTTTATTTGTAAATAGGATCTAATCCATCATTAGTATTGTTATGAATTTATTTCATCTTCATTATCCTATTAAAATTTAGTGGATTATAACATATTTCGTTCCTGTGGATTTCATTAGTTTTAGATGATTCCTTTAAAGTCTTTATTTCCACTTGTTCCAGTTTTTAGGGAAAAATTAACAGAATTGTAAGGTATGAAGCCCTTCAAAAATAATGTTTTTTTAATCTTGAAATTAAGTTTTTCTGAAATGAAGTAAAAATATTAAAATGCTATCTGTGAATGACTTTTCTTTTTTTCAAGGTTAGTAATTTTCTCTTAAAATTTTATTTTAGGTATTCTGTTGTGAAATGTGCCACTTCTGGAGATATCTATATACTGGCTGCCGATAAAGTAACATCTGTTGCTTCTATTTTGGAAACAACATTTGAGGTTATTTCAACATTTTCAGGTGAAAATTTGTACATAGTCTGGCATCATCATCATTATAGTCATCAAAATATTGAGTTGATTTTAGTTCACTACTCTACTGAACATTGTTCATTGTGAATTAAAAATAGATGGCAGCAGTCCCTTACTTGATTACACTGAAGAACAATACACATTAAACTTGATGGAGCGTATTTAAAAATATATACATTGGCAGAGGTACTACAGGTGAAAAAAATATTTGCTAGCACATATCCAGTAGTTACTTTGTAAAATTTTATGCAAAACTAAGCTATTAATAATTTTATTCTGATTTAATAAAAGGAGTGAGGAAGGAATATATGTATGTATATCTTTGTATCTATGTGTATATATATTATATCATATATGACTTTAATAGAGAAGTTGAGTGAATCCAGACATTCATTCCAAAGACAATACTTCTATCAAAAGAATCCTTAGTAAGCTATAATTTGGAACTTCTAAAGTAGTAACTGCTTTGAAATATACCTATGGAAGTCTGGCAGTTTTTCATATCACCTTAGATGCTTAGGAATGATATTCCTTTGAGTATCTTACTAAAAAATGTTCTTTAAAAATCACA
This sequence comes from Tolypeutes matacus, assembly GCA_026826555.1. Taxonomy (NCBI): domain Eukaryota; kingdom Metazoa; phylum Chordata; class Mammalia; order Cingulata; family Chlamyphoridae; genus Tolypeutes; species Tolypeutes matacus. The sequence continues at coordinate 347,497 of JAKSZT010054262.1, read as the reverse complement.
TGTAAAGATACCAAAAAATGGAGAGATTGCCAAGCTAAATCGTAATGCATGTGGAAGACCTCCACATGCATTAGTTCAAATATAAGCTAATTAGATGTTTAAACGACCTTAACAAAAAAAAAAAAAAGGAGATTTTATATCTAAGGCTGGAATTGAGCTACAGAATGTTTAAGATTATTTGATCCTTGTTGGTGTAATAGATAAGTTAGAGGACCCAGTATATTCTTTTTTTTTAGTGCAAAAGGTATTATAGACCTCATATAACACTCAGATAAGCTTAGTGTTATATTATAGAAGCTGGATGGCATTCTCACAAGAGTTTTTTTAATATATTGAGGTTACATTTATAGATCTTTTATCTAGATTGCATACTTGGTTCAAATTTTTATTGTGCAGAGAATTAAGTGAGTTTGCATTTAGAGCCATAACATTGAAGAAGAATATATATATTTCTCATCTTTGGCAAAATAAACTAGTGGAAACTAACTACTCTTTGAATTAATAGGAATGTTGCAGAGTTAAAATGGAATAATTTGTTTGAGTTAGATTTTCTTTCCAGAAAGTTAGATATTAATCCTTACTAATTATTTAGAAATCTCTGGGCACAGGGAGTATTAGGTGGTAGATACACAAAGTATGGAGATAAAGGAAAGTAATAGATAACATTTATTTTGACTTCCCCAACCTTTGATTTCCATATTAAAATCTATAAAATAGAACCTCATAGGGTCATGAGGACTGGTCTTACTTATCATACTTATTTATCCTTATTTAGAGAAAGTTATCAAAGTGAAAACTATAAAGTAGATTTCTTTAGAAATCAGTGCTAAGATTTCTTCTTTAATGTCATTATGAATTATTTGGAAAAGCATACATCCTGATGCATTCAAGTATTCAAATGATTTCCTAATACTAAAATGCCAAGCCAACCAGGTTGAACAGCAAGGAGAGCCTATGTTTTTTTTTCAGGAAAGGGAGCTTCATTGTCATTAGTTATAAAGGAACATTGGTTTTTTTCACAAGCCTTTTTATCCATTGCGCAGTTTTAACCAAAACAAAGTCAGCAACATGGCTAGCTATGACAGCCAAAGTTATAAGGTTTGTATTGTTCATCTGATGATATGAATAGGTTATATAGTTTTGATTGCTATATGTCTAGGAAAAAAGTATCATAGGAGAGAAGAATTTTCATATGAGGGGGATATTTAAAAGTTAATACTCAGTTTGGAAACATGAATTAAAAAATTATCCTAAATAGAGTTTTTCTGTTCCTACAGGTGTAGATTTGGAAAATGGTACTTGTGCTCATCCAATATTTCCTGACAAAGTCTCCCCTCTTTTACCTGCAAATCATGTGACCATGACAAAAGGGACAGGATTGGTTCACACAGCCCCGGCTCATGGTATGGAAGATTACAGTGTAGCTTCTCAACACAACCTGCCAATGGTACCACTTCTTTTTTTTTCCTTTTCAATTATTGCTTTTGTAAAATTAAAGTGATAAATTCTAACTAGCATCTTTATTTTTTGTGTACTAAACAATCATTTTTCTCATCATAATTAAATTGTGAAATACTAAGGCTTGTGCAATACCCTAAAACCTCATTAATTCATACTAATTGAGAAAGATTTCCCTGAATTAATGTAAAATCAGCAGAGTTAGAATTGAAGAATATATATTAAATGAAGGCAGTTTTTTCTTTTCAGTTATTACATCACATAGTCAAATTATTTTCATTCCCTAAAAAGTGGCAAATGGATTTTACTAAATAGTTGTAAAGAATATTTTAAAAACATTTTATAAAATTTATTTTACATACTTCAATTAACAAGTTTTTCAATTATAATGAAAGGCCAGTCTCAAAGTCATCACTATGTACATTGCCGTAAATTTAGAAATTAATAGAGACCAAGTTAAAGATGTTCTAGTATATTTTGTTACTCTTGGTTATAAATTTTAGGTATATGCTTTAATAACACATTTTGTCTTTGGTGACTTAAAGGTATAAATGTCACAAATTCCTATTGACCAAATAAGAAGTACCCAAATTTTCCACATAGAGATAGACCAGGCTATTTTGAGATGTTTTATATATACTGTTTTGCCAAATATTGGCATAAGATAAAATCTCTTAATATTTAGTTTTAATTGTTCAAAAATGATACCTTGTAGGATTGTTTAGTGGATGAAGATGGAATTTTCACAGATGCTGCAGGTCCTGAGCTTCAAAATATAGCTGTCCTTAAAGAGGGAACTGATGTGGGTGAGTATTATATCTATAGAAATCATATATATATTTTTTTTCTGAAATGTAGCCAGGAATAACTTATGCTAGCCCTTCTCTCTTCTTCCTTATACTTTTATCAGAAACAAAAAACTAGAGTCATAAATTATGTTGCCACATGATTTAAAGTGGAATTTGGGCCTCTATTTTTTTTTTTTTTTTTTTGCTTTGAAGTTGCTCTATTTTATGCAGTCAGAGCAATCAACAGTAGAGAAGATAATCAGCAGTATTACTTCAGAAGGATAAAATCAAGCTTGGGGTTGGATGTTAACTGTGAATCAGATATTTCCCATGCTTTTTCTAAATCTTGTAAATCACTGACCTATTTAGTGTGGTTTATGTGTTATGATCTTGGGTCCTCCAGTCTTAAATTGTCTTTTTGTCTTTCTTTGTGGATTGAGCAACCAGGTACTATGAAAACCTTTCTTTGTCCACCGCAGGACTAAGGTTAATTAGACCTGTTCTTTTCTGGATTACCTGGAGACTATTCTAAGATTCATGGTAGGAAAGATTATGTCTCTGAATTTCATTTTTTTTTTTTTTTTTTAGGAGGTACCAGGGATTCAGGTACTCAGCCACTGAGCTACACCTGGCCCCCTGTGCCTCTGAGTTTCAAGTCTAGAATTCTAGATATAGCCTGTTCATCTTTCTTTTAAAGTGAAGAGCTGTGAAAGTAGCATGATTTTAGGTCTGATTATGTTATACAATCCCTACTTTTCCACCAGAAGATTCCCAGATTGTACCTTTAATACCTGGTGACTCTTTTTTTTAAGATATATTTATTTATTTCTCTCCCCCTCCCCACTTGTTTTGTGCTCGCTGTCTGCTCTCTGTGTGTTCTTCTGTGTCTGCTTGTCTTCTCTTTAGGTGGCACTGGGAACCGATCCTGGGACCTTCGGGAGTGGAGAGAGGCACTCAATCTGTTGTGCCGCCTTAGCTCCCTGGTCTGGCTGTGTCTCTCCTCTGTGTCTCTTTTTGTTGCGTTATCTGGCTGCGCCAGCAGCCCTGTGTGGGCCAGCACTTCTGCACGGGCCAGCCCTCCGCATGGGTCAGCTCTCCGTTCAGGCCAGCTTGCCGTGTGGGCCAGCTTGCCTTTCAACAGGAGGCACCGGGAATCAAACCCTGGACCTCCTATATGGTAGACGGGAGCCCAATTGCTTGAGCCATACCCATTTCCCAGTGGCTTCTCTTTGTTGGCATCCATTGATATAGATTTAATACTCCCAGGGAATTTAGAATGCTGTTATGATTTTCACAGTGTTGCTGCTTTTTTTTTTTTTCTCAAGGAGATCCTGGGGATTGAACCCTGGGACTTTGTACAAGCGAAGCACGTGCTCAACCACTGAGCTACAGCCACTTCCCCACAGTGCTTTTTAATTGACTAATATAAATTTTTTTTTTTTAGTTATAAAGATGCTTGAAGCTGCAAAGAATTTATTGAAAGAGGAAAAATTGGTACACAGCTATCCCTATGACTGGAGGACTAAGAAACCAGTGATTATTCGTGCCAGCAAGCAGTGGTTTGTAAATATCATGGATATTAAGACCACAGCCAAGGTATGAAATGCATCCTGTTATAAGGGGTTGGGTTTTTCATTCTCTCAGTATGAGGGTTGCATGAGAGGTTGAGGTGGGATTTTGGGATTGGAAGGGATTATGATTTTTTTCTATAAAGTTGTAGAATTTTAGAGTTGGAAGGACCTTCTGCATAATGTTCATTATACAGGTGTGGAAAATGAGGCTTAAAGAGGTTGAGTGACATGCCCAAAGTCATACAGTTAGGTTACTGATAGATTTTCCTGCCTGCTATAGTGAAAGTAACATAAAATTAGGACAGAACTAAGGTTATAAATTATTTAACCTTTCTGAACCTTAGATTCTTCATCTATATAAAGGGGATGCCAACCTCATGAGGTAAGTGAATAAAAGTTCCCCAAACAGTGTCTGGTACATGATAGGCATTCAAAAATACTTTATTTATTTATTTAATTTAATTTATTTTTTGAGATACCAGGTCTGGGAATTGAACCCTGGACCTTGTATGGGGGAAGCTGGCATTCAACCACGGCTCCCCTGAATTGTTTATTTCGTTTGTTTGCTTGTTGTTTATTTTTGTTTTTAGGAGGCACCGGGGACAACCTTTGACCTCCCTTTTGGGGAGTAGGCACTCAACCACTTGAGCCACATCTGCTCTCCAACATATAAACCCCTTTTCTTCCTTAAGATTATTGTAATCCATTTGAAAAGTTGTTACTTTAAGTTACAAATGCTATATAACTGCTATTCTAAATATTTAATATATATTTGAGTCTTTCTTTCAATACATACACACACACACACAATCACAAACACCTTGCTTTTTTTTTAAAGAGCTCAAATATATAATTATTAACCAGACTGAACACGCAGATATTTTGCTTTACAGCTTGTACCAGAGAGACTACTATAATTAGCTGGTTTGTTCCTTGGTCTGACAGTTTAGGGCCATTGCCAAAGCTGTGCATAGCGATTTATATTTTTTAAACTTCTCTTGTATGGTCAGTATGATATGAACTGGTTTTTTTTTTTTTTTAACTTTATTTTGTACATTTAATAATTGAAAACATAAACAATTAAAAACTATAAAGTAAACACAGATGAATAAATATATACATTTCTCAATTAAATGTAAAGGATACATGTAAAAATTTTTTTTTTTTTAAATCAAACAATATATTGCACAATATATTTGGTTCATAGTAATGCATTCATACAGTATTTGTCCTTTTGTGTCTGGCTTGCTTCACTCAACATAATGTCCTCCAGGTTCATCCATGTTGCCATATGCTTTATGACTTCATTTCTTCTTACAGCTGCATAATATTCCATCGTGTGAATAGACCACAGTTTGTTTATTCACTCATCTGTTGATGGACACCTGGGTTGTTCCAAATTTTGGCAATGGTGAATAATGTGGCTATGAACATCGATGTGCAGATGTCTGTTCGTGTCACTGCTCTCAGTTCTTCTGGGTATATACCCAGTAGTGGTATTGCAGGGTCACATGGCAAGTCTATATTCAACTTCTTTAGGAACTGCCAAACAGTCCTTCATAGTGGTTGCACCATCCTGCATTCCCATCAACAGTGAAGAAGTGTTCCTATCTCTCCACATCCTCTCCAACACTTGTAGTTCTCTGTCTTTTTCATAGTGGCCATTCTGATAGGTGTGAAATGATATCTCATTGTAGTTTTGATTTGCATTTCCCTAATCATGAGTGATGTTGAGCATTTCTTCATGTGTTTTTTTGCCATTTGTATTTCTTCTTCGGAGAAATGTCTATTCAAGTCTTTGGCCCATTTTTTAATTGGGTCATTTGTCTTTTTATTGTTGAGTTGTAACATCTCTTTATATATCCTGGATATTAAACCCTTATCAGATATGTGATTTCCAAATATTTTTTCCCATTGAGTTGGCTGCCTTTTCACCCTTCTGACAAATTCCTGTGAGGTGCAAAAGTGTTTAATTTTGAGGAGGTCCCATTTATCTACTTTTTCTTTTGTTGCATGTGCTTTCGGTGTGAGGTCCAAGAGACCACCACCTACTACAAGGTCTTGAAGATGTTTCCCTACATTTTCTTCTAGTAGTTTTATGGTCCTGGCTTTTATATTTAGATCTTTGATCCATTTTGAGTTGATTCTTGTATAGGGGGTGAGATAGGGGTCCTCTTTCATTCTTTTGGTTATAGATATCCAGTTCTCCCAACACCATTTGTTGGAGAGACGGCTTTTTCCCATCAGTGTGGGCTTGGTAGGTTTGTCAAAAACCAGGTGACTGTATAGGTGAGGGTATATTTCTGGATTCTCAGTTCTATTCCACTGATCGATATGTCTATCTTTATGCCAGTACCATGCTGTTTTGACCACTGTAGCTTTGTAATATGTTTCAAGGTCAGGCAGTGAAATTCCTCCCACATTGCTCTTCTTTTTTAGAATACTTTTGGCTATTTGGGTGCACTTACCCTTCCAGATGAATTTGGTAATTGTCTTCTCTAATTCTGTAAAGTAAGCTGTTGGAATTTTGATTGGTATTGCATTGAATCTATAAATCAGTTTGGGCAAGATTGACATCTTCACGATATTTATTCTTCCAATCCATGAACACGGAATGTCTTTCCATTTGTTTAGATCTTTTTAAATTTCTTTTAGCATTGTTTTGTAGTATAGCTACCCCTGCTCTTTTCTGTTTACTATTTGCATGGAGTATCTTTTTCCAACCTTTTACTTTCAGCTGGCTTGTATCCTTGTGTCTGAGGTGAGTTTCTTGTAAGCAGCATATGGATGGCTCATGTTTTTTTATCCATTCTGTCAGCCTGTATCTTTTGATTGGGGAATTTAATCCATTCACATTCAATGATATTACTGAAAATGCACTATTTATTTCCTCCATTTTATTCTTTGGTTTTCATATGTCATCTTATTTTTGTCTCTCTTTTTACTCTTTTGGTTATCCTTTCTGCTTTTCTTTCTTCTATACTCTCCTCCAAGCCTCTCTCTCCTGTCTTTTTCTTTCAGGTTCTAAGGCTTCCTTTAATATTTCCTGCAAAGGTGGATTCTTTTTTGCAAACTCTCTTAGTTTCTGTTTGTTTGTGAATACTTTATATTCACCTTCGTATTTGAAGGACAGTTTTGCTGGATAAAGAATTCTCGGCTTGCAGTTTTTTTTTTCAGTTTCCTAATTGTATCATACCACTGTCTTCTTTCCTCCATGGTTTCTGAAGAGAAATCTGCACTAAGTCTTACTGGATGTCCTTTGTACGTGATTGTTTGCTTCACTCTTGCTGCTCTGAGAATTTTCTCTTTATCTTTTACATTTGACATTCTGAATAATATGTGTCTTGGCGTAGATCTATTTGGATTTATTCTTATTGGGGTACGGTGTGCTTCTTGGACATGTAAGTTCATTTCTTTTGTGAGAGTTGGGAAATTTTCAGCTATTATTTCCTCAAATACTCTTTCTGCCCCTTTTCCTTTCTCTTCTTCTGGAACTCCCATGACACGCATGTTCTTGAGTTTTGTGTTGTCATTCAACTCTCTGAGCCCCTGCTCAATTTTTTCCATTCTTTTCTCTCTCTGTTCTTTTCTCTCTTCAATTTTAGCTTCTCTGTCTTCTGTATCACTTATTCTTTCTTCTATCATTTCGAGTCTGCTGTTGTATGCTTCGAATGTATTTTTGACTTCACCTATTGTGTCTTTCATTCCCATTTACTCTGTTACTTTTCTGTTCAGGGTTTCAAATTCTTCTTTGCGTTCACTCAATGACTTCTTGATGTCATTGATCTCTTTAACTATATTCTCTTTCATCTCATTAATTTGATTTTGGAAATTTGTGCTCATCTCACTGATTAGTTCTCTCAAATTGTGCATCTCTTCTGGGACTTTGCTGTATTCCTTTTCTTGGGCCATGTCTTCTATTTTCTTAGTATGGCTTGTAATTTTTTGTTGGTGCTTAGGCATCTGGTTAGTTTGTATTTTACTTAGATGCTCTATCTCTTTCTCTTTTATGGGGTTTTAGTGGCAGGAGGCTGTGAGTTACCACAGCTCTTTGATTTTTGGCTCAACCTTGATTGTTAGGATTTTTCTGCTGGTTGCTCAAAACTGGGCACTGGACCCAGTAACTGGTTGTAGAGTCGTTTCCTAGGGCCTTGGATAGGGAGGCTATAGAGGCCAGGAAAAGCCTCTCTTACTTATTAATTTTCTTATGTGAACTTCCTTGGTCTGCCAGGAGATGGCGCTTGTTGGCAGCTCTCAATTCAATGCCTGGTAGGAGTGTATTTGTTGTGACACAGGCCAGATCAATGTGATAGAGCTTCCTGTCTGGGGGCTAAGAGCCCAGTGATTCAAACTTTCTGAGAGTTCTCCAGACTTCTCTCGTAGTGCCCCCCTTTTCCCAGCTAGGAAATATTTCCACTCCCTTCTGAATCCTCAACAATCAGTCCCTGTTAGTAGAGGAGGAGATTGGGAGGCTTGTATGTCTTTAGCCCCTTGCAGGCTCCAAGGGAAACGATGGTGCAGCCCCACCCAGCCTGGAAGGGCTCTCGGGACAGGGCAGACCAAACCTGGGATTCAAAAGCAGGGTCAGCCCCAGGCTCTCTCTCCCCTCTCCCAGGGAGTCCTCAACAATTAGTCCAGGCTAGAAGAGAGGGAGGTTGCCAGGGTCGGATTTCTCCAGTCCTTTCTAGGCTCCCAGGGCAAACCACCGAGTGGAAGGGTCCAAGTGGAAGAGTCCGTGGGGCTCCGCAGCCCAAATTTCAGGTCAGAACCTGAGTCAGCCTAAGGCTGTGTCCCTCTCTCTCCCCTTTCCGTGAGTGGCAGATCCCTGGAGACCCCTCTACTGTGGTCGCAGGCCCAGAGCCCCGAGAATTCTGAAGAGTGTGGGGGAGGGTGCCGGCAGCAGCAGAAGCTGCTACTTGCAACTCATGGTTCTGTTGTCACGATTTCTCTCTTCTGTCCCTCTCTCCTCTGGGTGGTGTGCAGCCTTCACCTGCTGTCCTAAACCCTAGAAAATCTTTTTCGAGGCTGTTTCAGCTCGTCCTCTAGCTATTTTTCTGGAGAAGAGATTCCAGTGTCTTACTAGTCCGCCATCTTCCCCGAAGTCCAAAAATGAACTGGTTTTTGTTCATTTATTTTTTAACATTCCCACGAACCTTACAAGTTGCAAATGTGCACCTTTCAGTTCTGCACAGATTTTTGGTGGCAGAACATGGAATCTGCTTCAATTTGCTGAATCCAAGTTTTTAAAAACTTTTATAGAAAAATTTCAAATGTTCTTTGCAGAAGTAGAATGAATAGGATAATGTACCACCATGCTCCCATCACCCAACCTAAACATTAATCAATTTTTGGCCAATCATGCTCTTATCTACACACATTCCTACCTTCCACCTTTCACTCTCTCATCCATTGGATTATTTTTTAAGCAAATCCCAACCATGATTCTGTGTATAAATATTTCAGCATGCATATCTGAAGAGAAAGACTCTTTATAACATAACTCCAGTGCCATTATCACCACATCAAAAAAAATAATCCATTAACATAATCAAATATCTAGTCATGTGTTCACATTTCCTGGATTTTTATACCACGTTTTAATTACTTGACCTGCAGAGATGCTGCAGTTCTGCCAGTAGGTGATGCTGCAAAGGGTTTTAGGGGAGGGGATTTCTGGTAGTTCAGGAAAGTGAAATAACCATTTACACCTGTTCTGAAAATGTGAAAGTGCTTTTATTAAGGGAAACAGATATTTTAAAAATGAATTTAGTATATTATAGGCTTTTTGGATATTGCTACCAAACAATCTTGACAGTCCATTTCATCTTTTGGTAATTGGCCAATGAAATGAAATCAAAGGCTAGTAGTTTACAGCTGTTGTATTTTTGTGTGTGTGGGTGATCGTGGTGGGTGGGGGTTGTCTTTAGAGGTGTTAAGTGAATAGGAAATAATGTTAATTTTGAGAAAATGTTTTGTAAATCATCTTATTTAAAATTAGGTTGTATTTTAATCATTGGCAACCTAGGATGGTAGCTTATATTTAAAGTATTTCAAAAGAAAGTTGAAATTAAGGTTGAATTATAGTTTAATAAAACTGTAGGTTTAATAAAGTAACAGTTCTACTAAACCTGTTATTACCTATTACCAGTTGTTGTTTTTTTAAGGTACCGGGGCTGGGGATTAACCCAGGACCTCATATGTGGGAATCTGGTGCTGAACCACTGAGCTACACCAGCTCTCCTGACTTGGTTTTGTTTGTTTGTTTGTTGTATGTTTTGATTTTATGAGGTACTGGGGTTCTAACCTGGGACCTTGTAAATGGGAAGCAGGTGCTCAACCACTTGAGCTACAACCACTCCCTTTATTACCAGTTTTGATCTAGGGTACTTGGAGTTTGGTGTTATAAAATCTCTTGTCATATCCGCCAAAGCTGAAGTCTACCCTTAATGATTTTTATTGGTTCCTTGGTTGCCCCATTTTACTTTGCCTTACTTGCTCTGAAATCTGCAATTTTTTTTTTTTTTTTTAGTTTTTTTTTGGGGGTGGGGGAGGGAATGAGGGACATGTGAATGACTGTAAACTTCCAAAATAAGAAACTGCATTAGGAAAAATAGTGACAGTTATAGAGAAATTATGCTTTTTTTCTTACTAGACTTGATTTGTGAATCAATTGCAGGAATTGTTAAAAAAGGTGAAATTTATTCCTGGATCAGCACAGAATGCCATGATTGAAACGATAGACAGGCGACCATATTGGTGTATATCAAGGCAAAGAGTTTGGGGTGTTCCAATTCCTGTGTTTCATCATAAGACAAAAGATGAATTCTTGATCAACAGGTAGGAATCTTTCTAAAACTTTGTAGCATTTTAAAGTGTTTTGTTTCCTTCAGAAATAAAAAATCTGTAGACTGTTGATAACTTCTTATAATATGTTAAATAAAATATTTTTGAATAATGAGATTTTGGGGGGGATAAGATATAAATTTCAAAAAGATGCTTTCATATGTTTGAGTTTTTAACAAAAAACAGTTTTTTCTAATATTCATATTTTGAAGCAAAGGTTCTGTGTGTTTTTTTGTTTTGTTTTCCATTAGTTTATTGTTCCTGACCATGCCTTGCAATGTGCTAGGTTAAGTGTCATGTATGCAAAGATGTATTGTGTTTAGTGTGGGAGCTTGATAAGTAATTTTTCTTTATGAGCTACTGTCTTATTTCCAATCTACTCCCCCTTTCAGTAGAATGATATTATGTAATGGTTTAAATATCTTAAAAATTAAGACTGTTATAGTTGAATGCATATAATTAAATTTATTCTAGTGGTATTATAGTCATATTTATTTCTTCTTTTATTCCTTTAAGTTTCTTTTTTTGTAATTTCTTAAGGTAATATATGTACATATTAAAAAACTCAGAGTAGAAAAAATTATGTGGTGAAAGTAAGTTCTTCCTACTGTAGATACCAGAGCACTTTTTTGAGGCAGTCATTAACAGTTCTTTCTGCAAATGCTCGCCCCCAAGCTACACTCTCAACAGTTCTTTCCGAATACTTCCAAAAAATTCTCTTCATCTGCCAGCATATACATGTATTTATAAAAAAGGGAGCCTCTATGTCTGCTGCTGTGTGCCCTGATATTTTTCACTTTTTATCTTGGAGTTTGTTCTAAATCAGTATATATTGATCTTCATCATTCTTTTTCTTAAGCTTTATTGAGGCATAATTTATATACCATAAAATTTATCTACTTTAAGTGTATAGTTTAGTGATTTGTAGTAAATTTATACAATTGTGCAACATTTCTATCACCCCAAACAATTTTCCCATGGACTATCTTTTTGAAATAGAATCAACTTAGAAAGAGTATGAACTTTGGAGAATGACAAACAAATTTGAACCCAGGCTTTGTCACTTAGTATGTGCAGGCCTCTGGGGAATTTACTTAACCTCACTGTCTTTCAGTTTGCTCTTTTAAAAACTGTGCTTGAGGCAGGATTATTAAGAATACTGAATAATAGATGTAAAATTCTTGGAATAGAGCACCGTGTTCCATAAATGTTACTTGTAATTCATTTGTTCATTTAAGAAACATTTTTAGGTACTTAGTACATGTCATTGTCTAGGCACTGCAAATAGTGCAGTAAGTAAAGATTGACGTGGCCCCTGCCCTTAATGAGATGATAGTCTCGCTAGTTTATATTCTAGTAAAATTAGGGAAGCACTGAATACTGTTGTTGTTATTAACAGATGTGGAGAGGGGGATATTAATAATTTCTTTTAGGAAAACATTCTAGGTTTTGTTAATTTGAGTAATTTTGTTTTCATTAGGTTAGTGGAGTTTTTACTAACTTATCTATAGCATAAGTAACGAGTTTGAACACATTTTGGTAAGTATTTACATATTTCAGCAGCTCATGATCCAGTGACGAATTTGAGGGCAAGGAGTTGGACCTGGCAAGTAATGGGGAGTTCAAGTCACTATAGAGATAGACTTAAATATCCTTAATTTGGGGTTCTTTAACATTTTAATAAAAAGGTTCTACCTTTCATTGTCAGCATGAGCACTATTTCTATAAGTGTTACTTTTATAAAAACATGTTTTAGGAGTCTTTTATTTATTTATTTATTTTTTATTTTTTAAAGATTTTATTTGTTTATTCATTTATCCCCCCCTTGCTGCTTGTGCTCGCTGGGTCAGCTAACCACGCCGTGCGGGCGGGCTTGCCTTCACCAGGAGGCCCCGGGAACCGAACCTGGGGCCTCCCATATGGTAAACGGGAGTCCTACTGATTGAGCCACAGCCGTTTCCCTTTAGGACTCTTTTAAAACATTGATTAAAATGTTTTTATTTTTAATTGCCTCTAATCACATTATGTAGTCTTGAGTATCTTGTGTGAAGGTTCCTTTCAGTTTTTTTTTTCCCCAAAGATTTATTTTATTTATTTATTTATTTACTTACTTACTTACTTACTTACTTACTTACTTACTTACTTTTATCCTTTTTACCACCACCCTCCCGTTTTTGCTGTCTTTGTGTCTATTCGCTGGGCAATTCTCTGTGTCTGTTTCCTGCTCTCTCTTCTCATCCTTCTCCTCCTGTCTTCACTGGGATTCGATCCTGAGAACCTCCAATGTGGGAGAGAGGTGTCCCACCACCTGCACCACCCTAGTTCCTGGTTTTTCGGCTTGTCTCATCTTGGCTCTCCCTTGTGTCACTCTCCTGTTACGTCATCATCTTGCTGCATGGCTCAGTGGGGCCTGGCGGCCCGCGCACCTTCTATATTTTTCTTTTTTCATTTTTACTGGGAGGACCCAGGGATCGAACCCAGGTCCCTCCATATGGGAGATGGACGCCCAACCATTTGAGCCACATCCACCCCCTTCAGTTTTAAATATACATTGTATCACTGCTGCATGTGTTGATTGTGACACCTTATGTTAATATGGCTGAGCAGGAAGAAATAGAGGGTGTGACTTGGGGAAACATTGGACCACAGAACAGCTCATTTGCTTCATTCATGGAGGCTGTGGCATTTGAGTAGGGCTTTGAAGATTAAGCAGAAAATTGGGGAAAGGGGAAAGTGTTTTCCAAGTAGAAAGATTAGCCGGAGCTGAAGACCTGGAAGTGAGAAAGCACAGCATGTGTGTAGGAACCATATAGGTACTGTCAGGTGTGTGAGGGGACTAGAGCAGTAAACATTAAGAAAGATTGGTTGGGGTAAATTGCAGGGAGTCATAATAGTAGGTTGAGAAGTTTAAACTTTGAAGTATGCATGAGGAGTCAAAGTATGTTTTAGGAAAAGAAACAGAGGCTAGAGACCAGAATGTCATTGTAAACCTATTTCAATATAACAATTTGGAGCTGAGATGAGACTTTTAGTTCTAATTATTGCTATTTATGTTGTTCTTACAGTGTAGAGATTGGTCAGATATAAACTATCTTAATACCTCTATTAAGAATTAAAGTGATTAGTGTTCAGATAAATTTACACGGTATTGTTTAAAATCCCACAATGGAGAGTTTCTTATTAAAGAAACGATTAAAAAGCCACTGCCATTGTTTCTATCTCTTTCTCTCTCGCTTGCTTTTTTTTTTTTCCTTAAGTATTTAGAGAGCAAGATTTTTTGGGAATTTTCTTGAAGTGTTTGAGGTAGATCATATGTATATATTAGTATATAGAGCAAACTGGTTTAATTGACTATTTAATCATGACATTAAAATTATACATATAGGTCAGTGGTGTCACTAACTTGGGTAAAATAAATTTGAACTTTGTCAGAAAAGCAAAGCAAATTTACATTATCATTTATACTTTATTTGTAGTCAGTAAAACTTACATGGTTCTATTATAGATTCTTTTCTGTGAAGCTGCCATTGTGTTGCTTGCATGTTATTAGTTGATTTCTGATTTTGAAGTAGCAGAGACATACTGAATATTGGCCTACAGAAATGACAGACAAACTTAGGCATACTGTCTGTCAATTCATAGGTCATTTTCCTGTATGCCATTTCTTTTTTTTTTTTCCCAATCTGGTTGCATCATCGTCTTTTTTGGTGGGTCACTTTGCCATGCTCTCTGTGCCCGCGCAGGGGCCTGCACCTCTCTGCGCAGGTCTGGGATGCCTTTTTTCTTTTTTTTACCAGTAGGTCCCGGGTTCGGGATCCTCCATATGGTAAATGGGAGCTCAATTGCTTGAGCTACAGCCGCTTCCCTACACCATTTCTTAATGATGGCTCTCATCCTCTTCCATTGTTGGTTAGCTTTATATGGCATAACACTTGGATTCAAGAAAATTGATATTAATGTTTAATTACTTGTCAACTTTATAAGACAGAATGAAAAGTTATCTTTTTTCCTCCTTATCAATCAAATGAAGTTACCAAGACTTTTTTGTCTTTCTTGATTATTCCTTTATATTGTAGTGAGTTGGTAACCATCAAAAGTAACAGCATCTCCACTGGAAATTGGTACTCAGTCCATATGGAGTTGCTGTTACATTTGATAACTCCATTAAGCATATTAGAATCTTCATTTTGTTTTTCTTGATGAAAGTCTGTAAATTATCTCTAAGTATACTTGTTTCACAGAAGAAAATCTTGGTTTATTCATGTCCTAAATAAATTTCTTTAGATTTGAAACTCTGATATTTACTTTAATTTTGATTTAAATTAGTGTTCTCGTTTAAATTTTATATTCATATTTGAATGTAGCCAATCCTGACATTTAGAGTGTTTCTAGTTTTTTTTGCTAGAAGTCAAGAAATACTTTAATTTCTGACTAACATCATTGGCCACTTTCTGAATCTGTAATATAATGCCATTATAATTTAGGTTGAAATTGATTTCTAATTAGTAAAGACAAATAATTTTTAAACCAAAAAAGATAACACTCGAAACATTGGCTACCTAGGAAGGAAAAGAAGTTGTTAGTTAAATTTATTTCATTATTTCAGATGATTATAATCAATTTAACACTATTAAATATCATAGGAAACTTAGCGTCTGATTTCTAGAAATTATGACAAATTTACTATTCACAAACAAGATATTTTCAGTTTGAGTGTTAACTTTAGCTTTCTCAAATTTTTGCTAAAAAATAATGGCCTTTTGGTGAAAATTTTTAATATTCATTAAATAAAGAAAAATTTCTCATTTCCATCACCTTTAAAACATAAGTGTAGGTTTAAATTAAAAACAGAATTTTCAACCCAAGAAATTTTATTGTGTTTTACAATTAAATATAGTAAATAAATATAAAGCATTTATCCATACCTCATTCTTATTCGTCAACTTGCAGAAGAAAAGTTGTCTTAACAGTCTTTAATATTTTTGCTTATAAAGACCAAAACATAGGAAACAATGGGATGACAGCAACAGTTTCTTCATTACCTAACAATGTTAATGCTGCTAAATTTCCAGTAACATGCTAAATAAGCTCTTAGACCAGTTGATATCAAAGTACAGAATGATAGGTTGGTGTTACAGTTGCTTTAACTACCTAGTGGATTTTCAGTGATTGAAACCTAGTAAGGGATATGTAATGTGTGTTTAGATAAGGCCTGTGAGTAAAGTACAGAGTTTTATGATGGGTTTATTGCTTTATGAAGTACACCATTAAATTGGAAGCTTATAGATTACATAGTGATAAGTTGGTTTGCCCACTTTTATCAACAGTAATTTATAATGATCTTTAGGTTATAAGTTAACTGTGTGTTTGAGTTAAGTATAGAATATTATTAACAAAATAAAGAGGAAAGTTCTTAAATTTCAAAAGATAAATTTAGACTTCTTCCTTATATTTTTTTCTGAAGAATATTTAATATTACAGGGAAATGCTCAGAAAATTGTTAAAAGTTTTTGTTTTGTTTAAAAAATTATAGTTCTAGTATTTCTCCTAAGGAAATAAGAGAACTAATATAAGGATGTCCAATGTAGTAGTTTATAAAGGAACTTGATGTAAAAAAAAGATAATTTAAGTCAATTATGGAAGAAAGAATATGCAGCCATTAAAAATGGTAATTTAGCTCCTAACGGTTGGTTTCCCTGTTGTGTGAAGATCAAATGAATATAGCCAGTCCTGACATTTAGGCTGTTTCTAGTTTTTTGTTGCAACGTGTACCTTTTCAACACTCGTACAGCATATATTTGTGTTATTCCAAATTATCTTTTCAAATTTTGCTTGAGCATTAAATATATCATTATTTTGCCATTCAATATTAAGTTACCTTAAACTTGTAGGTTGTGTGTTTATATTGTAAAATTTTGTTTTAAAAATTCTGGCACAAATTTTAAGGATCATTCAGACTACCTGAGCACAAGTGAAGAGAAAGTTTTCCCTTTGTGGTGCCAATTCTTTGTACGTAAATTTTGATTTGTTTGGGTTGTGAGGATATTTTTGTCTTTGAAATCTTGTCATCATTTTATTTTCATATTTTCTTTCTCTCTAACTCCAGAATTGTCTTTAATTTATTTTACTGCTTTAAAAATACAATATAGTTGTCTAAGTTCTCAAAATAGAATTGAGTACATAATACAAAGTACATTTACTATATTTTATTATACATGATTATTTTTATATTTCATGATGTCAAGAGGAAAGACTTACTCTAAATGTTAGTGAGACTTGCTCTGTTAATGTGATTGAGCTTATTCTCTTCCCTCCTTAGAATATTTTCATATTTCTTTTGGATACATTGTAAAATTTTTTCTTTTGTCCAAATTCATATACATATATAATGAGGAAAAATATTGGCCCATTCCCAAACTTTCCTCCATAGTAAAATAAGAGATCTTATGAATTAAGAGTATATTTGATATGGGAAGTGGCTGTGGCTCGGTCAGTGGGGCTCCCGTTTACCATATGGGAGGCCCCGGGTTCAGTTCCCGG
Source organism: Tolypeutes matacus (assembly GCA_026826555.1). Classification (NCBI taxonomy): domain Eukaryota; kingdom Metazoa; phylum Chordata; class Mammalia; order Cingulata; family Chlamyphoridae; genus Tolypeutes; species Tolypeutes matacus. The sequence goes on along the minus strand of JAKSZT010054262.1, from coordinate 330,297 downwards.
GGCCTCCTGGTGAAGGCAAGCCCGCCCGCATGGTGTGGTTAGCTGACCCAGCGAGCACAAGCAGCAAGGGGGGGGATAAATGAATAAAAAAAAAAAAAAAAAAAAAATATATATTTGCAAGTAAAGTGTATATAAAATAGGATATTAAATTTCTTATATTGAAGCATATTGTATATCTAAGTAAATTGCTGATATCTTTTATAAGGAAAATTAGCAATTAATACTTGAATTTTAGTTAGACATGAGATGTTTTACTAAAATTGGTGGAATTTTGTGGTTGCCTTAATTAACATGCCAACAACAAAACTGGAATCTTTGTTGCTTTGCATTTTTAGTTAGAAACCTCAATATACTGGAGTATTGTTACGTAAATTTTAAATATAAATTTAAAACTTCATGGAATTATCTATAAAAAAGAACATAGTCTCATTAGGATTGAGATATTCAGCAACTCTAAAATAGCTGTGTATCAAATGTAGTTCTAAGATTACTAACTAAAAAAATTGGGGCTTTGCTTTTTTCATTTTTAAAAAACAAACTTTTATACATAACCTTTCTCACAGCTTTTCCCAGTGTTCATAGAAACTGAAGTTCAGAAAAAGAATATGACTTTATTCTTATCATTATCTAGTAAGTCACATTATAGTCTGGTTTTGGACTTAGTGCTGGGCTCTGTCAACACAGTAATCTCCCTAGTTACCTGACTTCATCTCTGCTTCACAGTTTTCATTATGCATAGGTAATAAGAGTCTTTTTGCCAGTGCTTAGCAAACCCGAGACTATCAGGTTCACAGTACAATGGTTATCTTATAGGTGAGTTAGAGAGGCAGAATGAAGAAGTAAAAATGAACCATGATTTAAGGAGCCAATTTCAAGTCTTGGTTCTTAAGTGTGTTACTTGCTTTGACTCATGATTTAAACAATCCTGAAGCACAAAACATTTATCTGTCAAAAGCTACTAAAGTATTTCTATGAATATAATTAGAGAGTGCTTATAAAGTGTTTGAAAAGTGTAATTAGTGATATATGTGTAAATACTTTTATCTTGATTAATAATACTATTAATCCTAACATTTCTAACTTACTTTCTGAATTAATATGAAATTTTAACCATTTGCTTTTGCATCTGTATATTTATCTTTATTTCCATACAGTTAAAACTTTTAGTTTTATTTTACCATTTACCTAAAATTGTCCATCTAATAACATTGTTTTTTTGAAGAAAAAAAAGGCAAAAGGATACTCATTTAGAATCATTCTTGATGATTAAAATTTTATAATTGGTATGAATGGTATATCATACTGTAATTGTTTATATGTATATAAAGGTATTTTGGTAGTAGCTCTGTTTTATTAATTTGTTCTCAGGGTAATAGCATTAGTTTTATTCAGGTTTTTCTATTGTACATTCATATTTTTGAAGTCATGTTCTGTGCAAACTATATAAAGTAGTAGTAATATGTAACTAAATATTACCGTCATATAATTAGATACTTATTACACAAAGTTTTTATGGTCTCATATCACAAAAGTTTATCTTGCTGTTAAAGTCCATTTAAAATGAGTTACTGTCATCGAAGTATGGACTTGTGCCCCCTTTATATTCTTGGTATTTATAATTTCTTCAAAGTAGATGCTGGTAGCAATATACTTTTTCAGTCTGTCCTTAATAGCTTACCAACTTAGTGATAACTTGCTTCTGCATATTTCTGTTTGTAGAACACATTTAATTTATATTAGCCATTTGTTGGTCCCCCAAGAGTTTTTCATTTTACCTGTGAATTTATCAGACCCAGAGAGGTTAAATTATTTGCTCTTTGTAATCATGATTAATAAGAAGCAGATCCAGAATAATAATTTTCCTATTCAATAATAATAATTAAACATGAATTTTTTGTATTCAATATCCTTTACATTTCTATTGGCTATCCTGGACCTACTGTTAATTCTTAGTTACTTATATTAATGGAACATGGTAAAAGGAAGACAGTCCAAAAGTTATCTTTAGTATGTGTATGTTAATCTTTAAATATTAACATAAATACGTGTTTTGGTAATTGGTTAATACACAATTAACTCCGTCTCACTTTACCTGACTTCAAAGAATCAGCTGGAATACTAGCTAATGCTTACATAATACTAATATGTGCCAGATGTTGTTCTAGGTATTTTATATATATTAGCACAATATTGATAATATATTCATAATAACTCTGAGGGATACTGTTATTATCTCCATTGACCAGATGTGGAAACCAAGGTACAAAGATGCTAAGTGCCTTGACCAGGATCACATGGCTAATACTGGGTACAGTCAGGAAATAAGCCAAAGCTGTCTGACTCCAGGGTCCATGCTATTAGCCCTTACATTTACTGCTACTTAATGGAAAGCAACTAGAAGAAGTTGTAATGTCAACAAAACTACAATAGTAAATTCAATATAGTAAATTAAAAAGTATGTTATTCTTATGAGAAAATTCAGTATAAATATTTTTTTCTGAGTTTAATATACAAATTACAACTGTATATCTTCTCAAAGGAATTTGACCAATTTCAGTATTCCTTTGAAACGCATTTATTGGATTTTTACTGTGTATTAGGCAATGTGCTATTTTGCACATATAATCTCATTTAGTTCTCAACAGTTTTAAGAAAAGCATCTAGGATCACTAAGCTATAAGTACTATTGAGGTAGGAATCTTGTCTGTCTTGTTAACCGCTATATCTCTAGTGCAAAGAAATCAGAGGTGCTCAAAAATAGTTTTTGAGTGAATGAATTGTATTATTCTCTTTAACAGATGAGATGATCAGATTTAAGAGAATTTTTAGTATTTGTGCATGGTCACATATCTTAAGAGTGACAGAATCAGAATATGATCCCATATATCCTTTGTCAAAGTCCATCCTTTTAATATGGCAGTGCCTCTTATGCAAGTGCATTTGGACTTAATCCTGTAAGCAGTGAGGGGGCAGCCATAAGAATGCCATTGAAAGTTTTTGAGCAGGGGATTGGTGTGATAAAAGCAGTTTAGGAATGCACCTCTGTCAGGGTGTGGCATGAAAATTAAAGGTATGAGAATAATGAAGTTGGAGTAATATAGTGTGTCAGTGGGAACAAGTGACAAATTTGAGTAATATTTCAAAGGTAACACTGACAATGTGTTGGCTTAATTTGGGCAGAAATTGAGGGGGTTGAGATAATTAGGTTTTGAGTATAAGTACCTGGAAAGAAAATAGATTGATGGAAATGGAGAAATCAGTGACTGAAATAGGGATGTTAGAAGAAATATTTTTTTTCTCCAAGGTTTGCATATGATTTATTGGATTATAGAAATTATTGAATTTAAGATGACAGCAGCCAGCCATACATCAATTGAAGATATACCACTAAAGTTTGGGGAAAATATCAAGGCTGCAGATAAGAAATACATATCACTATTTATTAATTTTTTAAAAATCTATATCACATCGATTAACTGAATAATCTTGCCTTTTTCTTTTCTAAAATAGCCAAACCATTGAGCATATTATTCAACTAGTAGAACAACATGGCAGTGATATTTGGTGGACTCTTCCGCCTGCGCAACTTCTTCCAAAAGAAATCTTATCTCAGGTAAATTTTTATTTGTATTTAACAGCCTTTATGTATATTACATGACTTACTGGCAACAATGTGGGATCTGTGGGAGTTATTTCATTTTATTGTGTACAGTTAATGAATTTATTTTCTATAAATTGGGAGCCAATCCAATTTGTGAAAACAGACATTTTTGCTTAGCTATAGAAGCATAGTATTTAATATAGCAGTGGATTATGATGGCCATTTGAGTATAACATTTATTATCTCATGAAGGCTAAGATTGATTTTAGGACTGATTGGGTTGACTAAGCAGATATAATTGTGACTTTTAAACATGATTTACAGGTGAGCAGATATGGCTCAAGCAGTTAAGCAACTGCTTCCCACATGGGAGGTCCTGGGTTTGGTCTCCGGTGCCTCCTAAAAACAAAAACAAACAACAAGCAAACAATAAAAACACCTCAGGGGAGCCAATATGGCTCAGTGGTGTGCGCTGACTTTTCCAATACACGGTCCCAGACTCATTCCCTGGCCCTGGTACCTCAATAAAAAAAACCAAACATGATTTACAGACTTAAAATTATGAGAGCACATTGCCAAATGGTACATCTGGACTTTGTAGGATCTGAATTTTGAGTTAATTGACTGTAATATACATTAAAAAAATCTAATTTGGAAATTAATTTCAAGAAAATAAAGGCCAGTTCATACTTACATTGTTAAATACGTAATTATTAAGTGGTCACTGCCACTTTTACATGCAAATGGAGGCAATTGCATGTAATTATGAAATTTTTTAAATGTTTAAAATTTCATTTTAAAATTTGAATATAATGTCCATAAGTATTGTATTTTTTTTTTTTTTTTTTTTTTTTTTTTGGTCTTTACCGTACATGTTGTGTAACTAGAATGCTTTTACATCATCTTATTAGATTGGTGGTCCTGATGCCTTGGAATATGTACCAGGTCAGGATATTTTGGACATCTGGTTTGACAGTGGAACTTCCTGGTCTCATGTTCTTCCAGGTAAATTTTAAATACATCTTTGCTTTACTTAGAAGAAGATCTGCTATAATAAAATTGTAGACCTGGAAAGACCTTCAAGGATCATCTAATACACTGATTTCCAACCGTTTTTGTTTTTTTCCAGAAAAAATTTTATATAGAACACACAATACATAAGATCGATAAAAATGGGAATTTCTCCCTAATATCAACCAACTCATTTTCCTGTGCCCACTTGGCAACACTTAACATATCCAGTTCTATAAAACAACTTTGGAAATCACTGAACTACTGATCCCATTGTTTTGCAGAAGAGGAAATGAGATTGAATCAGAGCCAACTTAGGTTATGGTCACATAACTTAGGTAGTGCAAGACTAGAACTCAAGTGCCCTTGCTTTCAGTTTTCATACTATGCTACTCCATACCACATTGACTTTTTTTTTTTTTTTTTTTGAGGTACCGGGGGCCAGCGATTGAACCCAGGGCCTTTTATGTGGGAAACTGGCACTTAACCACTGAGCCATATCGGCTTCCCTGAGTTGTTTTTTTTAGTTTGTTTTGCTTGTTGTTTGTCTTTGTTTTTTTCAGGAGGCACCAGGAACTGAACCCAGGACCTCCCATGTGGGAAACGTGCTCAACTGCTTGAGCCACATCCTCTCCCATTGCCTTTTTACAAAGGCTTTCTCCTCTTTATATAAACAACTTACTAGCACTAATTTTATACTTACTATGGTTAGGATAAGTTTTTGACTCTGAGAGAAGGTGAGAGATTGGGCAGGAATTAGAAGGTACTGGAAGGAGAAATCACTCATTGAAAGAGAATTTGTTTATATACTTGGGCAGAAATATCATTAAGGATACTAAGTGAAAAGTTGGAGATAAAATGAGGAACAAGGCTTGCGTGTCATCACTATTGAGATTAAAGATAGGGAGGAGATGGTAGGGAAGCAATGAACAGTCAGAAACTCCTTCATGCTCCTGCTAAGTGCTCTCTTTTGCCCAAGAAAGCCCATTTGCTTTCTGGAGCAAGAGAATTTGGGAAAAATAGCTTGCTTGTGCAGTTGGTCATTATTGAGGGAGCAGGGGGCTCGGGGGAGGGTTGTCTCCAGTTTTACTTGAGGTCTACTTTTGGTAACAGATCTTGAGAGGTGGCAATATGATTCCTGGGATGTAAAAATATTTTCATTTGGGCTTCCTTTTTGCTTAGGGAACGTGAAAATTGAAATGCATGTAAATTTGTTTGGTCTGTACTACAACTAAAATATACATAATAATTCATAGCCAAATTTGTTATATATTAGTAAAATTTTGATTATTTTCTATGTAGTAATTTTCACAATTAGTGTTTCATAAGTATCTCCCAGTGTATTTCAGAGAAAATATTACAAGTTTATATACTTTGTTTCCCTAAATTATATTGAAAATGTAAGTTGTAGTACCACTTAGGCAGGTTATAGCAGGAAGAAGAGTTTCCTACTGCCACATTTGGAGCAGCATCCTAAATTTCAAAAGAGTATGCCTACCCAATAAAGATAAATTAAAAAAAAAAAAAAAAAAAAAGAGTATGCTAAAATATGGAATAATGTTTATATAGTGTTTTTCAAAGTTCATTCACTGCTTGAGTCTTAGAAATGCTGCTGTTAGCATTGTTGCTTTTTTTTTTTTTTTAAGTTTTATTTTATTATTTCTCCCCTGCCCCTTGTTGCCCTGTGCTCACTGTCTGCTCCCTGCACGCTCCTCTGCGTCTGCCTGTCTTCCCTTCAGGCAGCACTGGGAACCAGTCCTGGGACTTTCCCAAGGGGAGAGAGGTGCTCTAATCTCTTGCACCACCCCAGCTCCCTGTTCTTCCAGGTGTCTTATTGTCTCTCTTCGTTGTCTCTTTTGTTGTATCACCTTGCTGTGCCAGCTCTCTTCACCAGCCAGCACTCTGCATGCAGCCTGCCCTTCACCAGGAGGCCCCTGGAATCGAACCCTGGACCTCCCACATGGCAGATGGGAGCCCAGTCGCCTAAGCCACATCCGCTTCCCAAGCACTGTTGCTTTTTAATTTCTGAAGTGGTTTTAAATCCATTTATTTAAATCCAATTAATATTTTAAAATATTTGTTTTACTTCATTTCTGCTTCTTTTAGCAGAAACAAGTTGAATAGGGGAGAGATTACTTTCTGAATCAGAAACTTAGATTTACAAATCAACTTTTTAAAAAAAATAAATTTTTATTTTTAAAGAATTTTAGATTACATAAATGCTACATCAAAAATATAGGGGGATGCCTTCCCGGCAGGCCCCGCGCTGCGCCCTCGGTGACCTTTTGGAACCATTGCCTGTGGGTTTTCGGTCTGGTGGGAGCCGCCAGTACTTCGTCGAGATGCTTCAGAACATCATTAAAAACGTTTGGATCCCCATGAAGCCCTACTATACCCAGGTCTACCAGGAGATCTGGGTAGGAATGGGCTTGATGAGCTTCATCGTTTATAAAATCAGGAGCGTTGATAAAAGAAGTAAAGCTTTGAAAGCTTGGAGCCCTGCACCTGCTCACGGCCACCACTAACCAGCTCCACGTGGAGTGCGCGTCAGACGGGAGCCACCACGTCAGGCGCGAGCGCGGGCCGCCTGTGTACACGCTTGTCAGCTCTGCCAGCTGTATGGCCTGAATAAACGTATGTGTGGTGACCCTCAAAAAAAAAAAAAAAAAAAAAAATATATATATATATATATAGGGGGATATTTACCTGGCAGGGGAGATTCCATGATCACGAAGGTGGTTTTCCCAGGGCGAGGCTTGTCCATTGTACTCTGGATGTGCTGACCCCTGCGATTTCCCCAAATGTGGGAAACTCAACTGCATAATTTGTGGTAGTGGGGGACTGCGTTCACGCTCTCCCCCCGGGGGGGGGGGGGAATATATACATATATATATATATATATATAGGGGATTCCCATATATCCCTCCCCCTCTTACATTGTCCCCCATTAACAACATATTTCATTAGTTTGGTACATGTTACAATTGATAAACATATTGAAGCATTGTTACTATCCCTGGACTTATAGTTTACATTATACTTTTTGTTTGCACTGCACAATTTTATAGGTTTTGACAAAATGTATAATGGCCTGTATCCATCATTGCAGTGTCATGCAGGACAATTCCCGTGTCCCAAAAAATGCCGTATGTTATACTTACTCTTCCCTCTCCCTCCCCTCAGAACGTCTGGTGTTCACTGCCTTTATATCAATGATGCAAGTTCTTCCATTGCTAGAATAAGTCTGTTTTAGACCATAGTTGCATTCCCTCTTATGTTGTTCATTCCTCAGTCTTTAGGATTTTGGGATGGTGATGCCCACTCTGTTTCTAATTGAGAGGGGACTTAGATCCCATGGGACAGATGGATGAAACTGTCTTGCTTGCAGTTGTGGATACTCTCTCAGCAGAGTTGCAACCCCTGTGCTCCAGTTCACTGAACTTGGCCAGGACAACTAACAAAAGGATGATGATGGAAAACGCCCACCCCAAAAAACTTTTTTTTTTAAATACCACCCTTTTAAGGACATATATAATACCTCTTAAAATCCTAATATTTGCAAAATTTTATGTTTTAATGTATTTTTTAGTTATTTGGATTTAAAATATTTTCAAATGTTACATAGATTAAGCACCATTGATCCCTCTTGTGGACTCTTGGTGGAAGTATAATTTGGCACAAACTTAGTGGAAAAGATGTTAGCATCCTTTATGCATCAAAAGCTTTGAAATAGTTTTAATCCTTGACCAAGTAATTCAACTTACAGGAATCTCTTCTATAAAAATAATTAGATCTGGATGAAGATTTATGTGTCAGGATGTTCATTGCAGTGTTATTTCTAGTAGTAAAATATTTGAAACAATAGATCAATGTCCATCTTTAGAAAATGATTAAAGTACTATGGTATATAGTCATATGATAGAATGATATGCAGCCATTTTGTCATGTTTTTGGAGAACATTTATGAACATGGTTGACTATTTAAAGGCATGTAACATTTTAAAAAGAGCAGAATACAGAGGTATATGAAAGAATACATAACAGCAGAAGAATTCAGACACAATATATTGATTTGCTAACAAACTCATGTAAATAGTGATATGCATAGACAAAATAGCGAAAAGAATTGTGCTAAAATTTTAAAGTGATTATCTCTGGGTAGTAAGATTATGTGTGAATTTATTTTCTTGTCACAGTTTTATTAATTTCCTAAAATGAGAATATACTTTTGTTGTTTGAAAAAATTAGCATTAGTAAAAATTAACTTACCAGAATGAATTACATGAGTTGTGCAATAATTATACAATTTGCCAGCCCTCACTGATTTCAGCTACACTTTGTATTTCTTATCCTCCAAGACTAAACTTCTTCATTTTGAAACTTTGAGCAAGGTTTAGTCTTCTGTTCCTTGTCCAGAGCTCTGCTCCCCTCAAAGTGCTCCCTGCCCCCACCTTTTTCCTACTTCCTTCACACATTTTCTGGCACCACACTTTCTTTCCCAAGATTATATTTTTCCTTTTATGCAATTCCAACAACTCAATATATTTGATAATGAGAAAGACAAGAATACTGAGAATTTATCCTTCATATATATTAGTTGTTTTGTTGTGCAGTTGTAAATGGGCTGGTATGCTCTTATTTTATTAGGCTGTGATAGCATATAGCTTCTAGGACATGATCAGAGACCATGTATTAAATAACCTTATTGCTTTTGAAAAGGTAATATATTTACATTACTGAGAATTTAATATAAAGGTTTAAATAATACAGAAACAAATTGAGAAAGGAAAAGTACAAAATCACTTCAAATTCCATCTAATGCCATTGTTAATCTGGATAAATAGAGTGAAAGATGAAAAATAATTTCATCATGCAAATTACATCATGTGAAACATATTACTTTCAATGAAACAAATGTCAGCTGAATGAATTAATAAAATATAAGTAAGCTTTTTGTCCTAAAAGAAATCAGTAATCTTTATCTTTGAGGCATGGATGTCAGTTTCTAAGTTCCATGTTTTAATTTTAAAGAATGATACTTGAATCCTAGCTCAAAGTGATCAGAGAAATAGTATTCTTTTGCTTCCCGCTTCCCTCCCCCATCTGTAATTGCCAGAATTTGTAAAGTTCATATTCTCTTTTACAACCTTCATTGCCAGATATTTTTCATATTAATTCCACTTGTAAATGATTTGGTGTTATTAGTTCTTTTGTGACAGATTTTCTATTTCAGATGTATTTTGTTTTGCTTCTTGACTTAAGTTGACTGGAGTTATTTACCAAATTATGTTTTGTGTTGTTGTTTTAAATGACACATAAGTGCTATATTCCCTAAGTTTCTACATGCCTGAAAATACCAGTCATTTTGTATTGTGTTCTCCTGTTTTATTATATTCTAAAGACAATTTGGTTGTGGGTAACCATGTATTTTTTTTAGTAGTTTAGTATAACTGTATTTTTGCAAGTATTCTTTAATATTAAACTGATAAGACATATACCAGGAAGAATCTTTCTTAATTCTCCTTCAGGAAATATCAGGCGGCCCTGTATGTGCCCTTAATAATTAACATTTATTGAATACTTACTGTGTCCTAGGCATTATTTTATATTACTTCATTCATCTATAACCAACCAATAAGGTAGGTAGATATTGTTATTAGCCCCATTTGACTGACAGAGAAATGGAAACATGGAAAGGTGAAGCTGTTTGACTAAGGCTGCACAGCTAGGAAGTGCCAAAGCCACGATTGACTCCAGGCAGTCTGAATCCAGCTCCTCCATTCCTCAGATTGCTTTTACTATGGTATGGAAGGTCCTTAGGCAACTATCTTTTATTTTTTTAATTATTTTATTAAATTATTTTTTGTTTTCTCTGTCTTTTCTTATAAGTGTAAAATTTTAGAGCTGGAAAGGATCTTAGAAGCTATCTAAGCGCCTTGTTTTATAGGTGAATTAATCAAGGCTTAGAAGGAATTTCTCCAAGATGACAAAGATGATAGAACTTTAGTTGGAATATATGATTATGCTTCCTGCTATTTCATTACCTACTAATTTCAGAAAAAGATGTTCATTTGTTTTCTATTAATCTTATTGAATATTGCTATATCCAGAAAGCGATCAGCAGTTGAAGTTAACATTTTGGGGTGGGATGGGATCTGAATACTGGCAATATAAAAGTTTAAATGGTTACAAATAAAATACATTGGTTAAAAGTCAGTAGAGTTAAGAGAATGAAATGACAAACCACAAACTTGGAAAAATATTTGCAAAATATATATTTGATAGTGGACTTATATCCAAAATATACAAAGAATTCTTAAAACTCTATAAGAAAACAAACAACCCAATGAAAAAATAGGCAAAGGATCTTAACAAACACTTCTCTCCAAAGAAGATATACAGATGGCAAAAATGTGTGTGAAAAGATGTGTAACATATCATTAGGAAACTGCGAATTGAAACAATGAGATAACACCATATACTTATTAGAATGGCTAAAATACAAACACTGAGAACACTAAATGTTGATGAGAATGTGGACCAACAGGAATTCCCATTCATTGGTGGGAATGCAAAATGGTACAGCCACCTTGGAAGACTGGCACTTTCTTATAAAGTGAAACAGACTTGCCATACAATCCAGCAATTGTGTTCCTGGTTATTTACCTGAATAAATCAGCTGGAAATTTACATCCACCTAAAAATCTGCACAAGAATGCATTATAACACCTTTATTCATAATTTCTAAAAACTGGAAGTGATCAGGATGCCTTTCAATAGGTGAGTAGATAAAAATGTGGCACATTTGTACAATTGATTCAGCAATAAAAAGAAACAAGATATCAAGCCACACAAAGTCATGGAGGAGTCTTAAATGCATATTGCTAAGTGAAATGAAGCCAGTTTGAAAAGGCTCTATACTATGATTCCAGCTATATGACATTTTGGAAAAGCAAAACTAAAGAGAAAATTAAAAGATAAGTGGTTGCCACAGGTTCAGGGGAGGGAGGTGGGAATGAATAGGTAGAACACGGCATTTTTTAGGGCAGTGAAACTATTCTATGTGGTTCTGTGATGATGGATATGTAACATCCCACATTTGTCAAAGCTCATAGCTTTGTGTACAACACAAAGAGTAAACCATAATGTAAATTATTGTCTTTAGTTATTTTTTTTTTAGTTTACTTTTTTTAGGAGGTACTGGGTGTTGAACCCAGTACCCTCGTACATGGGAAGCAGGTGCTCAACAACTGAGCTACATCCACTCCCCTTTAGTTATCAGTAATGCATCAGTATTGATTTATTGATTATAACAAATCCAACGCACTAATGCAAGATGTTAATAATAGGGGAAACTGTGTGTGAGATATGTGGGAACTCTTAATTTCTGTGTAATCGTTATGTAAACCTGAAAATGCTGCAAAAATAAAATTTATAATAAAAATTCAGTTAGAGGAAGAAGAAAAATTAGGATATAGATGAAGCATTCTAGATGTTGACACTAAAACATTTTATTTTTTTTGCCTACCCCACTAGATGTCAACTCCAAGAGTCTAGTTAACAAATTTTTTCTCTTTTCTCCCCAGTATCTAACACAGTGCCTGTTGCGTAACAAGTGCCGAATAATGTTGGTTGAATGGAACTTAAACTGGAAAATGCAGTTCTTTAAATTTTGTCTCCCCACCTACACCTGGGTAATCTTCCTCATAAAAGGATAATGACACTAGTGTTTATATTAGGACACAAGGACAAAACATTATTTATAAATAAAAGGGATTGCAGAGCTTAGAGTTGTGAGTTTAGATTCTTTCCCAAAGATATTATATTCCTTATTTTGAAAACTTTAATTTTTAAATACCTTCAGACTTAAAAGTTGAAAATTTGCAAAGTAGCATAATTACCACATACCTGTCATCAGATTTCCCAGATGTTACATTTTTCTTTATCGTTATCTGCCCCTCTTCTCTCTTTTTTTTTTCTGTATCATTTTAGATAAGATGCATGTATTAAGCCTTTTTTTTTCTTGAAATACTTCAGTATGTATTTCCTAAAAACATAGAAGTCTCTTAAATAACCAGTACAATATCAAAATCAGGAAATTAACATTGATTCTAGACTGTTAGCTATCTACAAGCTTATTCAAATTTCACCAGTTGTCCCAGTAATGTCCTTTATGGTAAAAGAAAAATATATATTGCCCAAGAGCCAATTTTGTATATGTTGCAGTCAGTTTTCATGTCTCTTTAGACTTCTTGTTCTGTCTTTGTCTTTCATAATATTGTTATTTGTAAAGGTGCTGATTGTTTATTTTGTGTAATTTCTCTCAGTTTGTGTCTGTGTAATATGTTCTCCTGATTAGATTCAGGTTATGTATTTTTGGCAGGAATACTATGAAATATTGTGCATTATATCAGAAAGTACAGGATGTCTATCTGTCCCATTATTGGTGATATTTTAACTTTGGTCACTGGATTAAGGTGGTATCTGCCAGTTTTCTCTATTGTAAAGTTACTTTTACCCCCAGCAATTATCAATAAACATTTGTAGGTTAATACTTTGATACTATGGAAATAACCAGTTTTCTCACTAAACTTTTGCCTACTGGTTTTGCATCCCTTAATGACACTGCCTGAAATAATTGTTAACTCATGGTATTTGCCAAATGGTACATTTGTCTCAGATATTAGTTAACTGTTGAATGTCAAAGTAGCTTGCAAACTTGCTATGTCTATGTCTTAAGGAATTTAACACTAAATTATTCATATGGATTTTTTTTTTTCACATTTTGCCTATCTTTTGACTGGTCATTGTCAAATTTGAAGCCAATAATTTGACCTTTCTAAGACATTCTTTTTTCTCTAATTTGTTTATCAAAATCAAGCACATTCAGATAGCATGATTTCTTCTTAAGTGCATGCACTCTGGTACCAGCTTGTTTGTGTTCAAATTCTAGCTCTATTGCTTACTATCTATACAGTTTTGGGCAAGTTATTTATCTTCTTTGGACCTCACTTTACTCCTCTGTAAAATGGAGATAATATTAATGCCTACCTTTTAGAGGTGTCATGAAAATTAAATGAACTAATATGTATATAAAATTATTACATGTTCAGCAAATATTTGTTACATTAATAAAAACATCAGTTTATTTTCTCAAAAGATTTAACTGGAAATATTGATAAATATTATGCATCAGTCCCTAGCTTACAAGGTTTTTTTGTTTTTTCAATTTGAAAGCAACCACTGTTTATTAATGGACCAGATTACAAAAGTTAAAACATACAGAAGGCTTCACGAATTTACATGTCATCCTTGTGCAGGGGCCATTCTAATCTTCTCTGTATTGTACCAATTTTCGTATATATGCTGCCAAAGTAAGCACTACATAGTGTTTTAGTTACCTGTGATTTAGGAGGTCATACTCCAAGGCTTTTTTCTTTATCTTGAATAATAAAGTGGCAGTGGGATCCGCTGCTCAATTTAATGTAATCTAGTCTTTGGAAATAGCATAACAAAAGAAATAACTAACATGGTTACTTTTACTATTTTAATACTTTTGATACATATTCGTTTTTGTTTTCCTATTTTAATTAACTTAAATTTCTCCATCTTTTATATTTGAGGTTCTGACCAAAGAGCAGATTTATACTTGGAAGGAAAAGACCAGCTTGGGGGTTGGTTTCAGTCTTCTTTATTAACAAGTGTGGCATCAAGAAATAAAGCACCTTATAAGTGAGTATTTATATCTTAACTAAACCAGCAACATACTTTGAGTTCCTTTTGTACTTGCCAATTGTGACATACTACACTGAGTAATACATGTAATAAAACACACTATTTTTTATTAGGTTACAGTCTCCTTAGGGAAATAAGAGTTTGAGGTGATAAAGAAAACAAAGAAAATGATGCAGAGAAGTCTTGTCACTGAGCTAAAATCATAAAATTGTAACTCCTAAAGGAGATAAAATTACCATTGACTGGAATAGTTGGGGAAACCTATATGCAAGTGAAAAACTTGACTGCAAATAATTTAGGGGAGGCTATATCTCAAGCTGTTGAGAATCAAACTTTATCAAGAAAAGTTTTCATCCATAGCCTGTCACAAAAAAAATCCTTTTTCTGTGGCAAACTAAGCTATTCTTTTTTAAGCCATAAATCATCTTCAAAAAGATAATTACAGTTGTGTTTATCATTAAAATAGCTGATTTGTCTTCTTAGGGCAGTGATTGTTCATGGATTTACCCTTGGAGAAAATGGAGAAAAGATGTCCAAGTCTGATGGGAATGTTGTTAATCCTGATGTTGTCATTAATGGAGGACAAGTAGGTAGTTCCAAAAATTTATATTGCTTTTGTTTTAAGGCTCTTCAGTTGGCAGCCAAAGCACTAATGATATAGTTACTTCAGTATTAAAAAAACAAAACCCATGTAAACTGTAATTTTATAGTTCAGTGGAAAGCAAATGAAAAAAATTTTAACTTTTAAATGCATCTTTCATTTTGTACACTTTAAATTGTACACTTTAAAGCAAGTCATATGTAATGGAGATCACAGGTTGCTGACATTTTGGTTTGTTTTGGAGTTACTTTCATAGAAGAAATCACTTGTGTTATTATTTTACTCCTGTAGCTTTTTACTGTTCTTCTCACATCCTTTAGTCATTGCTTTGTGTCCAGAGTCACTAGGGAATATGAAAAAGGCAAAGCTGCTCCCTACTTCCTCTGTTCCCTGTCATGCAGAAGTCCATGACACAGTTTTGTGTTTAGCTACCAGGTATAATAGATATATGTACACATGACCACAGAAGAAATTAAGTATTAGTGTCTGTACATTGAATAAGATTACAGAGCATATTCTTCTCTTTCCCAGTTTATTTTTAGATACAGCGTGATTCTGAGATTGTTAGCCTCTATTTTATTACAATGCTGGTATATTTTACATTTATATTCTGGGCTCAAATATTTTTGAAATCTTACCTAAAACATCTGTTCTACTAATTGAAATTGAAAGCCATTCTGTCTAGATGCTTTTTCACAATGTAAAGGACCAAAAGCCATTTTGTTTATATGCTTTTTCTCAATTTAAAGGACCAGAGCAAAGAGCCTCCCTATGGTGCTGATGTCCTTCGCTGGTGGGTAGCTGAGTCCAATGTCTTCACTGAAGTGATAGTTGGTCCATCCGTACTTAATGCTGCCAGAGAGGATATTAACAAGGTCGGAGTCATTTATTCTTCCCATTTCTGAGTGAAAAGTTCATCAAACCAGTATTTAAAAAACTATGCAGGGAGGCGGCTGTGGCTCAATCGGTGGGGCTCCCGTTTACCATGTGGGAGGCCCCGGGTTCGGTTCCCGGGGCCTCCTGGTGAGGGTGGGCCCGCCCGCACGGCGTGGTTAGCTGACCCAGTGAGCACAAGCAGCAAGGGGGGGATAAATGAATAAATAAATAAAATCTTTAAAAAAAAAAAAAAAAGAAAAAAAGAAAAAAAACTATGCAGAGTTCGTTTGGCACTGCAAAACTGAATGAAAGTGAGTTCTGTACATGTTTTGAGCATTGAAAAATAACCTGTGTTAATTTATCTGTTTAAAAATAATAATAGGGGAGCAGATGTGGCTCAAGCAGTTAAGCATCTGCTTTCCACATAGGAGGCCCCGGATTCAGTTCCAGGTGCCTTCTTAATAAACAAAAACAAAACAACAAGCAAAACAAACAAAAACATCAAAGCAAGGGAGCCAGTGTGGCTCAGTGGTTGAGCTCTGGCTTCCCACCTATGAGGTACCGGGTTCAATCCCCGACCACCAGTACCTCAAAAAAAAAGTAACAAAATTTGTTCATTCATCCATCAAAAGATATTTGGGTTGTTTCTACCTTTTGAACTATTGTGAATAGTGTTGATATGATGATATGAATATTCATGTACAGGTATTTTTCAGAGTACCTGTTTTCAGTTCCTTTGGGTATATACCTAGAAGTAAAATTGGAGGGTCATATGGTACTATGTTTAATTTTTTTGAGGAACCACCAAACTGTTTTCCATGGTAGCTGTGCCATTTTACATTCCTACTAGCAATGTACAAGGTTTCTAATTTCTCCACATCCTCCTAACACTTCTTATATTCTGTTTTATTAATTATAGCCATCCTGGTGTATATGAAGTGATATCTCATTATGCTTTTCATTTGCTTTTCCCTAATGACTAATGACTAATGACACTGAGCATCTTTCCATGTATTTGTTGGTCATTTGTATATCTGGAGAAATGTCTGTTCAAGTTCTTTGCCCAAGTTTTTTTCCAGGGCTGAAGATTAAACTTGGGGCCTCGTAAGTATGAAGCCGGTGCTCAACCACTGAGCCACATTGGCTCCCCTGAGTTGTTTTATTTTTTTAATTTAAAAAAATTTTAAATTTATTTGTTTGCTTATTGTTTGTTTGTTTTTAGGAGGCACCAGGAACCAAACCCCAGACCTCTCATGTGGGAAGCAGGTGCTCAACTGCTTGAGCCACATCCGCTCCCTTTGCCCATTTTTTAATTGGATTTTGTCTTTTTGTTGTTGAGCTCTAAAAGATCTTTATATATTCTGAATACTAGATCCTTGTCAGATATGCAATTTGCAAATCTTTTTCTCTCATTCTATAAGTTGTCTTTTCATTTTCTTGATAGTGTCCTTTGATGCAAAAAAGTTTTAAATTTTTATGAAGTCCAATTTATCTATTTTTTCTTTTGTTGCTCATGCTTTTAGTATCATATCTAAGAATCTTTTGCCAACTCCAAGGTCATGAACACTTGCCTCTACATTTTCTTCTAAGAGTTTTATAGATTTAGCTCTTATATTTAGGTCTTTGAGACACTTTGAGTTAATTTTTGTATATGATGTAGGAGTCTAACTTCATTCTTCTGCATTAGACTATCCAATTTTCCCAGCATCATTTGTTGATGAGACTGTTCTTTCCCCACTGAGTGGACCTGGCACCCTTGTCAAAAATCAGTAGGGGAGTGGATGTGGCTCAACTGGTTGAGCGCCTGCTTCCCACATGGGAGGTCCTGGGTTTGGTTCCCAGTGCCTCCTAAAAACAAAAGCAAAACAAAACAAAAACCAAGCAAACAAACAAACAAAAAAACATCTCAGGGGAGCCAATGTGGTTCAGTGGTTGAGTACCGAGTTCCCACATACAAGGTCTCAGGTTCAATTCCCGGCCCTGGGACCTCCAAAAAAAAAAAAAAAAAAAAATCCCTTATCAGGGGAAGCAGATGTGACTCAAGGGGCCTGCTTCTCACATAAGAGGTCCTGGATTCAGTTCCTGGTACCTCCTACAAAAAAGAACAGAAACAAACAATAAGCAAAAACAAACAAAGAAACCAATTCAGGGGAGCCAGTGTGGCTCAGTGGTTGAGCACCGGCTTCCCACATATGAGGTCCCAGATTCAATCCTCGCCCCCCAGTATCTGGAAAAAAAAAAAAAAAAACAGCTAATTGACTATAGATGTATAGGTTTATTTCTGAACCCTCAGTTCTGTTCCATTGGTCTACATATCTAACCTTATGCCAGTACCACACTGTTTTGATTACTGTGGCTTTTTAGCAAGTTTTAAAATGGGGAATGGTGAGTCCTCCAACTTTGTTCTTCTTTTTGAAGATTGTTTTGGCTATTCAGGGTCCCTTTCAGTTCCATATGAATTTGAGAATCAGCAAAAAAGACTGCTGTAATATAGATAGGGATTGTCGAACCTAGATCACTTCATGTAGTATTGATGTTTTAACAATATCAAGTCTTTCAATATATAAACAGGGATGTCTTGCCATTTATTTAGGCTTTCTTTAATTTCATTCAGTAACGTTTTATAGTTTTCAGTGTGCAAGTCTTTACCTCCTTGGTTAAATTTATTCCTAGCTATTTTATTTTTTAAGATGCTATTGTAAATGGAATTGTTGCTTTAATTTCTTCTTTGGATTATTCATTGCTGGTCTATAGAAACACAACTGATTTTAGCATCTTGGTCTTGTACTTTGCAGAGTTCCTTTATTAGCTCTGGTAGATTTCTTGTGGATAGATTCCTTTAAATATTCTATATTTAAGATCATCTCATCTGCAAATAGAGACAGTTGTACTTTGTGCTTTCTAATTTGGATACCTTTTCTTTTTCTTGCCTAATATCTCTGGATGAAACTTCTAGTACAATATTGAATAGCGTTGGTGACAGTGGACATCCTTATCTTGTTCCTGAACTTAGGGGGAAAACTTTCAATCTTTCACCATTGGGTATGATTTTAGCTGAGTTTTTCATAAATTTTCTTTTATCATATTGAGAAACCTCTCTTCTATTCCTAGTTCTCTGAGTGTTTTTTTTAAATCAAGAAATGCTGCTGAATTTTGTTAAATGCCTTTTCTGTGTCTATTGAGATAATCTTGTGTTGTGTTTCCCCCCCCCCCCCTTAATTCTATTTATGTGGTGTATTACACTGATTGACCCTTGCATTCCTGGAATAAATCCTACTTGGCCATGGTGCATGATCTTTGTAATATGTTGTTGGATCTAGTTTGTTAGTATTTTGTTAAGGATTTTTACATATATATTCATAAGAAAAATTGATATATAATTCTCTTTTCTTGTTCTTTCTTTATCAAGCTTTGGTGTCAGGGTAAATCTGACCTCAGAGAATGAATGAATTAGGAAGTATTCCCTCTTCTTCGATTCTTGGAAAGAGTTTGAGAAGGATTGGTGTAAATTCTTTAAATTTTGGTGGAATTTACCAGTGAAGCCATCTGTTCCTAGACCTTTCTTTGATGGAAGGTTTTTGATTACTGATTCAGTCTTTTACTTGTTATAGTTCTTTTGGGTTTTCTATTTCTTCTAGAGTCAATTTAGGTTATATGTGTATTTCTATTAATTTTTAAATTTCATCTAGATTATCTAATTTGTTGTACAATTGCTTATAGTATTCTCTTATAAAATTCTTTTTTATTTTTGTATGATCAATAGATGTCACCATTCTCATTTCTCTTTTTTAATTATTGGTGTCTTTTCTCTTTTTTCTTTGTCAATTTGGCTAAAGGTCTGTATTTCATTGAACTTTTTGTTTTGTTAATTTTCTCAGTAGTTTTTCTAGTCTCTATTTCATTAATTTCTGCTCTAATCTTAATGATTTCCTTCTTTCTGCTAACTTTGGGTTTAGTTTACTTTTTTTTAGTTCCTCAAGATATGAAGTTAGGTTATTGATTTAAGATCTTTTTTCTTTATTAATATTGGTGTTCATAGCTATAAATATCACTCTAAGCATTACTTTTGCTGCATTCCATAACTTTTGGCATATTGTGTTTTTGTTTTCATTTGTCTCTAAGTATTTCCTAATTCCCCTTGTGATTATTCTTTAGCCCATTGGTTTAAGGGTGTGCATTTAATTTCCACATACTTGTAAATTTTCTGGTTTTCCTTGTTATTGATTTCTAGTATTTGGAGAAGTTATTTCCTATAATTATAGTACTTTTAAATTTATTTAGACTTGTCTTGTGCCCTAACATATGGTCTATCCTGGAGAATGATTCATGGGCACTTGAAAAGAATGTGTATTCTGCTGTGCTGGTTGAAGTGTTCTATAGATGTCTGTTAGATCTAGTTGGTTTTTAGTGTTGTTCAAGTCCTGTATTTCTTTGATGATCTTCTGCCTAGATGTTCTATCCAGTATTCAAAATGGTATATTGTATTCACCAGCTATTATTGTAGATTTGTCAGTTTCTCCCTTCAATTCCAACGTTTGCTTCATATATTTTGGGCCTTGTTGTTGGTGCATATGTTTTTGAATATTTGTTTTATTGGATAACAGTGGGATTTTTAAGAAGACAGACATCTTTCTTCCAACTATAATGTCATTGAAATGACAAAAAAAAAAAATCATTAAAACATATTGAATAAAATCTTTAGCAGTACTGAAAAATATAGAAAAGTTTTGTTAGTAGACCAGAAGCATTTAGGAAACTCTAGAAGATATGATGCAGGATGATTTGAAATGAGGAAATAGCTGATTAATATCAAACTACCTGTTATATGTGTTTTTTTTTTACCGGGAGGTACCGGGGATCCAACCCTGGTCTCTCCATATGGTAGACGGACGCTGAACCTCTTGAGCCACATCCGTTTCCCTGTTATATGTTTTTAATTGTTACATCTCCTCCTTGGATTGACCTTTTAATCAATATAGTGTTGTTTTTCTCTGGTAACAGTTTTTGACTGAAAGTATTTTTTCCCGATATTTGTGTAGCCATCCAAGCTCTCTATTAGTTATTATTTTCAAGGAATAGTTTTTCCTAGTCTTTTTACTTTCAGTCGGTTTTGTCTAAAATGAGTCTCTTGTAAGCAGCATGTTTCTTTTTCCATTCTGTTAATCTCTGCCTTTTGATTTGGGAGTTCACATTTAAGGCAAGACATTCTTTTGCTATTTTCTAAATAGTTTTCAGCAAGTCTTATACCTTTTTGTGGTTCCTCCTTCCCTCCATTACTGCTTTCCTTTTTGTTTAAATGATCTTTTTTTTTTTTCTTTTTAACATTTTTTTAAACTTTTTATTTTGAAATAATTTCACTCTTACAAGGCAGTTGCAAAAATAATACAGACCCCATACAGAGCATACTCCCTCCTTCCCCAGATACTCAGATCCACCAATTTTAACATTTTGCCACCTTTGCCTTTTATCTATCTATCTATCTATCATTTGAGAACAGGTGGCGCACATCACGCTCCATAAACACATAATACTTCCATGTACATTTCCTACTAACAAGGATATTCACTTATGTAATCACCGTAAGTGCAGTTATCAAGTTCAATAAATTTAACATTGATATAAAACTTACATTCTGTATTTCAAGTTTTCCTTATGTCCCAATCATGTCCTTTTGAGGCTTTTCTCCTCCATTATTAGATTCCATTCAGGAACGTGTTTTGCATTTAATTGTCATTATCTCTTTAGTTTCCCTTTCTTTTTTTAACTGTGGAAATATATACAGCATAAATCTTTCCATCACAACCCCTCCCAAGCATACCATTCACAGATATTAATCATATTCACAATGTTTCAGTACCCTCATCACCATCCATTACTAGAACTTTCCCTTAACTCCAAACAGAAAACTTGTACTGGTTTTGCATTAACTCCTCATTCCCCTTGTTCCCCACTCCTGGTAACCTGTACTCTTTCTCTCTGAGTTTGCATATTCTCTGGTATTTTCTTTGAGATTACCATGGGGCTTAAATTTAACATTCTAAATCTATAAAAATCTCATTTGCTTTGATACCAACTTCAATAGTACATATACACTCTATTTCTGTACCCCTCCTTTCCCCCCACCTTTATGTCATTCTTATCACAAATTACATATTTATACATTGAGTCCAAAACCATTGATTTATCATTACATTTTATCCATTTGCCTTTTAGATACTGTAGGAAACAAAAAGTGGAGTTATAAATAAAAAATACAATAGTACTGACATTTATATTTACCTATGTCATTATCTTAAGATCTTTATAGCTTCATGTGACTTCAGTCAGTTGTCCAGCATCCTTTCCTTTCAACCTGCAGAACTCCCTTTAGCAATTCTTGAAGGGCTGCTCAAGTGGTGACAGACTCCCTCAGCTTTTGTTTATCTGGGAACGTGATGATTCCTCCCTCATTTTTGAAAGACAGTTTTGCCAGATATAGAATTCTTGGCTTTTTATTTATTTATTTATCTATTTATTTGTTTGTTTATTTATTTATTTTGCTTTTAGCACTTCAAATATCTTCCCACTTGCCTTCTAGCCTTCATGGTTTCCCATGCGAAATTGGCACTTAATTTTATTGAATATCCCCTGTATATGACACATTGCTTCTCTCTTGCGGCTTTCAGGATTCTCTTTGTTTGGTATTCAACAGTTTGATTATAATATGCCTCCGTGTGGGTCTATTTGGATTTTGTTGAGTGTCTTAGATTGTGTATACTTGTGTCTTTCATTAAATTTAAGAAGTTTTCAGCCGATTTTTTCTTTGAATATTCTCTCTGCCTCTTTCTTCTCCTCCTGGAATTCCCATGATGCATATATTAGTATGCTTGATGGTGTCCCACAGGTTCCTCAAGCTCTGTTCACTTTTCATTCTTTCTTGCTTATGCTTCTCAGACTGAATGATTTCAACTGTCTTTTCTTCAAATTCGCTGTTTATTTCCTCTGCCAGCTCCAGTTTGCTGTTTGAACCCCTCTAGGGCTTATTTAATTTCTGTTACTGTGGTCTTCAGCTCTGTTTGGTTCTTTTTCATAATTTCCATTTTTCTGCTTATGTTCTCTTTGTGTTCATCTATCATTTTCCTGGTTTCCTTTAGTTCTTTTTCCATGTTTCCTTTAGCTCTTTGAGCAAACTCAGCACCATTTTTTAAAAGACATTATCTGGTATGTCCCAGGTCTGGTCCTCATTGATGGTTTCTAATGCTTTAAACTTCTTTGCCTGGGCCACTGCTTCCTATTTCTTTTGTGTGTTTTATAATCTTTTGTTGAAACCTGGGCATTTTGATATTTTAATGCATTATTGCTGTAATTTAGACTCTGAGGCATCTTTTCCTTAAGTTTGTATCCAGCTGGTGTAATGATAAATCTTTCTTTGAATGCCAGGAGATAACAAAATAAAACAAAACAAAACAAAAAAGGAAAACTATGCCTTTCAGTCTTTGCAGATTGACCTGTGTGAGTGATCTCCTTTAGAGCTTACCCACATAATGAGTTTAGAGAATATCTCTAGGCCAAAGCATAGGGGCCTCCCTGGTCCTTTCTGTGCATGCATTTTGCCTTGGGCAAGCACATGTGGCCCTAGGAACTCCCCTGTTTACACGAATACAAATGTCCCCTCTTCTCTAGGAAACAGTTTCCTTACGGTCCCAGGCACTGCACTGTTTTTTGTTTTTTAAATTGACTTTCATTTTTTTCTTTTTGGTGTACAGTTCTATGAGTCCCCTCCCACCCCAGCCCCCCTGTGCCCCTGCTTGCTGTCTGTGTCTATTTGCTGGGTAATCTGTGTCTGTTTCTTGCCTTCTCTTCTCATTTTTCTCCTCCAGGCATCACTGGGATTCGATCCTAGGGACCTCCAATGTAGGAGAGAAGCACCCTGTCACTTGTGCCACCTCAGTTCCTGCTTTCTGTGGTCTCGCCATGGCTCTCCCCTGCATCTCTCTTTTGTTATGTCATCATCTTGCTGCATGACTTGCCAAGCAAGCCAGCTTGCCTGCTTGCCTTTTTTTTTTCTTTTACCAAGAGTTCCTGGGGATAAAACCCGGATCCTTCCATATGGTAGATGGATGCCCAATCACTTGAGCCACATTTGCTTCCCTGCACTCTTATGTCCTACTACCAGAATCACTTACCCCATGCAGTCACGACTTGACTGCTCTCCCACAGCATTCTGGAGGAGAGCTCTGTGAGCTGCCTTCTACCCACAGGGCAAGTTCTGGGACAGTGTGTCCCTCAGACCACCACCTGGCAGATTGGGCCAGACACACATGCTCCTAGTATGTGAATGAGGATTACTCTGCTCCCTCCAGAACTGGGACCAGGGATCCACACTAGGAATATGGGCCAGCTCTGTCCCAAACTGGTGAAGAGTGTGGGAGGGCCACCCAAGGAACCAGGAGGTCCTACTGCTTTTAAGTGGCCTTTTTCTTGATTTTGGTGCTTGCCCTGTTACTGCAATCCTTTAACTTGTTTTCTGGAGCTTTCAGAAAGATGTTTCTGCTAGTTCTTGCTGGTTGTTCAAAGTTTCTGTGTGTGGGGGGGCAGAGCCCAGAAGCTTCTCACTCTGTCATCTTGGTTGGGGTGGGGCCTTCACAAGGGACTTTATTATTTTTTAAAGAGAATTCATCAGCCATTGATTATACCAAGCCATTTTGGTGATCTTTTCACTCCATTTAAGAAATTGGAATACATCATGATGATGATAATGCTGAAACAAGATTGTTGGCTTATCATCGAGGGTACAAATACACACTTAATTGTTTGACACTTTATTGAATGCAAAGCAAGATGAAGCATCTTTGTCTTCATTGTACACAACTGAAGCAGGAGCCCAGGGAGGAGAAGAACGGTACAGCATTCCTTGGAGGGGAAGATGTGAGCCACCTCTAGTCCTCCTGTCTTGCTGTGGGAAGATTAACCCATGTTCTGTTGGTTTCCATAACCCCTAGGATGGGTATCCTTCCAGTATTCCCACTCCGGAGTTCTGTATAGTATTTTCTCATCAGCATCTTCCTCTTTTACTCCTGATCTTCCTATTGTTGAGCTCCTTTTTTGAACTCTGCTGGTGTTGTCTTGGCTATTCCTGATCTAGTAATGCTCCGTATTTCCGATGCTGATCATACCAGTCATTCACTGTCATGGTTGCCAGACTTGGATAACCAGCTCACTCGGCCACGTCCCGAGTGAGTATGAAGGGCTTCATTGAGGCCTGTCCTGACGAGATGAGCGAGAAGTTGATGCCTCTTTTTGAGAAGTCTTTTTCTCTCAGGATCTTCATTTCCTGATCAATATATTCACTCTCTTCCACGCTGATACCAATCCACCTCTGAAGGTGAAGGAGATAATATTCACGAACATGCTCATCATCTGCTTGACCATTTTCCACAGAAGATTTCAGTGTAGATAATCTGTGCTCTACCTCCTTCTTCTGCTCTCTCTATTTTAGCCTATCTTTGGGATGTTATAGCAACAAGGCTAGGATAGGCCATGGAGGAGCTAGCAGTGTTATTTTCAGTTGAGTTGTTCTTGGTTTTGGGCAGCTCAAATTCAGCCACATGATAGTAATGATGCTGAGTTAAGTAGTTTAGAAAGTGTTCTCGAGCCCGCTGCAAATGATCTAGCCGCTTGCTGGGGTTGACTTGTTTCATGGTGAGAGCTCCTTGAAATGCCGGCACCATCAGTTACTTCAGGTCGGTCGAAGCAATCTCTTCCAAGTCTTTATTTCAGCTGAACAAGTCGAGCTGTGACATCATTTCAGCAGCCTTTTCAAGAGGTCCAGTCCCTTAAACACCTTATCCTGAACTATCTAGGACCCGGTGAGTTCAGTTGCTACTTCCTCTTCATCTAGAAGCTGCTTGCTGGTTTTGAACAGCTTGGGGAGCCGCGGCAGCAGTAACTCATCTTCTGCTGCTGCCATCATGGGGTCTTAAATGATCTTTTCTAATGAGTCCTTTTGAATCACTTCTCATTTCCTTTTATGTTTAGATGTTTTCTTTGTGGTTACTGTGGGTATTAAATTTAACATCATAAATCTATTACAGTTTGTATTTATATACAAGTTTACTTCAATAGCCTATACACACTGTTTCTGTCACCCTTTGTCCCTCTCTTTGTTGTTCTTGTCACAAATTATGTCTTTTTTACTTGTGTGTCCTGTCACAAAGGATTGTGATTTTTTTAAAATTAATTTGAAGTTTAGACCATATAGGTAAAGATGGCAATATAAATGAAAAATATAATAATACTGGCATTTATATTTATCCATACAATTACCTATATCAGAGGTCTTATTTTCTTTGTACAGCTTTGTATTAGTCAGCCAAAGGGGTGCTGATGCAGATTACCAGAAATTGGTTGGTTTTCGTAAAAGGTATTTATTTGAGGGTAGAAGCTTACTGTTACCAGGCCATAAAGCACAAGTTACCTCCCTCACCAAGTTTATTGCCACGTGTTAGAGCAAGATGGCTACTGACGTCTGTAAGGGTTCAGGCTTCCTGGGTTCTTCTTCCCAGGGCTTGCCTCTCTCCAGGCCCAGCTGCTCTGTTAGCTCCACAAGGCCAGCTGTAAACTATTAGGCAAATGGCTTGCTTCTCTTCCCGGGGCCTTCTCTCTTTCCTCATGGCCAAGCTCCTCTGTATGCTTACTTCCCAGGGCTCCAACTTTAAAACTCCAACATCAAAACTCTAACTCTGTCCTTTGCCATGTCTTTTTTTTTTTTTTTTAATTAATTTATTTTTTATTGTGGGTAAAAATCAAAATTTTCACAATACATGCCAATATTTGTAAAATGATATATAAATATATATGCATATATGTGCATTTGCTTACAAAAATGTTATTTATATATATATAAATATATTTTAAGAGGTGCTTAGATTACCTAAAATATTACACGGAACCCACTGGGATTCCCATGTTGCCCACCTCCCCCACCTCCCACCACATCCCACACAAACATCTCCCACAAGTGTGGCCCACCACCCTCAATGGACTTACACATTCTGGGGCCTTGCCACCAACCATAAACCACAGTTCACATCGTAGACCACACTCTCTCCCACACAGTTCTGAGTGGTGTGTGCTGGTTTAAAATGGCCTACATCCATTGCCACAAAGGTACTCAGGACAACCTCCAAATCCCAAAGAAGCCCCTGTATTTCAACTGCTCTTTCCCTCCCTGCCCCAAAAGTGTCAAGTGGCCGCTGGCTCCACCTCATTGTTATAATTTCTTCCATTGCTAGAATCACCATATGTGTACAACAGAATACCATCAAGTCCACTCTAGTCCATAGTTCTTCCCCCAATCCTGAGGGGACTGGGATGGTGATGTCCACTCCACCTCCATGTGAGAGAGGGCTTATATCCCATGGATATGGTGGGTGGGATGATCCTGCCTGCAGATGCCATGTCTTTTATCTTTGATTGCCCACCATCAAGGGGCAGGGCTCAACGCCCTACTGACATGACCTAATCAAAGCCCTAATCATAACTTAATCATGCCCAGATGAACAGACCAGTTTACAAGCATAATCCAATATCTATTTTTGGAATTCATAACTATATTAAACTGCCAAACTGCTACAAGCTTCAAGTTACTCTCTGGCATCCTTTCTGTTAAACATGACAGACTCCCTTTAGCATGATTTGTAGGATGATCTCATGGTAATGAATTCCCTCAGCATTTTTAAAATCCAGAAATGTCTTAATTTCTCCCCCATTTTGAAGGACATAATATTCTTGGATAGTGTTGTTTTTTTCTTTCAGCATTTAATGTGTAATGTCACTTCCTTCTGGTCTCCATGGTTTCAAATGAGAAATCATATGCTATTCTTATTAAGGACCCCTTGTATGTGATGTGTCACTTCTATCAAGATTTTCTTCTTTTTTGTGTTTTGACAGGTTAACTATTATGTTTCTTGGTGCGGATCTCTAGGAGTTTGTCCTACTTGGAGTTCATTGAGCTTCTTAGATTTATATTCTTATCTTTGATCAGATTTGGAAAGTTTAGGAACATTATTTTTTCTGCCCTATTCTCTCTTCTTCTCTCTTTGTCACCTGTGATGCATATATTGGCATATGCAAGAGTGTCCAATGGGTTCCTCAGGCTCTGTTCATTTTTTTTTTTTTTTCATTCTTTTTTCTTTCTGCTCCTCAGACAGAATATTTCCAATTTTATCTTCAAGTTCTCTCATCCTTTCTTCTACTACCTGCTCCAGTCTGCTGTTAAATGCAGCTTTTGACATTTTCATTTCAGTTAATATACTTTTTGCCTCTAGATTTTCTATTTGATTCCTCCTTATAATCTTTATTTCATTATTGGAATTTCATTTTGTTCATAAATTGTGTTCCTGGTTACTTTTAGTTCTTTGCCCATTTTTCCCCATAATTCGTTGTCCTATTTAAGAGAATTGATCTAAGATCTTTGATTAGTAATTCAAGTGACTGGTCTTCCTTCTGGATATTTTTTGTCAAATTCTTTTTTCTTGTGATTGGACCAAACTTTGTAGTCTCCTTTTAATGTTTTGTAATTTTTTTTGGAAACTGAACATTCTGAGTATTATGTTGTGGTCATTCAGGAAGTCTACTTTTCCCACTTCTCCATCTGCCAGACCAAGAAAAAGAAAAAGAAAAAAATTTACTGCGGTGGATGTGGCTCAAATGGTTGGGTGTCCATTTTCCATATGGAGAGAGCTAGGTTCGATCCCCGGGACCTCCCGGTAAAGTAAAGAAAAATATGGAAGGCATGCGGGCCACCAGGCCCTGCATGCAGGCATGCCGTCAGGCCCTGCATGTGGACATGCCAGGCCCCACTGAGCCATACAGCGGGATGATGACGTAGCAGGAGAGTGACACGGGAAAGCCAGGATGAGACGCGCTGAAAAACCAGGAACTAAGGTGGCACAGGTGGCAGAATGCCTCCCTCCCATATAGGAGAATCCCAGGATTGAATCCTGGTGAAGATAGGAGGAGAGGGATGAGAGAAGAGGGCAGGAAACAGACACAGAGAATTGCCCAACGAATGGACACAAAAACAGCAAAAATGAGGGGCGGGGGGCGGTTTAAAAATAAATAAATCTTTAAAACATATATATACTAATAAAACACACACACACACATACACACACACACAGAAAAGAGTGTATTGCCTCTTTTTTTTGTTTTTCAGTAGATGCCAGTGAGAAACTGGAAGTTGCTGCTGTCAAGGCTGAAACTGATGCCAGTGTGCGCACAGTTTCCCTAGAGGTCTGCCAGACAAAAAACCACAAAAAGTAGAAAGAAAAAAAAACAAAAACAAATTAAAAGGGTACATTAGCTCTCTCCATCCTGATAGTTGCTCATTAGAAGCTGGAAGGTGCTGTGGCTGAGAGTTCTAAAACCAAAGCTAGCGTCCATGCTGGTCCCTAAGGGATCCCCCAGACTAACCTCAATTTCTAACCCCAGTTTTTGGACGACTGGGTTCTTGCTGCCCATCCTGGCTCCAGCTGTCTGCTCCAAGATTCCAGGCTGCATTTCTGCAGCCACTGCTGTTTCCATAGCCATAGCTGTAGTGCTAAGGAATTTGGGCTGACCGCTGGCCCCTATATCTTCACTTATGAAAGCTGAAATCTCAGCAGAGTATCCCTTTATCCAGCATTCCTGTGGTTCTAAATATACAATCTTGTTCCAGAATTATCACCTAGTTAAGTCCAAGCTCTTTATCCAGCTCTTTCATTATTCTCAGGAAAACTTCCTATTCTGCCATTTAGCATTTGCAAGAGTTTTTTAGTTAATCTGTTTTGTCTGATATTAGTATAGGAGGCACCCCTGCTCTCTCTCTTTTTTTAATATATTTTTTACTTTTTCAAAGATTTAGATTACATAAAATGTTACATAAAAAAATATAAGGGATTCCCATGTGCCCCACTCTCCACACCTCCCACTTTCCCCCACATTAACATTTTCTTTCATTAGTGTGGTACATTCATTGTAATTGGTGAACACATTTTGGAGCATTGCCACTAATGATGGATTATAGTTTTAGTTAATTTTGGTTAATTTTTTGGTTAATTTTGCAATGGTTAATTTTTGCATGGAGTATCCTTTTCCATTTTTACTTTCATCCTTATTTGTGTCCTTGGATTTACAGTGAGTCTCTTTTAGACAGCATATAGTTAGATCATATTTTTTAATCCATTCCTGCCAGTTTTTGACTTTCAGTCGGTGAGTTTAATGCATTTTCATTTAAATTTATTACACATAGGCAAAGACTGCCTTCTGCTATATTGCTTTTTTTAATATGTCGTATATTTTTTCTGTTCTGTAATTCCTCCAATGCTGCCTCCTTCGTGTTTGGTTGATTTTTCTAGTGTACCCTTTAGATTCCTCATCTCTTTTTCTGTGTATTTTTTCACCATTTTCCTAGTTATCTTTGTGGGTATTACAATTAACATCATAAATTTATAACAATCTAGTTTGAAATGCTATCAACTTAAATCCAGTACCTTACAAAACTCTGCTCCTTTATAGCTTTGTTTCCTCCCTTTATGTTATTATCACAAATCACATCTTTATACATTGTATGCCCACTAATACAGATTTACAGTCATTATTTTATGCATTTGCTTTTTTAAATCATATAGGAAACAAAGAGGAACCAACGAACCAAAAATACAATAATATTGGCATTTATATTTTATGAAGTTCCTTTTTTCCCAGAGTTCTTAATTTCATCATATGGCTTCAAGTTTACTGTCTAGTGTCCTTCCATTTAAGCCTGAAGGACTCCCTTTAACATTTCTTGTGGTTCAGGTCTACTAGTGACATACTTCCTTAGCTTTTCTTTATCTAGGAATGCCTCCATTTTTCCTTCATTTTTGAAGGATAGTGTTGCCAGATACAGAATTCTTGATTGATATTTTTTGCTTTGTTTTGTTTTTCCCTTTTATTTTTCTCCAGTTCTTTTAATTGGTCATTGCCTTCTGGTCTCCTGGTGTCTGATGAAAAATTGGCTATTAATCTTATTGAGAATCCCTTGTATATGATGAATAGCTTCTTTTTTTGCTGCTTTCAGGATACTCTGTTTGACTTTGTCTTTGGATAACTTGATTGTAGTGTGTCTCAGTGTGGCTCTGAGTTTATACCTGGAGTTCAGTGAGCTTCTTAGATGTGTTGATTCATGTCTTTTGTGAAATTTGGGAAGTTTTTGACTATTATCTCTTCAGATATTCTTTCCACTCCTCTGTCTTCTCCTTCTTGGACTTCCATAATGTGTATGTTGGTCTGTTGATGATGTCCCAGAGTCCCTTGATTTTGTCTGTTTTTCTTTCTGCTCCTCATACTGGATTTTAATTGTCC
Source organism: Tolypeutes matacus (assembly GCA_026826555.1). Taxonomy (NCBI): domain Eukaryota; kingdom Metazoa; phylum Chordata; class Mammalia; order Cingulata; family Chlamyphoridae; genus Tolypeutes; species Tolypeutes matacus. Next base: position 299,107 of record JAKSZT010054262.1, on the reverse strand, counting down.
TGTCTTCAAGTTCACTGATTCTTCTTCCTACTTAAATATGTTCTTGAACCCCTCTAATAGATTTGTTATTTCAGTTATTATACTTTTTAGCTCTAGGATTTCCATTTGGTTCCTTTTTATACTTTCTATCCCATTGTTGATATTTTCTCTTTATTCAGACACTGGTCTCCTGGTTTACTTTAGTTCTGTTCTCATGGTTTCCTTTAGCATGTTGAGCATATTTAAGGCCATTGATTTAAAGGCTTTGTGTAATAAGTCTAATGTCAGGACTTCCTCATTGATGCTTTGTCATTTTTTCCCCAGTGAATTGGCCATATTATCTTGTTTCTCCTGTTTTTTTAAAGCAAATCAATTTTATTGACACATATTAATAAAGCATATAATTCATCCAATGTGTACATTAAATGGTATTTGATATAATCACATAGTTGTGCACTCATCACTTCAATCATTATTAGAGTATTTTCATTATTTCAATAATAATAAAAAACAGATAAACTAGAAAATTCTTCTCCTCTCAATCTGTGTTTCCTCTGCTGTATGTAGCTGCTTCTTGTTTCTCTTTGTGCCATATATCTGTATATATCTATATCTATCTATATCTATATCTATATATTTTTAAACTGTACTACTTAAAATATTATGTTGACTATGGAAGTCCTATTCTTCTCCTTCCCTAAGGTTTGCTATTGTTAATTGTTAGGGCCTGCAGTCATTCATTGTTTAGTGTCTTTTCCAAACTATTTTTGTAAAGGTTGTATTCTCTGTTCCTTAATCTCAGCAGTCAGTCAGCAACCTAACAGAGATTATCTTAAATGGCTGGAGCCAAAAACAAAATAAAGCTCACAGCTTTTCAAGTCTGCACATTAGCTGTGAGCTGGGGTACTGTTTCAGTGTTAAGCCAGGTTTGTCTGCACTTTAGCTTTCACCTGCTGCTTGCATAGAGGCCAAAAAACTCTGCCAGAGTTGCAAGCATAGGGTCCTCTCAGGTCTTTTCTGAGGATGAGTCTGCTCCTGGGCAAGTGTGTTTTACCTGGATTCCCTGATATATGCAGTAGTCCTTCAAAGCCCCCCAGAATCTTACTCCTTAGCTTCCTTCTTCCCATACTTTGAGTCTGTGTGCAGCCTGCCCTTCCTGCTGTCCCTTGCCCCTGAAATGCTTTTGACAGTTGCCACCTGGAAAGTCACCACAGCATAAGGGGGAACAAAACAAAGATCAGTTTCTTTTCAGTCAGTCAGGAAACTGTCATACAAGTCAAAACGCATCACCACAGTTTTTTGAGAACAGGTTTACATTGTCTGCCTTGGTACCAGCAAACCATTCACCAGGAATGCATGCTCCCAACCCCGTAGTTGCCCCCAGCTAAGGAATGGGGGAATAGTAGTCAGCAAAGCAAAAATGCTACAATACTTTCTTTTTGAAATATTGCAGTCAATTTCTTTTTTAAACAATCTCTTAATTGCTATGTAGGTTTTTTATTAGATTCCAGAGCTTCAAAAAAGCGGATTCCATTTTTACCAGCTTAGTGGTTGTTTCAGAGGTGAGACCAATTCTTGAAGCTCCCTACTCCACTATATACTGTCACCCTGAGAATTTCTTTATCTTTTTTTCCTGCATTTATAGTCTTAAAATTGATATAAAAGTATCCCATTAGGAAAGTGACACATATGAAATGATACCTAATTACAGTGTAAAATAGTTTTTCAGTGAAGATCAATGGCCTCTGATATGTTTTTTAACTGTATTCTTTTTTTCTGATATGAATAGCTTAGGAATACACTCCGTTTTCTTTTGGGAAATGTGACTGGTTTCAACCCCAAAACAGATTCGATTCCTGCTAAGGATATGTATGTCATAGACCAGTATATGCTACACTTACTGCAGGATTTTGCAAGTAAGGTAAGTGTGAATTAATACGTTTCGGAAAATAGAAATATCAGCACTATTATATGTTAAAATTTTTGTTTCATAAGAATGGAAAAAGCCTTGCTAAAAATACTAACTATAGCAATGAGAAAAGTTATATATATATATACACACACACACACACACTTTTTATTTTGATATAATTTCAAACTTACAGGATAGAGAAAAGTTATATTTGACAACTTTCCTACTTGCTAGATTGTTGTAGACCTAGGTATGAAGTATTAAGATTTCCTTTCTAGGTTCTTAAAAGACATGAGAAATCCTGGGTAGAAACAATATGCCCCTCAGATCAGATTTTTCTCTCAAGATCAGTTCTCTTTTTCTCTAGTAGGAAGGAACAAAGTAGTTATATTTTATTTAGCTGCAGAATTAATAAAATGATTCTCATGTGTCTTGTAAGCTATTTGTTTCTTTCAATATAAGCACAGATAATTTGTGTTTTCTCAAAATTTGAAATGTGGTTACTTCAGTGTACCTTTAAGTCGGGAGCACACAGATTTTTTTACCCAGTGTTATTTTTCAAGCAGAAATGAGGGAACATTGATGAACATTAGTACCCTGCACTATTTTCTGATTTAAAATGGCATGATTATCACTTGAAAACCTTTTCCTTTCCTTTGATGAGTGTTCTTTTGTAGTTTCCAGGTTAGAATATTATATATTTCTTCAGGGTAACCCAGCTTGTTTTCTAAAAATGACCTTTAAAAGACTTCTAAGAGTGCTTGCATATCATGTTTTGTATTTGTCTGCCTTTGAAACAAAGTTTTTGAAGAAACATATTTTGCTCATCATATCTTGCATTTTCACTTACCCTGGATTTCAAATGTGTTTTGGCTGTATTCCCAAGATTACTGAGTCATACAAACAATATGATTTTGGAAGAGTTGTTCGGCTATTACAAGCATTTTACACCAGAGAACTCTCCAACTTTTATTTCAGCATAATCAAAGACAGGTATGTATGACTGAATAATAAAATACTCAACACATATTTCTTGAGTGTTTACTTTGTCCTTTACGAATGTTCAGTATACAGTGGTGAGCAAAGCAGGCAGTATTGTTGTACATTTATTAAAAAATGGGGGGGGGCTGGCAGCAGATATGGCTCGAGCGGTTGAGTGCCTGCCTCCCACTTGGGAGGTCCTGGGTTCAGTTTCTGGTGCCTCCTGAGAAAAACAAAAACAAGTAAGCAAAACAAAAAGGGAAGGGAAAAAAAAAAAAAAACTCAAGGAAGTCGATGTGGCTCAGTGGTTGAGCGCCGGCTTCCCACATACAATCCCCAGCCTCCAGTACCTGAAAAAAAAAAATTGGAGTTTTGGAATCAAACCTAATTTTTACCCTGCCACTTACTAGGTATATGATTTTGGCCAACTAATTCAATAATCTCAGTTCTTCATCTGTAAAATGGGGATGATAATACCTACCTCATAATGTGTTTTTGAGCATTAAGATAATGTAAGCATGTGAGTAATGCTTAATTCTGTGTCTGACAAAGTATTCAGTAAGTAATAACTGCTAATATGAGATACTGATGACATGGTTGCCCTCAAGGAGTTTGCAAATATTGAAGAGGAGAGAGAAGTATACAGGCAATTATAAAATAATAATTTTGTGTTTCAGTAATATGCTTTTAGAATAGTGCTAGGTGCTATTTTATGTCTTCATTTATTGCTCTAGTGTGCAGGTGATGGTGCTATCTTTATAGTAAATAAATCCAATGTGAGGTATCAGCCCCAACCTATTCAAGGCAACCCAAGAGTTCCCACAGAGGGATTCGAATTTCAAGTCCTCTTTTAAAAGACTAAAAGCATTATTGGGGATCATATTTTAAATATCATCAACTAAAGAATAGTTAATTTTTTTTTATTTAACACAGTGGTCTAGGTTATAGTTAATGGCTATCTGAAAATCAGAATTAGACATAGCACAGCCTCTGAGAATTTTTTTGAAGAGTTGGGCACACATGGAGGGATTAAAGTGGAATAGAGGATAAGTTATCAGAAAATTGCATGACAGAATATTTTATTCCTTAATTAGAAGATGATTGGAGCCATAGAATTAGCCACTGGAAGGATAAATTCAAACTAAGGCAGATCTTATCTTAGTGATCATGATATATAAAATGATATCAATTGCTGAGTAAACTCTTCTGGTTTAGGCTTTATTGTGATCATGAAAATGGTGCCAAACGACGCTCTTGCCAGACTGCATTAGCTGAAATTTTGGATGTAATAGTTCGTTCTTTTGCTCCCATTCTTCCTCACTTGGCTGAAGAGGTCTTCCAGCACATACCTTATGTTAAAGGTAAGGCATGCTTGATTTGTCTTCTAAATGAAAAGATCCCCCTGATGAGAGTGCAGCTTTTAATTTTATCTGCTTCAGAGAAGGAGCACTTACTCAGCTATGATGAATGCTTTGTCATGACATTTCTTGGTCATTTAGTAGCTTCTGCACTAATTGCATCAGAGTAGGGGGAATTTCAGAATGGCCTTTGAGCCATTTCCATTGCTTTCAGATATGTATTACCAGCTTTACAATATTGAGAAATCACTTTTTCTTAAATACTCCTATAAATGTTTCCAAAACATGTTTTAGGTTTATTAAAACAAAGTGCTTTTTAATTAATATTTTTAGGAAGGTTCCCCCCCTCCACCCCAATTAATTGGAGCTTATAGTATATGAGAAACTAGAGAAGTTTAGAAAGAAGGGGAGGAAAGTCGATCATAATCTTACTATCCATAGACAACTACTGTTAATATTGGGATATTGCTTTTATTTTTCTCTATACATAGTTTTTTCTTTGACATCTTACTTTAGATTTTATCTTTTGTTTAAATGTAACATAATTATTTCCCAATATTGATATAAATATTTGGTAAATATTTTTCTTGGCTCTATTATATTTTATCACATGATTAATTAGCATAAATAACAATTCTTATTTCCCATTATTAGTAAATGCTTAATGGTTATAGCTTTATATACAGTTTAGGATGTATGTAAATCAATTTAAATTGGTATTTGTTTTAAGAACCCAAGAGTGTTTTTCGTACTGGGTGGATTAATACAAGTTCTATCTGGAAGAAGCCTGGATTGGAGGAAGCAGTGGAGAGTGCATGTGCAATGAGAGATTCATTTCTTGGAAGCATCCCTGGCAAAAATGCAGCAGAGTACAATGTTATTATTGTGATAGAGCCTGGACTGCTCTTTGAGATAATAGAGGTATGCAGCAATTTGTACTTTTAAAAATAGTGCTGATATCTTAAAAAGTCACCTAAAATTTGTTTTTAAAAATCTTAAATAAGATACTTTTATTTTTTAAATTTAGAAATTAGGATTTCAGTTTTTTAGACCTGATATTGTCACTGGTTTTTTGTTTCCTGCATTTCTATGCTTCCTTTCCCTTCTCTTATAAAACATTTACTGTGCTTGCTACTTACTTTATAGGACTAGAGAAGGAAAAATGAAGTTGCTTGAAAAGAAAGCCCTTAACACTATTTAGAGGACAGGAGACATATAAATCTATAGCAGAGTATTAGAATATATCTAAATGGGGAGTTGTGTATTAAGGGCCTAGTTTTCTGAGACTTTTGTCCATCTGGACCAGATTTAAAACAAATCCAAAAAATGATTTCTATCTTCATCTTATGAGATCTGGAGAAAATTCATTTTCTCCAGCCAGTTTTCATGTATCACAGGGCTATCAGAATTTTCTTCTTAGGATCCTTAGGTGTTGATTTGCCATGTTGGCTTCTAGTTTAACATACTAACTTGAGATATTTTGCTAGTCTTACTACATAAGAGAATTGGCAATGTTTTTTCTTCCCCCAAGCTTTTTTTTTTTTCATTTTTTTGAAGATTTATTTATTTATCCCCCCCCCATTGTTTTTTTAGCTCGCTGTCTATTCTGTGTGTTCTTCTGTGTGTGCTTGTCTTCTGTTTAGACGGCACCAGGAACCGATCCTGGGACCTCCCGAGTGGAGAGAGGAGCGCAGTCTCGTAGGCCACCTTAGCTTCCTGGTCTGCTGCGTCTTATTGTCTTTCTTCTGTGTCTCTTTTTGTTGTATCATCTTGCTGCACCAGCACTGCGCGGGCCAGCTCGCCTTTCACCAGGAGGTCCCAAGAATCGAACCCTGGACCTACTCTATGGTAGATGGGAGCCCAGTTGCTTGAGCCACATCCGCTTCCCCCAAGTCTTAAAGTTTCTAAGTTTTACTTATTTCATTGTTCTCTAAAAACTATCCATCTCATTTTGGTTGATAGGCTTAATTTTTAATAATGTAATTAAAATGATTAAGTTTTTAGGCTTGAAATAGATATTATTGATCAAATAATAGAATTTTAAATATGATTTCCACATTTTAAAATTTAAGTATTGAGAAGATCTGACTGCTTCATTTTACAATTAGTGCATTTGGGACAAGGCTATACACTAATCCTGGGGTTTTAATTTTCTTCTCTACATATATTTTCTTTGACCTCACTAGTTTTGAGTAATAAGATGATAAGAATACAGCTTGTTTTGGATCATTTATTTTGGAAAGAACACATTGGCATTTTTAAAACTGTGACTGTATTTGCCTTAGTTAGGATACTCTAAGTAGCTGTCAGATGACTTACTTCGGAGTTCTCGTTCTACTACTAATTACATGTACTTGCTAAAACCAATTAATCTGAGTCACCTTTTTTTAATGAGGTTTGTTTTAAAGGAATGCTTGGAATAGCTGAAAAATTCATTTTGAAGATCAGAATTACAATGAAAAATGTGAAAGTGCTATAAATTTTTATAAAACATTCCAATTGGTATACTTCAGGATTCTGTGCATTTTTTCAGATTGCCACCTTTGGTCTACCTTGCTAAATGCAGGTCCTTGTTTAGATAGCATATTAACCCTTTCCTAATCTAGGGAGCATGATACAGGATAAAAAGTATGGACTTTTTTTTTGAAAAGTTCAAATATATATAAAATTACAGAAAATAGTGTAGTGATACCAACCACTACTGGGTATATACCCAAAAGAACTGAGAGCAGTGACACGAACATACATCTGCACACCAATGTTCTTAGCAACATTATTCACCATTGCCAAAAGTTGGAAACAACCTAGGTGTCCATCAACAGTATGGACTTTGAGACTTACACACCTGAGCTTGAATTCCAGTTCCACCACTTATTAGATGAGAAATTTGGCCCAGTTAACCTCTCTGTGCCTGTTTCCTTATTTGTAAAATGGGTATAATTAATATAAGATTTTTTTTTTTAACGATTAGAAATAGTTGGACACTTAGCATCTAGCAAAGTATCTAGCATAGACGATATCTTCAATAAATACTATTGATTTTTAAAACCTTTCATAATAGTAAGACTTGATGCATTTAATAGCATAAGCTCAGGACTAATGGTACTAAAAGACTGCTTACCAAAGAAAAGAATTTGCAGTGCCTGTTTTTAGAACTTTTCGAGTTATTGCAAAAAATTTTCATTTAGACTAACTTTCACATGCTTTACCTCCAGATGCTACAAACTGAGGAGACTTCCAGCACCTCTCAGTTGAATGAATTAATAATGGCTTCCCAGACAACTTTACTTACTCAGGAACCACTAGAGATAACTGCAGATGTAATTAAACTTGAAGGGACATTCCAAATCAATCTAAAAGGTAAGATGGAAGTGAGAGTAACAATGGTATCTGAATAATTTTATGTAATCTCCAGCTTTCCAAAGGACTATATTCTAAAGATATATACTGGGAATACATATACATCTTTCTTTGGAAACTGTAAACAATGGCCAACACTGTAAGCCAGCTCTCAAAAGTGTCCTTCCCACTGATCTTGGGAACAGAATGCTAGGAATAGGAGAGTTTTCCTTCCTTTCCTTTGAATAAATAATTATCAACTTATGTGAAGTTAGTCTGATACGCTCCTGTTTCCCTTTTGGGTCTTTCTCCTTTGGTACTTAGTACCTAGTTCTGCCCATCTGTGCCCACCCTTCCCCAGTGTTGATTCTAAAATGTTTTATCCCTCACACCTCAAATTAAAAGATTTACTATTTAATCATTAGTGATCCACTACTTAATCATTAGTGATGACACGGGCCATCAGCTTGCCTTCACCAGCAGGCCCCAGGAATTGAACCTGGGGCCTCCCATATGGAAACGGGAGCCCAACTAATTGAGCCACAGCTGCTTCCCTCATTAAGCAAGCATTTTGTAGCTATTTGTTTTATTGGGGCTGTTTATCAACCTAATTAATCCTCTGTGATGGAGATGGAGGCAGAGTGACACATTAACAAAATAACAAGCAGATTATTTTGTGTTGCTTGTGTTACTCCTAATAACTTTCAGGCCAGCAGGAAGTGGGAAGCTAGATTAGAGGCATTTTAAATTTCAAGTTTGGCATCATTAAGCATGTAATGTACGCTTGTAAAGCATATGACTTAACTTGATTTTCAAAATGTTAACGACTTTTTTAAGAAAGATTAGAAAATACAGTAATTTTATCTGTCTGAGGTCTAAGAGTATTAATAGTGAGGAAATTATTTCTTCTTATCCAAATCAAGACGTTTTGTGCATTTGTCACCACAGTTCAGTGCCTTTATTTATTCTTAGTCAAATGTATGTCTGGAGAGTCAGTGTAATTTATCAGAATGATACCTGCATTAAGAGCGAGAAGGCCTGATTTGCCTGAGGAGATACAGAGCTCAGTGACAAACTGTCTGGTTCCACTGACTTGGCTATTTAAGAATGGGGCCAATGAGGCAGTTTTTGACAAGCTTTCCCAAGGCAGGAAGAAGGCTTTGACAAAGGAACACCTGCTAAAACAATTAATAAATAAAGAGCGATAGGCATTGAACAGCCTCATCAGAATACTCATCATGTATTTTTCTTTAACAGGTGGTGATATTTGTGAAGAGTCTTCATACAAAGTAATTGTCATGCCAGCTACCAAAGAAAAATGCCCTCGTTGTTGGAAGTATACAGCTGAGTCTTCAGATACACTCTGTCCCCGATGTGCAGAAGTTGTTGGTGGAAAGTAATACCTCACTCTGGTGTTAACAGCTTTCTAAGCAAAAACCTGCTGATGGTACTGATTGGATTATTTACAGTATTGGAAAGAAATCCAAGATTTAGGTAATTGTGGAAGAGTAGATGGTGGAAAATGAAGATCAAAATCATAAAAGAGCTACTTCCTGTAACTAGAGATAGAATTTTGCACGTGTGTGTATATATATATGCAGATATATCCATATCCATAATGGACTTTTTCAGAACATGGCTGCTGAATATGCAGAAATGTGACTGGGCAGAAAATGTTCTATATTTTATAAATCTTTTTAACATAATATTTAGAGTTCTATAATGTATGAAAATAAAGTCATCTTGGTAAACTACTGACTAATGTTGGTGCAAAAATTGTGAATATCAAGTGAAAAAAATGAGGTTTTGAAGGGGAATGGCGGAATTGTGTTTTCCTTAAGACATAAAAAGAATTAGCTAACATCAACATTTTCGGAATAGTTAGCTTTTTCATTTGGATTGGAAAGACAAAAACATCACCAAATTAGTCATTTTCAAGTAAGAGGGGGAAAAAAATCCCTAATACTTAGGAATGTTCCGGAAACAATATGAAAGCTGAAAATTTATTTCACTAATATACATAAGTTCACAACAATTAATAGACACAAAAAATAGCAGTATATACAGAATTTTGCTACTTACAGTACATTACAATAGATAATTGAGCATTTTATAAACAATTCAGTATTGGATTAAAATCTTTCTACCCATGGCCAATTCTTTTCGGCAGAAATCTTACTTTTAGAGGCTCAACAAACCCCTTCCTATCAAGTTGAGAGAGGGCTTTCACTGTTGTTATATTATACCTTAAAAATGTTTGTTTCCTATAATAGATGAAATGGATCTCAGCAACTTCTAAGAGAATGTTGTCCTCAACATAAGCTTTGTATTATTAAATCTGAGTTTTCTGTGATTTTAAATTGCATATGTTAAAAAAAAAAAAAAAAAAAAAAAACTGTTTCCTTTGTTGATGAACTTGAATTTTTATAACAAGGTGAAGCTCTTCTCTTTATGCAAAAATATGTAGCATTTACAAGCTAGGTGCTATAATCCCTTCTTATCTATATTTAACCTGGCCTGTCTTGTTCTACATCTAAACACAACCTCTAGTGTGGAAGTTTTGATTATCTGAACACTTATTTTCCTCTAGCATTATATAGGAGAATTAATTTCAACAAGGTATAAGAACATATTTTTTTTCTAAAAAGGTGGAGGGAGGTGGGAGGTAAATCTAGAAAACCACTACCGGGATTGATTTCCCATCAATAAGTGCAGTAAGTGCAACACTTTATTTCAGAAACCATACATTTGATATACAATTTAATTCATATATGGGTCTTCATTGTTACAGAATGTATACACAGCTTTTATTTTTCTTCCTATCAAAGTTTTTTTTTTTTTTTTTTTTTTTACCGGGAGGTACCGGGGATCGAACCCCGGTCTCTCCATATGGTAGACGGATGCTGAACCTCTTGAGCCAAACTGCCTTTCTTAATCATACAACTCAGAATTTTTAAATTCTAGCCTGTTAAATAAAATTTTAGGATTACAAATCTTAACTAGCAAATCAGTGATTTGTGTTATGGTTCCATAGGCTATATTTCAGCTTTTTAATACTCTCAACTGTACCCAGATTTGAGCATGTGTCCTACCAGAATAAGTTTAACCAGCTTTATTATCTAAAATGCTTAATACTTAAGTATTCCCCAAAAAGTGACAATGGAACGAAGTCAGGATTTAATTTTTAAAACTGCCTAAAATTTCAGGTTTATTTATTTATTTATTATTGAGATACCGGGGCCAGGGATTGGAGCCGGGACCTCAGATGTGGGAAGCCGGCGCTCAACCTCTGAGCCACATCAGCTCCCCCTAAAGTACTTTAAAAGCAGTTAGAAAAATCACAGGAAACAAGTTTCTTAGGACACATGGAACAAATGACTTCATATAAAGCTAGACAAAGTTTCAAAAAGAAATATAAATATGTCTGGATGGAGCAGGGGAGATTCAAGCAGAGGTTGGATTGGCTTAAGGTCCTTTTCAATGCTAATAGTGTGCAAAACGTGTGCCTCAATCAGATATACAGGCCCTACTCCAGATACTCAAGGCATCCTAAGTAACTATCAAATTTAAAATCTTGATAGATAAGAATTTATCTGGCTAAACCTTAATTACTACTTATTTATCTGGATATGAACTTCTAGTTAACAAAAATTCAAATCAAAATATCCCCCAAACAAACATTTTTTCCTTTCTATTTCTGAAAGATATTCCTCAACTTTGTACAATTGCTAAAGTTGGCTTCTTTCAAGGAAGTAAAGAAACACACTTCTGTATCCCATGAGTCAGTAAAAGTAACAGTTGTGATCCAAGACATATCAATAATTGCACTGTATAGCTACATTTCAAAGATATACCATAATAAGTATGTGGTATTTGTAGAGTGCAAAGCACTTTTTACAAGGTTTAGTTAATTTGGTTTTAATCAACAAATACTTATTCAGCACTCCAACTGCTCTAGGCACTATAGGGTACAAATTTTTTTGTATTTTATCCTCTCAACCCAGCTGTGAGGTAGGTTTGCTAAAGCTGTAATATCACTAAGCATTTTCTGTACTGTTCCCAAAGTCAGATAGAAACATTACCAAATCCCAGAAGAGACATTTCTAAATACTTATAGAAAAAATAAAGTTAGACTTAATTTTTAGCATCACTGCTCCCTTTTTTTTACACAAGTTTTACAAGATAATACATTTTTACAATTATCAGATGTGGATATAACTTTGAAGCTTGGCATAAAAGCACATCTTAAATTATAATTTTAATGCATCTAGATTCTCACTTTCGACAAATACAACAGGTTAGGGGTGTCCCTTCTAATGAATATGATGATCTCAAACTTCTTTTTCCTCCACAAGCAAGGTCATCCTCCTCTCTTGGCAACGGCACAGTCTCTGGGAAAGGAACCTGTCAGCATCCAGAACTCCTAGGTGGCAGCCCAGTACAGGATTAAGCATGATGACAAAAGCATTCTCCCAACATTTATTAAAGGAGCATGGGATGTTTCTCTAACTTTACTGATGAGAGCTGTACATGAACACATTTAAATTTAATTACTACAATAACATTTCTGGAGTATGAAATATAGAATATTATAGTAAGAACATAATATGTAAAATAAAACTAATTTAAAATAGCAAAGTTTAACAATATACTTAAGTACTTAGAAATAACCAGTAAAACATCTGTTATTGGTGTTTATGGTATAATTAATAATTGTTTATATTTTATATTCAATATTAACCAAAGGAATGGAATTTAGCCAGGACCTCACTTTTTAAAAGTAATATATTTTTTCCAAATTTATTTTACCAAAAAAAAAAAAAAAAAAAAAAAAGGCATATTCCTTCCATAAGATTTCAGATCTTACTGTGTAAAATAACCATGCACTAATTCATATTATAATCACAATTTTAGACTACTCATTATCATTAACCCAATAGATAAGTGTCATGAAGAAGGAATAGATATGGCTTCCACAGCGTCAATGAGGTGTAAGGCTAAACTATACTGCCCATGGTTTTCTGGTAAAAGCTCTATTACTTTATTTACTAGTCTAGCTGTTGTTGCAATTGGCACTTCAGTGTTTTGAAGATCCTGGGGATCCTGCAAATGGGACACAAAAATAACCTATCAGTAATTGTTACTGACTTAATAGTTATCAGGAAGATTGCTATTGGCCAATAAAAATTGTTTTCTTTGAAACTAGATAAGAACAATTTAAATTCCAAATTTAACTTAACTCTTATTAAATATGCATTTAAAAAAAAACATCCATTTAAAAAATTTTTTTTAATTAAAAAAAAAAACCAAACATCCAGTGACTTGATACCTACTGAACTTACCATAGCTTTCAGCCAAGTACAGAGTGTGGGTGGAAGTCTGGCAAGTAGCTCCATTCCTTCTTTTGTCTGGGTATGAAGGAGTGCATAAGCCAGCCTTTGCCCTGTCAAGACAAGCAACTGAGAGGCCAGGACTTCTTTGTCATGAACCTGTAGAATGGCCTGAGGATATAAAAATGAAGTACATAATAAGAGCTAACCGATTTATTTTTTCTAGGAACGGGGTTGCTACTCAAGATGTTCTAGTACATTTTTTATTTGACCAGATCTAAATTGAAAATGTTTACAATCAAGGTAAAGTCCAAATCAAACAGCACTTAAAACACAAATCTCTGCTCTTCACCTGATTTTGCAATTCAATATGACTATACAATAAGTCATTTTCAAACTTTGGCAAAGAAAGGAAATTATATTAGATCACGTCACAACTACATAAAGCCTTTTAATGGTTTCCAAATATACTTAGAACATGGCTGAGGAGCCCTTGTATGATCTGGCCCTGGCTAATCTCCCAGCCTCATCTCATACCTCTTTCCCCCTTGCTTACTTTCATTAGCCAAATTGGCCCTTCTGGTCCTGGATCTTGCCAAGCGGGTCCCCACCTCAGGGCCTTTGTACTGCTTGTTACTTTGTCTTAAGCACTGTTCGCTCAGTTTTCTCACTGGCTAGCTGCTTCTTACCTTACTTGAGCGCTCAGTTCAAATGTCACCTCTGACCACTCTGTTATGGGAGCTCTTGTTTATTCATATCGTGGTTTATCACTCAATACAAAATCTAGCATGCTTTTCTGCTCTTATCAGTAGAAGGGAACCTTGTCTGTTTCATTTAATGCTATATTCCTGTTCAAAGGCTTGATAAGCACTTAGTAACAGGAAACAGGAATCTGATTACAGTTTTATACCTAATTTGTACCTGGAAGTCCTAACAAAAGGAAACACAAACCTTATTGAAGACCTGACTGATTCTGTATTCCAACTATCAATTTTATAACTTGAGCCCAATTAACATTCACAGGATCATCATTACCTCTTCTCCTAAGTGGTCAACTCCATAGTTGTAGAGTTCCCCCACATAATGCCTTCTTACAACATCTTCACTAACTTGAAGATGATGGGCCAAGTCCACTGCTAGAACTGGCCAATCTTGGTCTTTCCCAAAAGGAATGGCTGGTGCCTCTTCTGAGGGATCTTTGTCCTCTGCAACTGAATGTTGGGCCTGGACAGCTGCACTAACAACTTTCAATAAAAACTTGAAAATGGAGAAAGAGATAAAGTAGCTTCTTGTTAGTATCTGTTATTTAAAAATATCATAAGTAACTGTTGGCTCCTGTGAATAAGAGTGGCTTTTCCAGTAAAACTGTTTATCAAAAAAGGAACACACAATTTATAGTTACTAGCTCCCCAAAGTATCTTTAAAAGCCAGCCAGATTTTGCTTTACAATTTTTTTTTTTTAAAAAAGAAATAAAATCCAGTAACTGTAATTTACCTGTTGTCGTATAGAAATAAAATTTGGATCCATTTCACCACTAGGTAAAAGCTGAATTGAAGTTAGGTCTTTGAAAAATGCATTTTTCCCCTAAAGAGAAAGAAGAGATCAAGAAAACCATTATAACTTTTATTGTTATTATTAAGGAAATTAGAAAGGGAAAGAAAGGGAAGGAAAGGGGAAAGAAAGGGAAGGAAAGGGGAAGGAAGAAAGGAAAGGAAGGAGAGGAAGGGGAGGAAGGAGAGGAAGGGAAGGAAGGAAGGGAAAGAAAGGAAAAGAAAGAAGGAAAGGAAAGAGAAAGAAGAGAGAAAGGAAGAAAAGACCAACAAATCATGGTTTTTATTTTCTCCTTGAATAATAAAATTTTAAAATTTTCATTTTTACAACAATTATCTAGTGTATGGTAGGCAGCCTTTAAGATGGTCCCAATGATCCCCCTCCTGTGCTGTTGACTTGCTTCTAGCAAGCAGAGGTATATGTAACTTCCAAGATTTGGTTATAAAACACACTGTGGCTTTTGCCTTGAATACTCACTCATCCTGAGGGCAACCAGCTTCCATGTTGTGATCTGCCCTATGGAGAGGCTCATGTGGCAAGGAACCAAATCCTGCCAACAACCATGTAAGTTTGGAAGTGAATTCCCTTACCCCTCCCCCACCCCAGTTGAGCCTTCAGATGGGACTCATGACCTGGTCCATACTGTAACTGCAACCTCAAGAGAGACCTTTAACAGGAGGCAGCCAGATAAGGGGAACTCTAATTCTTAGCCCATAGAAACTGTGAGATGATAAATGTTTGTTGCTTTAAGATGCTTAGTTTTAGAATAAATTGTTATGCATCAAGAGATAAATAATACATAGTGTGTACTCTGGATCCATTTAAAAACACCAGTTGATTTGTTTAACACTTTGCTTATGAAAATAGATGTGTATCTAAAGAGCCAAAACAGAGGAAAAGAAAATAGGATTTCAGAAGTTCCTTGCAAGGAAATAATGTAATACAGAAAAAAAGCACTGGCCTTTAGGTTGGAAGACCCAGGCGCTAGTCCCAGCTCGACCATTTCCAACCAGGTTTCCTTAGACAAATGACTCCACCATCGCAGGTTACCCTATCTTCACCTTCTAATGTACTTTCTAGACCATTTTTGATTCTAGGTAATCTAGTGTGCCTGCCAAGGAGGGTAAAACTACTCATCCTCTAGTGAAGAGAAACAGTATATTTCTTAGGGCAACCCACTAAACATTCTGAATATCACTAAACGTTTTTCCATGCACTCACATTTCCAACTGGTAGTTTTAGATCTAAGGATCTTTTTTTTTTTTTCCAGATCTAAGGATCTTTTTTTTTTTCTGAATACTGCTAAGCACTCCACGTTGAGTACATCATTTAACCCTCAGAACAACCCCATGAGGTAGGCAGCAGAACCATCTCCACTTTCTGAATGAGAAAACAGAAGCTTAAGGGAACTAAAAGATTGTAGCTAGTAGCCACCAAACCATACTACCTCTCTTTCTGCAGATGAGAGTCATTCAGCTGTCTAAGGTCATTTCAACATGATAAAGGCTGAGACTAATATCAACATTATGATTGTCCAGTTTGGGATGTATTCTGGTTTCAAAGTCCCTTTTTGAGGGGGTTATTGAGCAGGCACTTTATTTTGGATTTTTCTTTTTTTTAAAGCTTTAAAGCATCATTTCCTTTTTCAGTCTCAAATAAAAGAAAAATATAATTCATTCCAAATTATAAGTATAAACATTTTTAATGTTATTTCATTCAGGAAGATTAAACATTTATCATTAGACTTCTAGTTTTTCAAAAGTAAACTATTGGGATCTATATTTACTACTAAAAAACTGCTTTTTAGAAGTAAACTTTAGACATATATTTCTGCTTAGATATACCCTCAAAATGCAACACATCCAAAATCTTTCTAAATGGGCTTCCTTGTGAATGGCATGCCCAGTCTTCCAACCTTGAAACTGGATTTAATTTGAATGTTTCCAACTCCTTTAGTTCTATACCCAGACTGTCCTAAGATTACTGATTCCTCAAAATACCATCATGATTTCTAATACCTCCCCCAAGTCAAGGACATCACCAAGTCCTGACTTTCAATGGTTTTCCTAACTGTATCTCCTCCTGTCTATTCACATTTTGCTTCCAAGCAGTTTTCCTTAACCACTCAGTGGTTTCTTAACCACTTAACCATGCATTAAACATTTACTGAGCTCCTATTATGTGATAGGGCACACAGGCATGGGAAGATAGTTATGAAGTAGTAAGCTCAGTCTCAGGGAAATTCGACAAAAGAAAGACTTCAAGAGGAGGCGACACTTGAGAGTGATACCTGAAAAATAAATAGGAACTAATCATACCAAATGGTTGCCTGTGAAAATGAAATAACACAAATGAAGACAAGAAGTGACAAGGCTGGAAAGGTTAAGTGTGGCTATGGAGGAAGCCACCTTTCCCAGCTCCATATTTCCATGTGGCAGATGTTCAGTTAGCTTCCTGCTCCACCTCTCACTCACTCTTCCACAGATGGATTGGTAAACTTGGGAGAAGGAGTTGAGCATTCTAAACTCAGTTGCTTCCTTTCCCTTTTTAGGGAGGTGGTCTTCCCACAGGGAGCAATTCTGCCACTATATGGCCAGGGCCTCGGAGGGAAGTCTGCAGTTGTTCAGCTGTGCCTGTGCTGTAGTGTGTAGGTCTCTATTTTAAGGGTTGAAAAAATTAGCCCACTTGCGCACAAACCTGAGTTGTTTTTCCCACCTAGCTTTTATCTGTTACAAAGCTAAGCCATAAAGTTGACATTTTAATCTCCAACTGTCTGAATCTTATTTCTCATTTGGAATCTGAGTAGGGAAGAAGAGAGTTTTATGTTTGACCCTTTTCATTCACAGCAGTCAAACTGATAGTCTTTACATGTTCTGCTAACAAGTCTGAACTTCCTCTTGCAGGGGAGCCAAAGTTTTAGGCATGGAACTAATATTAGATCTGTGTTTTGGGAAGATAGCTCTGGTGGCATGGGATGCCTGAACTAAAGTTATAATGATAGAAAGGAATGGACAGATACAATTCTAAGGAAGAGTATACAAGAATGAGTTTACAATGACAGTGGGGCTTGAAGTAGCAAACTGAGTCAGATAACTTCAAGATTTCTAGTTTGGGACAGTGCACAAATGATGACATCACTAATGAAATAACCAAGATAGGGAGATGAGGAGGAACAGTAAATTTACATCAGAGGCAGGGCTGGGGTGAGGGTATGGAAATAATATTTTCAATATGAAGTGTTTCAAGTCCAATAGATCACTTGAAAGAGTTATTCAATAGGAATATTCAGATATTCAACTGGAATTACATATACATCAGGTCTAGAGATATATAAGAGGGAGAAAATAAATCTGTCCAGGAATTACATGGAGAGTGAGAAGGGAAGACAGCTGAGGGCAAAACTCTATGGAACACCAATATTTAAGGGTAAATCAGAAGACAGAGACTAAAAAGCCATGGACAGAGACTCTAGGGGGAGGGAAAGGAGCAGAGAATTCTATAATGAATAATCCTATTCAAGGCACAAAAAGTACTGAACACCTTACCGTAAAATAAGACACTCTACATGCCTGCTAAAGCTGTAATGCCAAGTTAGTTCTGACATCATTTGAGCTACTTACCTTACTATCAAACAGTGACAGTGGTTTCACAGTCTTCAGAGCAAACCTCATGACTGCATACAAGACAGAGCACAGGATGGAATGGTGCTCTACCAGTGGGTAATGTATGTGTTTCTGCTCAAGAGCCAGTTCCACTATGGAGATTGGGCCTTCAACAGAGAGCCAGACATCCTCAGTATCCAGGACAGGCACTTGCATTTCATCTCTGCTAACATCTGCCTAAGGGTTTTGAGAATGGACGACAGTGTTCAGAATTGGAGAAATAACAGCTTGTGAATTTCCTAATGAATTTACCAAGAGCAAAGTGAAAACCCATGTTTTCCCAATAGTTTAATCACACAAGTCTAACTCATCTATTAAGAAATAGCACTGCTTCTGAGGCTGTCAAAATTCACAAATGAATAAATGAAAAACATTCTCTTCCTATAGTCCTTTCTTAAGTCCAATGACTTCCAGAATATTCAATGTTTTAGGAGCAGTTTGGAAAGAAAAGACACCTCTTTTACCTCCATTAACGTCTGAAGAAGATTCAAGCAGGAACCAAGGAAAGATGTCATTGCTGTGTCACTCATTCCCACATCCTGTTTTTAAAAGGAAAATAATTAGCCCCTGCAGCAAAAATTATGTAGTTACTATCAGAAACACCAAAAACAACACAACATGCCTGTTCAACTGACTTTCTACACAGGCTTGAATTCGAAAGTGATGGCATTAGCATAGATTAATTCTTTTCCTTAGATTCTTTAGATACAACCAATGTAAAACTAGGCTTTATAAAAAGCAGTACTACGATCAACTTTTAAAATGAGTATTCTTCATATACCATAAAGGCCCAGTCGCCTGAGTTACCGCAGATCGTAGCCCTCCTGGGGTCACTGTCTAACTTGCTGAGATGTTTGATAGTCAAGCCGCCATGGAACACATATTAGAGTTCAACCAGAAAAATTCTAACAACTCTCAGCCTGGTCTGGTTTCAAAGTGTGTCTCAGGGACTGAACAACAACTAGAATAAACAAACTCAGCAGTGTTTTGGCATCTCCAAGCTTGTGAACTATAAACACCAGATGCATGCTGCAGGCAAAAGACCTTTCCAGTCAGTGCTCTTTGAAGGTCCATCCAAGGGGCCACTGTATTAGCAGACAATCTTTCTTAAACTAGCAGCCAGGAAATTCCTCATACCACCCAAGTAAATATAGATATGTGTATCTATACACACACACACACACACACACATACATATACACGTGTATGTGCATACAGCATACATTTATAAATATAGCCATACAAGGGCATACCAGGAAGAATTTTTCAACAATGGTGGTTTTTTGGGGGACTGAGGGCCTGTAACTGCTGGGTTCATGTGTCCCAACATTTGTTAAGATATCTGTAATGAGACCATTTCAAAGTTCTGAGTAAATATTAGCACTATTAATCACTGGCTTCAAATACAAAGGCCTGGAATACTATTTAAGACTAATGCCCCATCCATACAACAGTTATTATATACAGGTAGGTCAAATGGGCCACTCCTGTGTATCTGCTTCAGTTTGATGTTGGATGCTTCCATGTGAAACATTATGAAAATTTAATCTAAGCAACACAAAAATGTGCAGCAATGGTAGCATATTATCCTCCTGTTCACAGTCCAAAGTTGAACATATCTTATGAAAAGTTAGTTTGAACATGCTATCTGACAATCTGGAAAGGTAAATTATAAGTGATCATAGTTCAGGACTGGTTTCCTTAATGTAGTATTCTCTTTTCATTTTTCTTATCTCCTGATATGCCATCAAAATGGTAGAAGGCAAAGTTCACCTCTGTGGTTAATAAGGTACTATGGAAAGTGCAGGATTAACAATTATGCTTCTAATTAAGGGATATTCACTTACCCTTCGGCATAATCTATCCTTTGGTGATTTTCCAACCTAAGACAAAAGGACACAAAATGCTGTAATATTTAGTAATTTAAATAAAAAGACATTACTGTGGTACAGGAAATTAAAAGTAGACAAATTTAAAACTGATTGCAGCTACAAAAAATTGTGGCAACCTGTCACCAATTAACTGTTGGTTCTACTCATTTTTAACACAATGCAGTTAATTTTTGTAGTGGAACTATAAATCTATCAGGAAGGGGACAGTGGTTTTAAAATACTCTGGGTTCATGAATAATCCTTTTCAGAAATAAATTAGATATTTTAAAGTACTAAAATAAAAAAAAGCTTTTCTAAAATTGTGGTCCTCACTTTGTACAAATAAATGTGTTGCCTTGAAACCCAGAAACCATACTCAAGGTTACTAATTAAAGAGCAGCTAACAACTTTGCTTGTTGATAAACACATAATAGTTGTAAATGGTAAGGAAGAAAGAAAAACAATCTAAAGTAGACAGCAATTATATTCCTAGTTCAGAAAATAAACTGTAGATTCAATAAGTGCTTCTTTAAGATTCTAGTCTACATGTCTACATTATACAGGGTAATAAGTCAGAGGTAAAAGTTCTGCTTCCAGAACATCTACTCGATAAGACAAGAAACTCAAAGGAGAAAGTGGCAATTGAACTTATGCAAGAGGTCCCAGTACATAAGACTCAACACCTTGTTACCTCTTGCTAAAATTACTGCTACAGCCTTCAGACAACCAAGTTCAGCCCACCCCAATTCCAACATATTTCACATTGCTGGAGAATCATCTTCTAAAATGCAAATCTGAACATATCATTCCTCTGATTAAAACTGCCCCAGCATCTTCAAGGTAAAAATCACAGCTGCCACTGATTGAGCTCTTTCCCATGTGTGTCAGGCCCCACGCTAAGCAGTCAACAAGTTTTATTAGAAAATCCACAGCTTGCACAGGAAAGCCTTCATGTTTCTTACCTCTCCTTCCCACAGCCTATGCTCTAGTTGTACTAAATTACTTACAGTTCTCTTAACCCAAAAAGCTTCATATTTCCAGGACTTTTTGTTGCAACATGTTTCTTCTCCTCTCTTTTTTACTAGTTCACAAATACTCATCCTCTAAAATTCAGCTGAGAAGTCTACCCTGTGTTGTTACTTACTTCCTCTCCTGTCCTCCAAGAATACCCTGTTTGTCTATTTATCTGTCTCTTAGGCTGTGAATTCTTTGAGGACAGAAACTGTGAGTTTTATTACTGCAGCGACAGAACCTAGCATAGTCCTTGGCACATAAGAGATATTTATACATTATAAAAAATATTTATTGAATGAATGAATGATCATAAACTGTCTGCTTCCTAATCCAATACTGTTTTCACCCAAATCCAAATTATTGTGAGAATCAAATGTGACAGTAGATATGCTGTGAAACTGTAAACAGTAACATACATGTAAGATGTATTTTATTATCATTCTCTTAACACAGTAAGTTAGAGGTAAATTAGAATAGAAGAATAATATCATATTGACTAAAAGGAATGAATTTCATTAAAGAACTATTGAAGTAGGCAATAAAGATGAACACAGAGATAAGAATGATTAGATTTGACTAGAAAAATTTTGGCAGTGACCTCAAAGAAAGCATTTCAAGGGCAGCAGTAGCCTAAAGTGGGTCTGAGCTGTCGTGCTACTCAGGGTTTAGGAAAGGTGTGCGTGGTACATTTAAAAGAATTTGTGGTCAATATGGCAATAGTTCTAATTGATATCCACTTAACTAATTTGCCAGATTAGCCAACATTCTCCACTGGCCTATAAACCATAATGACCAGTGTCCCCAGTCACTTTGCTTAAGGCTAGGAGGCTACTTTCCAGTGAACTTGCAGCTTCTGCTCCCACCAGCTGAGTTCTATGCTTAAACGGTCCATTTGTTCTCAAATCTGCTTGTGCTGGTTGTATACCTCATTGTAATTCTGTAATTGAATTAGATAACTGATGAAATATGAGTGAGAAAGAAAGGGAGTTTTCTCTAGGAGTACTATGTTGAATGGATTTGAGGATTTAGGGCATTTCTTCATGTCATACAAATGCTAGCAACCACCACTAGGAGTTACCTGTGGGCATCAGTAAAATGTAGTATCAAATAAAAAATAGTCTAATGAAGTCCAATGTGAAAAACCATTTTAACATTAGTCAATTTAGGGAACCGAATAAATAAGAAGTCAGTATATGAAATTTAAAAATTACCTTACCTTATCCATCAAGTATGTAGCAGCAGAAAACCTTTTAACTAAGAATGTATTCCACATCATCAATGCAATGCCTTGGTAGCAAGTAGAAATTGAAACAATGAATAGTATGCTTACATATTTTCACTTTCATCATATATAACAAATTACTGTCTTCCTCAAGGTTGCAAAAATACATGGGCTTTTTATATAGATATCATTACTTACTACTACTACCAGGAAATATTTATAAAGTTAATGAAACTTTTATCTTCAGTAAGAGTCAGAACTGGATGGCTTAAGAGGAATTAAAAAAAAAACCCAAACAAATAAAAGTAAAAAAAAAAAAAACAACCCAAAACAAACAAACAAAATAAAACCATGACATTATCAAGCATTGGTGAGGATGCAGAGCAACTGAACTCTCACACATTGCTGACAGGATAATAAATTGGCAAAACCACTATAAAAATGATTTAGTAGTGTCTATTAAAGCTAAGTATGTGTCTACCCTCTTACCCAGCAATTCTCCTGCTAGGTATGTACTCAACAGAAATGATTACAGAAGATGTGTACAAGATTGTTGAGAACAGCTTTATTCATCATAGCTAAAACACTAGAAACAAGCCCAAAATCCATCAATATTTTTCACGTGTAAGGACCCAAACTAAAGCAAAATACAGAACATTTATTATATGTATGTTATACCAGGACTAAAATAAAAGTTGAAAGAAAAAAAACAAAAAACCCAGGCTATATATAATTACATAGTCAGTAAATTGTGGCATTAAAAGAAAACTTCTGGAACAGCTGTCGATGAGGCAGCATAAACATGGCACTTCACATGCCGTTATTACCCGCATAACAGTCTGTACGAGTCAGTTCTTTCAAAGACTGTCAAGAAGCCAGAAGTCTTACTCAACGTACAAATGGATAAAGATCTAACTTTAAGAAGTACTAACCTGAAATCAATAGGTAATATAATTTTATCAATAAGGAGAGAATGATCTAGAAACCATATTTTCTAAATCAGTCACTTCAAAGCCTTTATTTTCCCTCAGAAGAAGGTAAGCTCTAAGAGACAAATAAATAAAATAATTTTCAAGTTCTCTTTATGAAAATGATACATTTTGTAATTTCTCCAATTTGACTTCATATTGTGAAAATGGTGACACAGGTGGTACAGATGCTATATGTGAAGAAAAATAAGTAGCTTCCCTGGAATTTATCACATAGAAATAAAGGTGCTACCTCTTCTTACAAAGCCCAACACCTACTCTTACCACTTAATATGGTTAATAACTAGCCTAGTACTGATGGCCTCGATTAATTCTTACAATGTAACCCATCCATTAAATAGAACCAGCAACCTGCTCACAATTTCTCTATAATTTATAATGTTTTTTTCAAGGAGACATCAGCAGTTCCTGTGGTATGGCAGCCAATAGAAAATATTCACATTATTAAAGGTAGCACAAGGTTGTGCCTAGTATAGTCTTGGCTTTTGTAGTCCTAACTTTTTCGTCAGGAATTAAGTCCTGGGAAGCCCATCCCTCTTTCCTTTCCTTTTCTCTGTGAACTACAGAGAAAATCAATGACTCATGCCTAACATTCCTCTTACTTACACGTAGGCATAGTCAGCTAGGAAAATTGATGGGTGAGACCAGAAGTGACATCACCACCCTGCCCCCTTTCTGGACAGCATTTTTTCAAACAGTTAAAGAACAGCCTGTACTTTGCCTATAGCAATACATGGTAATGTGCTAGGTGAAAGGACCATCAAATCAAACTTTAACAGGATGTGACTTTAACGATGCTTAACCCTTTTGAATCAATTAAACATTCAAATTAAATGTGTGAATAACATCTCTTTACTTACCATTCTGAACATGTGCATTAACAATGTGCTGCAAGTGTTCTATTGACCTAACAAGAAAACGTGCTTCCTTACATACAAGGAAAGAAAAGAAAAAAAAAAAAAAAATGAAGTATCATTTAATAGGTGCTTCAAATACAAATGGAGACTTCGTACATAAATCTCTAAATAAAGCTGTCTCTACATAAAGCTACTTAGGAATGTTGCGATAGGAACATGAAATTATTAGGTGATAAGTAATTTTCATAAAATAACTTCAATAGCCCCTCTTAAATTTATCTATATAATGATTAATTTCTAAAACCCCCAGGTCATATATCCTCTCATCTGTACTCAAAATTCTCCTAACTATACAGGGATACATTAATGAATAAAAACAGACCCAAATCCTTACCCTCACTGAGCTTATATTCTAGTGAGGGAGACAGAAAATAAACATAAGTATGAGAATTATATAGTGTGTTAATGACAAGTGCTAAGGGAAAAAAAAATAAAGTAGGGAAAGGAAATATGAAATATCAGAGCAGATGGCTGAAATTCAACTCTTTGTAATCATGGAAGCTTCCATATTAAAACCCAAATATAAAATGTACCACACCAATGAAAAGTGTTAATAATAGGGTGGTATATGGGAATACTGTATTTTATGCATGGTTGTTCTATAAACCCACAATTTCTCTAATAAATTTTTTAAAAAGTAGGGGGACAGATGTGGCTCAAATGGTTTGACGTCTGTGTCCCATATGGAGGGACCTGGGTTTGATCCCTGGGACCTCCCAGTAAAAAAAAAAAAAGTATATAGCATATAAAACTGATGAACTAATCAAGATTTTTGCTAAATAATTTTGTAGTCAGGAACACAGATTAAACACATAAATTCTGCCAATACATGTTGGTAGTAGAATTTCCCCAGAGGTAATTTTAATTGTTTTGAACCTAATAAAGTTGTGTGCATAAAATGGAAGAGCTGTGGTGGGGGTTAGGAGATGAATATATAAAAGGAAAAAAAAGAAAAGTAGTCACTTAATTTTAAACGGACAATGAAAACACTAATCAAAATGTCAGGCACCATGCATGCGTTTTCTCTATAGACCGCTACAACCCTTTGAAATAGCTACTACTATAAGGCTCATTTAATTTTAAGAGAAGATTAAGATACAAAGGGTTCAGAAATGTTCTAAAGGTCACACAGATAATAAAAAACAGTGTCCACTGTGCAAAGTTACCTTTATATATGGTTTATAAATGAATGTTGTAAAAACTGAGCTTTCTAATGGCAAGAAGATAGTATTTCAATATTAAAGGACAACAATAGGGGATATGGGATTTTTCCAAAGAAAGCGTTCTAAAATTGATTGAGGTGATGATAGCACAACTCTGATACAAAATGAGAACCACTGAGTGTACACTTTGAATGAACTGTACAAAGCGTGGGACTATATAACACAGGGAATCCTGTGGTGGATGATGGACTGTGGTTAACAGGACAAACAAGAGAACGCTTTCTCCTGAATGATAACAAATATATAATACTAATATAGGATGTTAATAATTGGATGGGTTGGGGGAAAATACACCAAATGTAAGTTATGGGCTATAGTTAGCAGTAATATTCTGTCAATGCTCTTTCATAGTTTGTAACAAATGTTTCACAGCAATGCAAGGTGTTGGTGGTAGGGAGATGTGTGGGAGCTGTTTATGATGATATGCATGTCTGTTTTGTAAATTCAAACATTTTACTATACATTTATTGTTTACGTGTGTTCATGTATGAATGATACACTTCAATAAAATTTTATTTAAAGAAATACTGAGCTTTCTGCTTAAATATCACCTTCTTAGATTGAACTTGGAATTTATTCATTCAGATTTTAAAAATTATGATTTCCTCATTCTAGTCCTAACATTTTTTTCTCATGTAGGGAAAATATCCCATTTGAGTAGAGAGTCTAAATATGATTACCATCCAGCCTTTAGAGTCGTCAACTAAAGGGGGTAATTTGAAATGCATCAAGAGGATTCTCTGTCCTAAAACCACGTTTTGGTCATGGTTTAATTGATCAGAGTCCATTTCTTTGTTTAAAGCACTTACTTTTTTAGTGTCTTCCTTTAACATGTTAGTAATTACATAGTGAAGACATTATGTGGGAGAGGAAGGAAAAATATGGTTAGTGTGAATTAGTTCATCAGTTAGATTTTTCTACAAGAGTGCAACCAGATAAAAGGACAATAAAGGGATGAATTTTTACTTGTGAGGAATATTTTATCACAGCAATGATTAGGAAGGACTAAGGACTGTACTGGCAAATAGGACTATCCATCACATGCTTTTACATCTTATACAATGTAACCCATCTATTAAATAGAACCAGCAACCTGCTCACAATTTCCCTACAATTTATAACATTTTTTTCAAGGAGACATCAGCAGTTCCTGCAATATGGCAGCCAATAGAAAATATTCACATTTTTAAAGGTAGCACAAGACTGCACCTACTATAGTCTTGGCTATATCTTATTTGATCCTGGTATCAACCCTGAAAGTCTAGCACTTTCAATTAAAAAAGGGTGGGGGAATTAAAAAAAACTGGTTCAGAGATTCAATGACTGGCTTCAGACCACACAGTCTTGTCAGCACTTCATTTGGGATCTACACCCAGGTCTCTTGCCTCCACGCATGGGCCCCTTCACCCTGCATTGCTTACAGACTGTGAAAAGCCTTGGGAGAGAGGATGGTTACCAAACATACAGAAAATGATGCCCAAGCAGAGAGCGGAGAGGGCAGCGAGGCTAACCCTGTACTAGATTCAGCCTTGCACACAATAGTTTTCTTGAATGGTCTTCTTAGGCGAATATGTGAGAACTATGACAAATACAGACATATCTGAGCAATCAGAAATTAGGCATGCTTCAGGAGCTTTACTCTGTCTTTTATCATGATGACTAATACTAAGAATTTTCTATTAGGTAGTTGCCACCTCATGTAGGAATTCAGAGTGAAATAAAATATATACTTATTACCACCACCTAACTAGGGAGTAGGGCAAAGCTCATTGGCTTCAAATACAAAGAAACTATGCTTAAGTCTTGGCCCAACTACTTACTTAGCAATATGCTCTTTGGCAGGTAAATTAACTTCTCTGCACACTAGTTTTCTCTTCTCAAGAGTGGGGATAATAATAGTTATTTATACTTCATAAATTTACTGTAAGGATTGTAAAAGATAATGAATGAACACAGCCTAGCACAGTTCCTAGCACAGTGTTTATAAGTTAGGTAACGAAACAGTCCACATACGTGTAGCATGAGCACAAAAGTAGAATTAACATGAAAGAGGAAGGAGAATCTTACCTCTGGATCTTTATTCCACTGAACAACATACTCCCAACAGCAGTGTGCGTGTAGTACATCTAGCTCCAGGCTACAAGGAAACTGTTCATAGGCTAAATGCAGCAAGTCTGAAAGTCAGAAGACATGTGCAATATGTTATTCTTTCCTTAATGAAAAGTCAAGTACATGTCTCTGCTCTGTATTTCATATTCCTCATTATTTATGTACTACCTGGTATGGCTCCTAAGTCCATCTCCATCTCTGTCATTTCCATTAAAGCTCTGTTAATACCTTCTTTGGGTTCATCTGGGTTTTCTACATCTCCTTCTTTATTAACCAGTTTTAATACTTCCGGGCTTAAGTCTTGTTTAAATACCCACTTGGCCACACTGTCTGCAATGCCACCTAAAGTTTGGATACAAGAAAGAAAATGAAATTTGCCACACATAAGCAGTTGTGTTTGCCAAAGAGAGCCAATATGGTACAATGCTCTGCATTTCCTTATGAAGAGATCTGCACGTCACTTTCAGCTTTGAGCCCGAAGGGGACCCCTTAAAACATGAGATTTACTAGAGTAGTACCATCTACCATTTAACGTACGAAGGTAAGTGGGATAACTGATATCTAAGGGCATCATTATACTTGTAAACAATATTAGATAAATATAAATGCATATACATAGATATGTCTGTGTACCACATACCTTCTATGTCCACAATTACAAAAGAGACATAGGATGAAGGAATGGACACATCTTTAAATGACTTCTATTTAAAATATAAGTGAAAACAGAATTATTAGCACTGAACTTGTCTAGGTTTCTTAGAGCAATATAATTTATCTTTTAACAGCCAAGTAACTTGCTTTTACGGAATATTTATCAGCAAAATTTACCCATAACTAATTAATAAAATATGACGCTATACCATGTGTGTCAGTTATCAATATAAACGCAAGTATTTGAATTATTACTTTAAAAATTATACGTTCTTCTATAATTTACCAAAACACTGTCTTGACCATGACTCAAATGCCTTCAACTTTGATTCAAATAAAATCCTTTCCACATAAAGAATGTTTCACAGTAAACTCAATTATTAGTGGAACTAAATGGGAGTAGTGTGCTGAGTGATCTGATTTCTTATGTTTGGCTTCCAAATCAATTGATAATTTTCATTCCCGAATTAAGTCCATGGTTATATTTGTTTAGGTTAATATTAAAATGGTCTCCCTGCATTTCACCAGGTGGCAACATGGAGTATAATGAGTTTACAATTAAAAAATTGCCACAAGTTATAAAAAATGAGAAAACAAGTTAACTAAATAAAAATCTATAAACACCTGAATAAACCCAGAAATACAGTCTTTCCAGTATCAAATGCCTAACAGAGTTGCTGATATGAATAGTGAGCACACAAAGATAATTCAAAATTTAAGATTCTTATGGTCCTGTAAGATATAAAGGCACAAGAGCCTAAATCATTCCAGGACTGTAGAAAGTGATGCATCAGAAAAGAGGTATAAAGTTCTGTGGAAATTAGGAGGAACAAGAGAAAACTCTCAGTTAGTGGATCATAAAAGGTTTTTGGAAGAGGTAGTATTTGAGCTGGGTCTGGAAAGATGAGTAAGATTTAGAGATCTTGAATGGGAAAGGTGGGGAAAGTGAAGAGTGCCAGTTTAGATCCAAAGATGGGGAGAATCACACAGACGCTTATTTGAACTAGAATCTAGCAAGCCAGAAAGAAATGGAAAAAATGGGTTGGATTCGAAGTCCAAAGTTCTTGGAGAGCAAACACAAGAGGTTATACTCTGTCCCAAAAATTCTCAAACTTTTTAGTAAAACTAAAGAGTGTAAAGACCCCTTTACACTCTTAAAACTTACTGATGACTCCAAAGTGGCCATAAACCCAAGTTCTTTGGAGTCATCAGTAAGTTTAAAAAATATTTTTCTTAATTCATTTAAAAACAAAAATAATAAACCTATTAATGTTAACATATCTTATGAAAATAACTCTTAATTCCCAAAGCAAAAAAAAAACAATACTGTGAAGAGTAGAACTGCTTCACACTTTTGCAAATCTTAAAAAGAGGGGAACTTGAGGTCCTCTGACCATTCTTTGAGGATGGCTATTTATTTTGTAAGGCAGGAGGGAGTAGGTGGGGTTTCAAAATTGATAGGATCAGACTTTGAAAAGACTGAGAAGTAGTACATAGTGGGTTATTATTATTCTCTTTTAATTTGAGTTTATTTTCTCTTCCCTATTCTTTTAGTAATTTCTATAAAACAAACCCATAATAGAAAAATATAGATGCAAATGTTCAAATAAGCTTCAAGTTACCTTTTCCTCCTTCTAGTAATTTTTTAACAGAAAGCCTTGGAAGCGGCTCAGCCTTCAGCGATGACACTGTGGATGTTCGATGGCTCACTCTACTGTGCAATAGAGTCTGCAATATGAGACAATCCTCCAGTTGTCTCAACAGGAGCTTCCAGTACTCGGTATCAAGAGAAAGGGCCTCCCAGGAATCCGTGAGGCCCTCTGAATCAGTACCCGAAACTGTTTGGGAAAACTAACAGAAAATGCACTGGTGATGTTTAGCAAAGATTCTGAATCCACCTTAACTTGAACAAACTTTTAATCTGAAAACTGATGGATAATCAGCACACATCACACAGCAGCACGCAGGTGATATTTCACAGATATTACTACTCGGCTGGATGACACCTGAGGGCCACAAGTAGGCTGGAGACTGAGTGGCAATTATGATGTTTAAAAATAGACCTGCAGTAATGCCCCTGAGTGAACCAACGCACACTTCAAAAAGTTTTCTGGGCCATCCTTGGCAAGGGCTACAGCTTTTTCTATCATTTCCAATGAGGTTACTGATAATTCTTCAGAATGTACTCACCAACTTAAAAAACGTGTCTGAAATTTCCTCTACTGTCCATCATCATAAACATCTAAAGCCAGTAATATTAAATTTAGCTATAAGCTACTGTGAATGACAATGTTACATGAATCTCCACAGACCTACTTAGAGGTCGCATCCAATTTAATACACGACCCTCCAGAAAAAAATTCTTTAATCCACCATTAGATATAAGGGATGTTAGTCATTTTTAAATAAGTTTGTGTCCTTAAGAGATGAGGAAATACACAAGATAAAAGGTCAATAGGAAACTTTCATGGGATTTATTCAAAGCTATGTGTCAAAAACAACCTATCTATAAAAGGGAGGTGATACAATTGTAGAATTTCAGAGCTAGAGAAACCTGAGAAGTAACAGAGGCTAACCCTGACATCTTTTAGATGAAACTGAAGCCAAGAGACTCATTTTAAAGGGACACACCACAAATCACCCCAATTTGAATATCTTTTTCCTTATCCCATGTGGTAACTGCTAAATTCAAGTACTCATGTCATCTGAATAGACAAATTAAGGGCTTCACCCTCCACCCCTCCAAAAACAATTAAGAACCTGCTGGACCTACATTTCAGATTCTAAATGTTCCAAAGCACTGAAGACAATGTACCACAGAAAAGGGAAAGCAGCCTCTCAGCAGACTGGACGGCTACAAGTCAAAGTTGGTGGGAGGTGTGGGAGGTGGGGAACATGGGAATCCCAGTGGGTTCCGTGTAATATTTTGGGTAATCTAAGCACCTCTTAAAATATATGTATATATATTATAAATAACATTTTTGTAAGCAAATACACATATACGCATATATATTTATATATCATTTTGCAAATGTTTGTATGTATTGTGAGAATTTTGATTTTTACCAATAAAAAAAAAAAAAAAAAGTTGCACCTTTGCCAACTTACTTTTTTCTCAGTCATGTTGTTTGATATGTGTGTTGCAACAGAATGCCCAACGTGTGCAGATAATAGAGCAGCTCCATTGTTCTCAGACTGAATACAAGCCATGCGCATTTGCTGCCACCAAGGTGACACAGACTGGGAATCCCAGGCCTCATCGATGGCCACTATAGGGATGGGGGGAAAGAAACCTCTTAGCTTGTCAATTTTTCCTACTCAATCTTTCATGTTAAACATAAATGCTTGAAAGCTAAATTCACCACCGATGTATTTTTATACGCATGAGTGCACTGGAAAATAGAAAACCTATTTTATTCAGAACATGTATATTCCATTTACTTACTAATCCTGTGTTAGTCATCTTGTTTCTCAATTTTAAATCCTTACTAGGAATATCATCATTACTGACAACTACTATTGAATATTTTAATATAAAAGACTATTGTTCTAACCATGCCAAAAATAATAAGAAATGTACATTCCTCCACTAAAGACCATTAAATTTGCCTGAGTTAAGAAAATACTTTGTTCAGATAACATTATTTTTCATGATGACACAAAACATAAATTTAATTTACCTAGATTAATACATACTTCACATGCATTAAGAGCTTCCTATTAATACTTAAAGAATCTCTATGGTGAAATGTTTTGTATGCTATAATCTCCTTTTGTCAAAAGAAATTATCCTCCCTCCCTGTCTTTGAGATATTTTAAATACTAAGCTTTGTTTCCACAGGCAGTAGCATAAATCCCTGAGAACGCTAACCGGCAATATACACCAGCATTTTACCTCTCATCTTGCTCAGGAGGGACAGCATTGCATGAAGACAGCAGACAGACTGTGGTTTATCCAAAATATC
The DNA here is from genome assembly GCA_026826555.1 of Tolypeutes matacus. Taxonomy (NCBI): domain Eukaryota; kingdom Metazoa; phylum Chordata; class Mammalia; order Cingulata; family Chlamyphoridae; genus Tolypeutes; species Tolypeutes matacus. Next base: position 267,030 of record JAKSZT010054262.1, on the reverse strand, counting down.
TTTTTCCTTAGAAAGCCAAACACTCAGGAGCAGAGACTGAAATCAAATTTAAAACAATGTTTAACATAAACAAAATCTTGCACTTTTCTAGAGATCACATGTGTGTATGTGAATGATTGGAAAATGTGGTTGCTTGTTACAGCATGTGATGTGAGGGGCTGACCAAGGCACCTTGCCTGTGAAGAGATGCCTTACTATCTGTCAGGTAGTTAATCCTGCCGTTTCCCTCTTTTCTTTGGTTTAAGCTCTGCCTTCCAGTCCAGCCCTTGCACACTGCCAGAAAGGAGAGGACAATGTCAGCACAGATTTGCCTTAGCTCAGCAGGGTGCTACTCAGCTGCAGATTCTGACTGAAGGAGAGAGGACCTAATCTGGGGCTATGAATCTTGCCCTGGCCTTGGCTATAAAAAGGTGTACGGAATTGGCAGTGAGGAACAAGTATGTAAAACTACCAAATGCCATTTTTAAAGTCACTAATAAGTCAGGAAAATCATATTTTAAACAAAAATACTCATCTTGATTTGGTTGGGCCTTACCTTAAACTGGAGTAACCTCATCATCCTATAAGTGACTTTTAAGATGCCTATGAACCAGCATATCTACTGAAATCTGAAACATTTTTAAGATGTATAAAATGTGTTCACAGGTAATCCTGAGAGTGAAAATTTAATGGCATGGTTTCTGTGAAAGACCTGGATTGCATATAATACTGCAGGATCTTTCTGTGAATATAGCTTTAAAGTAAAAGACTATAAGTTTAAATTCAAATTCAAATTATTTTCAAAAATTGAGTTAAAAAAAATTGAGGGTAAGGGGTTGAAGGAAAATAAGTATGTAAAGGTAATTAATTTGAGTACCATCTAAGACCAGGAGCTATGAGAAATACTTGACATGTCTATCATCTCACTGGATTCTAACAACCTCTGTGGAAGGATAATTATCCAGATTTTACAAATGACGAGACAAGCTCGTGAAGGAAAAATAACTTGCCAAGCACCATTCAGTTATAAGTCAGAACTAATCTTTAAATCTAGTTCTGCCTTTTTCTAACACACATATATTCTTTTCTTCTCTTTTAAAAATTTCAACATATATTACATATACATGTACATATGCATTTATATATGCATATAATTTACACCTATAAAATCAATGATAAACAGACATTTTTAACATGAATTCTTCAATCTTTGTTTAATTCATCTTCCATTTGTCTTCCCATGGCAACATCTTTACTACCTCATTCCAACCAGAAACTGCTTAACTGTTTTTTTTTTCTTACAATAAAATGTATCCTTTCATATTTGCCCCATGCTCATAAAATAACGTTAACACCAACAAAAATTTCTAATGGTTATTTACAGCTTATTGCACAACAAGCATCGTTAATGGCTTTATATGTCTAGATACACGTAGAGGATTTGTATGTAGGGTGTGAAGGGTCACTGTTTTACAAAACCGGGATCATTTTATACCATGTTCATTCTACTTGTCATACACCATTCTGTTCAGCCTACAAATTTCCCACCCCCCACCCCCTAGGATGGCTCCCTCATCTGTTTGCTCGTTGTTTTTGCTCTGTTTGCCCTCATTGTCTGCTAGTTGTTTTGTTGTTGTTGTTACTGTTGTTATCTGATCGTTGTTTGTTTGTCTTCTTTAAGAGGCACTGGGAACCGATCCTGGGACCTCCAATGTGGGAAGCAGGTGCTCAACTACTTGAGCCACATCTGCTCTCCAGCCTACAAATTTTGACTGACTTTACTCTGTTTATCAGGGTTATTCTCGCTCTTCTCGACTTTTTCTTTTTTTTTTATCTCACACAACACTGCTCCTTGTTATCACTAGCCAGGCTAAAACAATAAGTTGCCTGCACAGGCAACAATGACATTTCAAACTCAATTTGAAATAACTGTCTCACTGTGGTGTGTACGTGCATGTGCATGCGTGCTGTGAAGAAAATCAAAGGGAAACACAGGAGGATGGAATTTATTTTATCTTTTAGACTGACTGTCAAGTTGCTATCTATGGTGGCTTGGAGCTATGTACCCTAGAAAAACATGTTTTTCATCCTAATCCCTTCCTGCAGCTGTGAATCCATTTTAAATAGGATCTTTTGATGAGGTCACTTCAGCAGAAACCCATGGAACCTAGAGAAGCCAGGAAAACCGCCATGTGCCTTGCCATGTGACAGAAAAGCCAAGGACCAAGGATCTCCAGCAGCCAGTCCCAGAATGCCACTGTCTGCTAGGAGAAAGTATCACCTTAATTATGTCTTGATTTGGACTTCTAACTTGAAAATTGTAGGCCAATAAATTCCCACTGGTTAAGCCAACATACTGCAGGGTATTTGTTTTAGCAGCTAGGAAACTAAAACACCATCAAACTTGCTGATTAGTTTTAGGTACTAAACATACGATGAGGGTTTACTTTTAGGAATACACCAGGTTTCTAAACATTCCAAAAGATTTAATGTCTCTAAAAGCTTGGTTCATGTCCCCATCAGTAGACCACAACCAAATTTCGAAAGTTTTATGAATACTGGCAACCCAAAGGGTTATTTAAATTTCAGGCAGCAAGACAAGCTAAATGCTACGCCTTGGATGTGACTCCATACTGTGAACTTTACTGCTTTCTCGCTATCTAACCACTTGCCCATCAACACCTTTAGCAAATTCTGAAACAAATAACAAAGCCTACTGTGTGCTTAATTCTTCTTCCCTATCACTCCCTAATTCAGAAGCTCTTTCTATCTCCCACCCAACCAAGTAATCCTTGATTACAAACTAGGGTATGCACTTCTTTATTTGGTAAACTTTAAAAATTCCAAACAGGAACATTTTTGTTTGTATGTAGGAGATCAGTGTGAAATAGAGGAATCATGGGAGGGAGCCATCAGAACACAATGATATAATTTTAGAAACACTTACACAAAATGGATTTTTTTAAACTTCAGCAAAAATTAAAGTGAAAGAAGAAAAATAAAGATAGAAGAGAATACAGAAGTAAATTAAGCTATCACACAGGAACATACATAGGTACACACACATCAGGAGAAGATACTCCATAGACGATAACTAATTACTTCTGTAACTAGTAAATACAAAATAAGATATCCTTTCAAAATATCATAGAAAAGAATGTTATATTATATTATTCATAACATGAATATTCATGCTAAGAAAACACATAATATGAATGTGAATTATGTTATTTCACATAAACATGTCACATGTTGACTTATTACCAGATGATATTTGAAATATAAATGAAAATAAGAGAGGTCAAGGCTTATGTACTTCCGGGCATTTTAAAATCACACCACATGTTGTTCTATGAGCACTCTAGTCTTTAAAGGGTAGGACCTACTAAAATAAACAAGTCCTATTTAGTTGCATGATCCCAATAACATTTTTTTCCTTTAATGAAAAAGGTATTATTAACAAAGTTTCGAAACAAAGTTTAAGTAAGAAAATCTAAGCATACATAGATATTAGACAGGAAAGGCTGTAGCCAACAAAGGTTAAACACATTTCCACTTAACTAATAAACAGATCATGGGAAAAACAGAAACCTTGAGAGGTAAATTAACTAATTCCTTTAGTTCAGGCAATACCTAAGACTTCTTAAAATAAGCACCTAACCACGAAAAAGGAAATCCCATGGTTCTAATGAACTTCACTTTTAAGAATTTATCCTCATAAAATGTAAACATCCTCAATGTTTTAATCGTTCATTCGACGTAAGTGATGGCAGCTAGAACATGAGGAAGCAGTTTGCCTTGCCTTTCTATACTCAAAGAAACTTATTTTTCAGCCTTTCAGATGGGTCTTATCTTTTAGTCGTTCCTGAAAACTGGTGTCTGTTTCAGGTAACAAAAGTTTAAAGTTGATAAAATTTCACTGAAGGTTAATGATGAAGCTTTAAATGCTTTACAAAAACTATCAGCTGTCTTCTGTGAATTACACTAATATAGCAAAATAGTGACTTACATATAAGTTTTATTTAAAAAAATCTTCGGGTAGAGTACATAATCTTTCTAAATTTAAACATTTATACATTTATACAACCTTGAATATAATCAATCAGAATAGAAGAATAGAAATAGTTAGCATTTCAAATGGTATCTTAATGAAACTGGTATTTTGCTGAAAGACCTACCATTTTTTATTCATGATTTTTATATATTTAACTCCTAAAAGTCTATTATTCTCTTAATGCAAAAGAAGTTCCCAAGGCTGGACTGCTTAGGAATGTTCTGAGTGTGTTAAGTTCCATTTCCTCTGACTGATATAACCATAATGACCAAGCAGGCTTTTTAAAAAGCTTGTTTTTCAAATTCTAAGGCATTTTTTTAAAAAGAGAAGTTCCCTCTTCTCACCTCATTCGTTAACTATTAATTACAGGCTTTAAGTGAAAATGCTTCCTTACTTATTTCTTCCTTTTACTAGGTACTCGCAGAATTTTTTAAAACAAATTGCTTAAAAGCACTGAGCTGCTGATATAATACTTAAAAAGGGAAACTCAGCTAGAAAACATTTATCTGGGAAAAGCAAAGGAAAAGAGAACAATCACTTGGAATAAGTGAAATAAATACAGTCTCAGAGTTAGATGATGTTTTTAGAAAGAATTTACTTCAAAATTATAACTCATTCTAGGTTTCTGGCAGTGTGAGATGCTCCAGGGTTCTGTTCCCCAACAGAATCTTGGAACAATTAGCAAAAACTGGCAGAGCCATCTTCCTCAGTGCTCCAGAAAACAGTTATAGAGTTGCAGTAACTGGGAGCATGCCTAATTAAGAAAATGCAACTTTAAAATGGTAGGAGATGCTCTTGGCACCCTTGCTGAGCCCTCCTCCACCCTTACCCAGCTGGGTTTGGAGCTAGCCGCATTCCCATTGTGGGTCTCTGGCCCTGTTCCAGAGGGAACAGAGTAACCCCTATGTACATACTGGGGTACATATAAGTCTGTGCCATTATTTCTGATGGAAGCCTGAAAGCCTGAACCAGGACACCCATCTCTGTTTCGCTGTTCCAGACCTTGCCCTGCACTCAGAAGCAGCTTGCAGAAAGCTAGATCAGTGTAAGAAACAATCAAATCAAAGGGGCTTCAGTGCATTAAGTCATACAATAGAGCTCCCTGAAGGGGAAAAGTCTATTTCATGGGGAGGAGAGAGGGAATTTGGATCCCTGTAAAGGAGGGTGTCCTAAGGCCATGAGCCCAAACCCTGGACAAGAAGCATGCTCAGAGAAGACTGGAGAGGACCCTACACTTAGGCCTTGGGCAGAGCTTCTTGGTAGGAAAGCTAAACTCTAAAGGAAAGCACCAGCCAACACAGAACCAATATGAAAACTGTGAACGGTTCTTTTTCTTTTTGTGTTGGTTCGTTTATTTTTCTTAGCTCTTGGCACTCAAGGAAATCTCTGTCATATCACTATCTGCATTACTTAAGGAACAGCCAACTCAGGGACTAAATCCCAGAGTTAACACATTAAAATATTAAAATGTGCAGTATGCAACAAAAGATTACAAGACAAAGAAACAGGAAAGGATGGCCCAGCCAAAGGAACAAGATAAATCATCTGAAGCCATCAAGAAAGAGACCAGACTTGCCATATCAAAGATTTTTTAAAAATGATTTTTAAAATGATCAATAAGAACTAAAAGGAAATGCAGAGAAAAAGAAAGGGATATCAGGAAAATGATTAATGGAAAAAAAATGGGAATCTCAGAAAAGAGATAGAAATTATAAAAAAGAACCAAACAAAAATACTGGTGTTGAAGACCACAATAACTAATATTAAAAGAGGGGTTCGATAGCAGACTGGAGTTATCAGAAGAAAGAACTAGTGAACATAAAGATAAAATAATTGAAATGATTCAGGCTCAGGTGCAGAAAAAAAAATGAAGGAAAGCAGACAGAGACTAAGAGACCTGTGGGACACCATCAAGAGTACAAATGTCTACAATGTGGGAGTTTCATAAGGAAAAGAAAGAGAAAGAGGGGGCAGAAGGAATATTCAAAGAAATAATGGCATAAAACTTCCTCAATTTAATGAAAGATATGAACATACACATTAAAGAAAACCAACAACTCTAAACAAGATAAATTCAAAGAGAGCCATGTCCAGGAATCTTTTAATCAAACAATCAAATGCCAAACACAAAGAAGGAATCCTACCTAAAAGTTGCAAGGGAGAAGCAATATGTCATGGACAAGGGAAATCCAATTAGATTTAGTACCAATTTCTCATCAGAAATCATGGAAGCAAGAAGACAATTGGAAGAAATATTTAAAGTGATGAAATAAAATAACTGACAACCAAAAATTTTATATCCAGAGAAAATGTATTTCAAAACTGAGAGCAAGATTACAATTTTCCCAGATAAACAAAATCTAAGGGCATTCACCACAATTAGACCTGTCCTACAAGCAACGCTAAAAGGAGTTCTTCAGATTCATTAGACAATGGATTGAAAACATGTAAACAAATATAGCTCTCTGGTAAATATAACTAGATGGGTAAGTATAAATGCCCATATTCTTGTAATTTTTGGTATATAAATACACTTTTTAATACTTACAGGATCTAAAATGCACATTCATAAAAAGTAACAATAAATCTATGGTTTTGGATGCACAATATATAGAGACAATTTGTGACAAGAACAAAAAGTTGAGGGGATCTTAGGAGTACAGGAACAATGTTTGTGTATGCTATTGAAGTTAAGTTGGTATCAAATCAAATTGACTGTTAAAGATTTGGGTTGTTAAATTTGAGCACAAAAGTTACCACAAATAAAAGAACTTAAAAACATACACAAAAGAAATGAGAAGGGACTCAAAAGTAGCTCACAACAAAAGGTCAAAATAATATAAAAGTCAGCAATAATAGAAGAATTGAGGGACAAAAAAAGGTATAAGACTTACAACAACTAAATAGGAAAACAGAGAAGAAAATACTGTAGAGAAGAAGGTACTGTATTTTCAGTATTCACTTTAAATGTAATGGATTAAACTTTTCAGTCAAAAAGCAGAGACTGGGCGAATGGGTAAAACAGCATGACCCAACTACATACTGTTTATAAGAGACTCACCTTAAATTCAAATATACACTAGGTTGAAAGTGAAAGATTGTTAAAAATATATACCAAGCAAATAGTAACCAGAGAGAGCTGGGATAGCTATATTAATATTAGATAAAATCGACTCTAAGTAAAAAACTGTTATGAGGGACAAAGAAGTCCACTATACATTGACAAAGGGGTCAATTCAACAAGAAAATGGAACAGTAGTAAATATAGATGCGCCTAATGGGTAGAGCCCCAAAAGATATGCCATAAATATTGACAGATTTGAAGGGAGACAGACTATTCTACATTAATAGTAGGAGACTTCAATACACCACTTTCAATAATTGATAGAACTTGTAGACAGAAGATCAATAAGGAAACAGAAGACCTGAACAGTACTATAAATCAAGTATTTACAGTCAAGAGACATATATAGAACACTTTTCCCAACAACAACAGAAGATACATTCTTCTCTGGTACACACAGATCATTCTCTAGGAATGTTAAGTCATGAAATAAGTCTCAATAAATTAAAAATACTAAAATTATACATTGTATCTTCTCTGTCTATGGCAGTTTGATATTATTAATGAGTTCCAAAAAGATATTAATTATGTTTGTAAACTGGTCTGTTCCTCTGGGCATAATACCCTTTAATTTAAATTGAAAGGCTTTATGTTAACTTGATTAAATAAAGATTAGGGCTTTGATTTGACCATATCATCACCAACTCAGTTTGAGTCTGCGCCCCCTTTGTGGGCTATATAAATGCACACTCAATCAAGGAGACACATGGAAGAAGACACAGAGAGAAGAACAACACAGAGGAAGAGAGACAGTTCCATAGACATGGCAGAGGCCCCAGGAAGAAAGATGAGCCATTTGCCTGATAGTTTACAGCTGACCTTGTTAAGAGACCAGAGCAGTTGAGCCCAGAAAGAAATGAGCCCTGGGAAGAGATGAGCTCTATATCACCCTGCAGCTGAGATCAGAAGAAGCTGGACGCACAGAGCCTTATGAGAGAAGAGGAAGGCTGAACCCTCGCAGATGTTGCCCACCATATTGCTTCATCACGTGGCAACAGAGTTTGGTAAGGAAGTAACCTTGAGTAAGGAAGTAACCTTGATTTGGACTCTTTAGGGCCTTATAACTGCAAGCTTTTACCCCAAATAAATACCCTTTAAAAAAGCCAACAGATTTCTGGTACTTTGCATCAACACCCCTTTGGCTGACTAATACACTGACCAAAATGAAATGAAGCCAGAAGTCAATAACAGAAGAAGAATTGAAAAACTCACATATATGTGGAAATTAAATGACATTCCTAAACAACCAAAGGGTCAATGAAGAAATCACAAGGGAAATGAGGAAATATCTTTAGGCGACTGAAAATGAAAATACAGCATAACAAAGCTCATGGGATACAGCAAAGGCAATGCTGAGGGAAATTTAGAGCTCTAAATGATGACATTATAAAAAGAAGAAAGATCACAAATGAGAGACCTAACCTTACAAATGGAAGAATTAGAAAAGAACAAGTAAATTAAACCCAAAGCAAGTAGAATGAAGGAAACAACAACAACAAAAAAGATCAAAGCAGAGATGAATGAAATAGAGTGTTAAAAAATAGAATCTATATAACCAAAAGTTGGTTCTTTGAAGATATCAATATAATCAATAAACCTTTAGCTACAGTGGCAAAGAAAAAAAGAGGATGCAAATAATTAAAATAAGAAATGAAAGTGGTGCCATTGCTACCAACCCAACAGAAATAAAAGGGATAAGAGGATCCTATGAACAACTGTATGCCCAAAAATTAGATAACCTATATGAAATGGACAAATTCCTAGACTCATACAAACTACCTACACTGACCTAAGAAGAAATAGAAGACCTCAACGGACCAACAAGAAGTAAAGATAATAAATTGGTATCAAAAACAAAGAAAAGTCCAGGACCAGATGGCTTAAATGCTGGATTTTACTAAATAATCTAAGAAGAAATAACATCAATTCTGCTCAAACTCTTCCAAAAAACTGGAGAGAACACTTCGTAACTCATTCTATGAGATCAGTATTACCCTAATCCAAAGCCAGATAAAAGCATCACAAGAGGGGACTTCCAGGAAGGTGGCATCAGACTAAGTTGACAGGGTTCAACTCTCTTACAAAAATAACAGAGCAAGGGCAAAATAAGTGTGGAGTAAAAGTTGTGAACTTACAAAGCAAGCATTCATAACATCATCCAGGGGTCCCACACATCAACCCTCCAACAACACCTTGCACTGTCGTGAGACATGTTACAAATTATGAAAGAATATTGTCAAAATCTTACTACTATACTCCTTATCTTACATTTGGTGTATTTTCCCCCCAACCCACTCTATTATTATTATTATTATTTTTTTTTACTTTATTTTGCACATTTAATATTTGAAAATATGAACAATTAAAAACTCAAAAGAAAACACAGATGAATAAATACATACATTTCTCAATTAAATGTAATGGATACATATTTTTTTTTGAATCAAACATTACACAATATGTTTGGTTCATAGTAACGCATTCATACAGTATTTGTCCTTTTGTGTCTGGCTTGCTTCGCTCAACATAATGTCCTCCAGGTTCATCCATGTTGTCATATGCTTTACGACTTCATTTCTTCTGACATCTGCATAATATTCCATCGTGTGACTAGACCACAGTTTGTTTATCTATTCATCTGGTGATGGACACCTGGTTTGTTTCCAGCTTTTGGCAATGGTGAATAATGTTGCTATGAACATCGGTGTGCAGATGTCTGTTCGTGTCACTGCTCTCACTTCTTCTGGGTATATACCCAGTAGTGGTATTGCCAGGTCACGTGGCAAGTCTATATTCAACTTCTTTAGGAACTGCCAAACAGTCCTCCATAGTGGTGGGCACCATCCTGCATTCCCACCAACAGTAAAGAATTGTTCCTGTCTCTCCACATCCTCTCCAACACTTGTAGTTCTCTGTCTTTTTAATAGTGGCCATTCTGATAGGTGTGAAATGATATCTCATTGTAGTTTGACTTGCATTTCCCTAATCATGAGTGATGTTGATTAAATGTGTTTTTTTGCCATTTCTATTTCTTCTTTGGAGAAATGTCTATTCAAGTCTTTGGCCCATTTTTTAATTGGGTCGTTTGTCTTTTTATTGTTGAGTTGTAACACCTCTTTATATATCCTGGATATTAAACCCTTATCAGATATGTGATTTCCAAATATTTTTTTCCCATTGACTTGGCTGCCTTTTCACCCTTCTGACAAAGTCTTGTGAGTACAAAAGTGTTTAATTTTGAGAAGGTCCCTTTATCTATTTTTTCTTTTGTTGCATGTGCTTTGGGTTTAAGGTCCAAGAAACCACCACCTACTACAAGGTCTTGAAGATGTTTCCCTACATTTTCTTCTAGTAGTTTTATGGTCCTGGCTTTTATATTTAGATCTTTGATCCATTTTGAGTTGATTCTTGTATAGGGGGTGAGATAGGGGTCCTCTTTCATTCTTTTGGTTATAGATATCCAGTTCTCCCAACACCATTTGTTGAAGAGATGGCTTTTTCCCATTAGCATGGGCTTGGTAGGTTTGTCAAAAACCAGGTGACTGTATAGGTGAGGGTATATTTCTGGATTCTCAATTCTATTCCACTGATCAATGTGTCTATCTTTATGCCAGTACCATGCTGTTTTGACCACTGTAGCTTTGTAATATGTTTCAAGGTCAGGCAGTGAAATTCCTCCCACGTTGCTCTTCTTTTTTAGAATACTTTTGGGTATTCGGGTGCACTTACCCTTCCAGATGAATTTGGTAATTGCCTTTTCTAATTTTGTGAAGTAAGATGTTGGGATTTTCATTGGTATTGCATTGAATCTATAAATCAGTTTGGGCAAGTTTGACATCTTCACGATATTTATTCTTCCAATCCATGAACACGGAATGTCTTTCCATTTGTTTAGGTCTTTTTAAATTTCTTTTAGCATTGTTTTGTAGTTTTCTGCAAATAGGTCCTGTACTTCTTTGGTTAAATTAACTCCTAGGTATTTGATTCTTTTTGTTGCTATTGAAAATGGATTTCCCCCCCTGATTTCCAGCTCAGGTTGTTCAGTACTAGTGTACAAAAACATTACTGATTTTTGCGTGTTGCTCTTGTATCCTGACACTTTGCTGAACTCATTTATTAGTTCAAGTAGCTTTGTTGTGGATACTTCAGGATTTTCTAAGTACAGGATCATGTCATCTACAAACAGTGAGAGTTTTACTTCCTCTTTTCCTATTTGGATGCCTTTAATTTTTTCTTCTTCTCTAATTGCGCTAGCTAGAACTTGTAGTGCAATGTTTTTTTGTTTTTTTTTTTTAAAGATTTTATTTATTTATTCATTTATCCACCCCTTGCTGCCTGTGCTCGCCGGGTCAGCCAACCACGCCGTGCGGGCGGGCCTGCCCTCACCAGGAGGCCCCGGGAACCGAACCCGGGGCCTCCCATATGGTAAACGGGAGCCCCACTGATTGAGCCACAGCCGCTTCCCAGTGTAGTACAATGTTGAATAACAATGGTGACAGTGGGCATCCTTGTCTTGTTCCTGATCTTAGAGGGAAAGCTTTCAACCTTTCTCCATTGAGTATGATGTTGGCTGTGGGTTTTTTCATGTGTCTTTTATCACATTGAGGAATTTTCCTTTTATTCCTAGATTTTGTCGAATGCCCTTTCTGCATCTATTGAGATGATCAATGTGTTTTTTTCCCCTCAATTTGTTAATGTGGTGTATTACATTGATTGATTTTCTTATGGTGAACCAGCCTTGCATACCAGGGATAAATCCCACTTGGTTGTGATGTATAAGTCTTTTGATATGCTGTTGGATTCGATTTGCAAGTATTTTGTTGAGAATTTTTGCATCTATGTTTATGAGAGAGATTGGTCTGTAATTTTCTTTTCTTGTGGAATCTTTATCTGGCTTTGGTATTAGGCTGATGTTGGCTTCATAAAATGTGTTGGGTAATTTTCCCTCCTCTTCAATTTTCTGGAAGAGTTTAAACAGGATTGGTGTTAATTCTTTTTTAAATGCTTGGTAGAATTCATATGTGAAGCCATCTGGTCCTGGACTTTTCTTTGCTGAGAGATTTTTGATGATGGAGTCAATGTTCTTAATTGTGATTGGTTTGTTAAGTTCTTGTATTTCTTGTAGCGTCAGTGTAGGTTGGTTGTGCATTTCTAGAAATTTGTCCACTTCATCTAGGTTGTCTAGTTTGTTGGCATATAGTTTCTCATAATATCCTCTTATGATTCTTTTTATTTCTGTGGGGTCATTTGTAACTTCCCCCCTTTCATTTCTGATTGTACTTATTGGCATCTACTCTCTTTTTTTCTTTGTTAGTCTAGTAAGGGGTTTGTCAATTTTATTGATCTTCTCAAAGAACCAGCTTTTAGTTTTGTTGATTTTCTCTATTATTTTTCTGTTCTCATTTTCATTTATTTCTGCTCTAATCTTTATTCTTTCCTTCTGCTTGCTTTGGGATTGGTTTGCTGTTCTTTTTTCTAGTTTCTCAAGTTGTTCAGTTAAATCTTTGAGTTTAGCTCGTTCTTGTTTTTAAATATAGGCATTTAGGGCTATAAATTTCCCTCTCAGGACTGCCTTCGCTGTATCCCATAAGTTTTGATATGTTGTATTCTCATTTTCATTTGTCTCAATATATTTACTGATTACACTTGCAATTTCTTCTTTGACCCACTGATTATTTAGGAGTGTGTTGTTCAGTCTCCACACATTTGCAAATTTACTTTTTTCCTATCTATTATTGATTTCTAGTTTCATTCCATATGATCTGAGAAGGTGCTTTGTATAATTTCAGTCTTTTTATATTTTTTGAGAGCTTCATTGTGACCTAACATGTGGTCTATCCTGGAGAAAGATCCATGGGCACTTGAGAAGAATGTATAACCCGCTGAGTTTAGATGCAGTGTTCTGTATATGTCTGTTAGGTCTAACTTGTTTATCATATTGTTCAAGTTCTCTGTTTCCTTGTTGATCTTCTGTCTAGTTGTTCTATCTAATGATGTGAGTGGGCTGTTGAAGTCTCCAACGATTATTGTAGAAATGTCTATTTCTCCCTTCAGTTTTGCCAGAGTTTGTCTCATATATTTTGGGGCACCCTGGTTAGGTGCATAGATATTTATGACTGTTATATCTTCCTGGTGGATCGTCCCTTTTATTAATATACAATGGCCTTCTGTATCCCTTATAACTTTTTTTGCATCTAAAGTCTGTTTTGTCTGATATTAGTATAGCTACCCCTGCTCTTTTCTGGTTACTATTCGTGTAGAATATCTTTTTCCAACCTTTCACTTTCAGCCGGTTTGTATCCCTGGGTCTCAGGTGAGTTTCTTGTAAGCAGCATATGGATGGTTCATGTTTTTTTTTAAATCTACTATCAGCCTGTATCTTTTGATGGGGGAGTTAATCCATTCACATTCATTGATATTACTGTAAATGCACTATTTACTTCCTCCATTTTATTCTTTGGTTTTCATATGTCAACTCGTTTTTGTCTCTCTTTTTACTCTTTTGGTTATCCTCTCTGCTATTCTTTCTTCTATACTCTCCTCCAAGCCTCTCTCTCCTGTCTTTTTCTTTCAGGTTCTAAGGCTTCCTTTAATATTTCCTGCAAAAGTGGATTCTTTTTTGCAAACTCTCTTAGTTTCTGTTTGTTTGTGAATATTTTATACTCACCTTCATATTTGAAAGACAGTTTTGCTGGATAAAGAATTCTAGGCTGGCAGTTTTTCTCTTTCAGTTTCTTAATTGTATCATACCACTGCCTTCTGGCCTCCATGGTTTCTGAAGAGAAATCTGCATTAAGTCTTACTGGACGTCCCTTGTACGTGATCGTTTGCTTCTCTCTTGCTGCTCTGAGAATTTTCTCTCTATCTTTGATATTTGACATTCTGCGTAGTATATGTCTTGGTGTAGGTCTATTTGGATTTATTGTGATTGGAGTATGGTGTGCTTCTTGGACATGTAAGTTCATTTCTTTCGTGAGAGTTGGAAAATTTTCAGCTATTATTTCCTCAAATGCTCTTTCTGCCCCCTTTCCCTTCTCTTCTCCTTCTGGAACTCCCATGACACGGATGGTGTTGAGTTTTTTTTTGTTTTTTTTTTTTTAAGAAAATTATATATTCTTTTTAATTAATAGATTATTTTTTAGAGCAGTTTTGGGTTTACAGAAAAATTGAGCGGAAGGTACAGAGTTCCCATATATTCCCTCTTCCCTCCTCACACTCATATATTCTTTTTTATTATGTTAACCTATATATAAACAAAATTTCCCATTTTAACCTTTTAAAACGTATACTTAGGTGATAAATTACATTTACAATGTTCTTTTTCTAGATCCTCCAGTTTTGAAGTTAGGTCTCTGATTTGAGATCTTTTTAAATGGAAGCATTTTTAGAGCTATAAATTTCCTGTCAGCACTGCTTTTGTTGCATCCCATAGTTTTGGTATATTGTAATTTCATTTTAATTTGCCTCAAGATATTTCTTAACTTCACTTGAGATTTCTTCTTTGAACCAATGGTTGTTTAAGAGTGTGTTGCTGGGAAGCGGATGTGGCTCAATTGGGCTCCCATCTACCACATAGGAGGTCCAGGCCCCGATCCCCAGGGCCCTCCGGTGAAAAGCAAGCTGGCCCATGTGGAGAGCTGGTCCATGTAGAGTGCTGGCTGGTGCAGGTGTGCTGGCCTGCACAAAGTGCTGGCCTGCAGAGAGCTGGCACAGCAAGATGACGCAGCAAAGAAAGACACAGAAGAGAGACAATAAGAAATGCAGCAGACGTTGCGTTTTGTGTTGTCATTCAACTCTCTGAGCCCCTGCTCAATTTTTTCCATTCTTTTCTCTCTTTAATTTTAGGTGCTCTGTCTTTGGTATCACTTATTCTTTCTTCTATCATTTCGAGTCTGCTGTTGCATGCCTCAAATGTGTTTTTGACCTCACCTATTGTGTCTTTCATTTCCATGAACTCCATTACTTTTCTGTTCAGGATTTCAAATTCTTCTTTGCGTTCGCTCAATGTCTTCTTGATGTCATTTATCTCTTTAACTATATTGTCTTTCATCTCATTAATTTGATTTGGAAATTTGTGCTCATCTCGCTGATTAGTTCTCTCAAATTCTGTATCTCTTCTGGGACTTTGATGTATTCCTTTTCTTGGGCCACGTCTTCTATTTTCTTAGTATGGCTCATAATTTTTTGCTGGTGTTTAGGCATCTGTTAGGATGTAGTTTACTTAGATGCTCAATCTCTTTCTCTTTTATAGGGATTTAGTGGCAGGAGGCTGTGAGTTACCACAGCTCTTTGATTTTTTGGCTCAACCTTGATTGTTAGGATTGTCCTGCTGGTTGCTCAAAACTGGGCACTGGACCCAGTCATTGGTTGTAAAGCCACTTCCTAGGGCCTTGGGCAGGGAGGCTATAGAGGCCAGGAAAAGCCTGTCCTATTATTTTTTTTCTTATGTGCATTTCTTTGGTCTGCCAGGAGATGGCGCTTGTTGGCAGCTCTCAATTCAATGCCTGGTCGGAGTGTATTTGTTGTGACAGACCAGATCAATGTGATAGAGCTTCCTGTCTGGGGGCTAAGAGCCTTGTAATTCAAACTTTCCAAGACAGTTCTCCAGTCTTCTCTGGCAGCCCCCTCCTTTTTCCCAGCTAGGAAATATTTCCACTCCCCTCTGAGTCCTCAACAATCAGTCCCTGTTAGTAGAGGAAGAGACTGGGAGATTTGTATAACTTTAGCCCCTTGCAGGCTCCAAAGCAAACAATGGCGCAGCCCCACCTGGCCTGGAAGGACTCTGGGGACAGAGCAGACCAAACCTGATAGTCAAAAGCGAGTCAGCCCCAGGCTCTCTCTCCCATCTCCTATGGAGTCCTCAACAATTAGTCCAGGCTAGAAAAGAGGGAGATTGCGAGGGTCGGATTTCTCCAGTCCTTTGTAGGCTCCCAGGGCAAACCACTGTGTAGAAGCGTCCGTGTGGCTCCGCAGCCCAAATCTGTGGGTCAGAACTTGAGTCAGCCTTAGGCTGTGACCCTCTCTCTCCCCTTTCCTGGAATGGTAGATCTCTGGAGCCCCCTTTGTCTGTAGTCGCAGGCCCAGAGGCCCAAAATTCTAAAATGTGGTGGACGGTGCTGGCAGCAGCAGCCGCTGCTGGTTCCAACTCACAGTTCTGTCACCACGATTTCCCTCTTCCGTCCCTCTCCCCTCTGGGTGGTGTGCAGCCTTCACCTGTTGTCCTAAACCCTAGAAGATCTTTTTCGGGGCTGTTTCAGCCTGTCTTCTAGCTATTTTTCTGGAGAAGAGATTCCCATGTCTTACTAGTCTGCCATCTTCCTGGAAGTCTCCTATTATTTTTTAAATATATTTTTATGACAGAAGTTGTAAACTTATGAAACAATCATGTACATGTGCAGAATTCCCAAACAGTACCTAAGCTGGGTAATTTTAAGGATTTAGAATAAATTGAACCAAAAATCAAAGAACAGTGAAACAAAACCTCCAAGCAAGACAGAGAAATTAACCATCACAGTAAATTCACCAACATAATCAGATGCCTAGATATCAGCAAAAAATTAAAAGTCATACTAAGAAACAGGAAGAGATGGCCCAGCCAAAGGAACAAACCAAAATTCCTGACAAGACACAGGATTTAAGACAACTAATTGATTATGTTCACACATATATCCTAAATCAATTCAAGAATTTGAAGAAAAAAATGGCTAACGAGATAAAGGATATTAAGGCAACACTGGATGAGCATAAAGAACAATTTGAAAGTCTGCAAAGAAACAGAGCTTATGGGAATGAAATTAAAAATACTTCTGAGGCATATAACAGGAGATCTGAATTGCAGGGAACAAAGTTAGTGAATTAGAAGACAGAGCATCTGAATGTGAAAAGTCAGGAGAACAGAAAGAGAAAAGAATATAAAAAAATTGAATATGGTCTCAGGGAACTGAATGACACGAAATGCACAAACATATGTGTTATATGGGTCCCAGAAGGAGAAGAGAATGGAAAAGAGGCAGAAAGAATATGTGAGGAAATAATGACCAAAAACTTCCCAACCCTTATGAAATACATAAATATCAATATCCAAAAAGGGCAATGCACCCCACAAAGAATAGACCTACTCTGAGACATCTACTATTCAGAATGGAAATGCCAAAGATATGAGAAAATTCTGAAAGCAGCAAAAGAAACAAAAAGCATCACATACAAGGGATGCTCAATAAGACTAAGTGTCCATTTCTCATCAGAAACCATGGAGGCATGATATATTTAAGATAATGAAAGAGAAGAACTGCCAGCCAAGGATACTTTATCTGGCAAAACTGTCTGTAGCTGTTGGGCAATTTGATGTAATTATGAATTTCAAAAATATAATTGGATTGTGCTTGTAAACTGGTCTGCTAATCTGGGCATGATTAAGTTATGATTAGGGTGTTAACTGGGCCAAGTCAGTAGGGCGATAAGCCCCACCCCTTGGTGGGTGGGGGAATCAAATATAAAAGGCAAGGCAAAAGAGAGAGAGCAGTTTTTGATATTGGAGTTCTGGAGAGGAAGGAAAGAAGGTCCCAGGATAGAGACGAGCCATTCACCTGAGAGTTCACAGCTGGCCTTGTGGAGAGAAGCAAAGCCTAGAGAGCCTCATAGTCAACAGCTGACCTTGTGGAGAAAACAGAGAAGCTAAGCCCAGAGAGAAATGCAGCCACAGGAAGAGAGGAACCCAAGAAGCCTGAACCCAGGCAAATGTTGGCAGCTGTCTTGGTCCAACATGTGGCAAAGGATTTTGGTGAGGGAAGAAACTTATGCTTTATGGCCTGGTACTGTGGACTTCTACCCCAAATAAATACCCTTTTTAAAAAACCAACCCATTTCTGGTATTTTGCATCAGCACCCCTTTGGCTGACTAATACACTGTCCTTCAAAAATGAGGGTGACAATGACAGATACAGGCCATTACATCTCTTGCCATAACCTACAGAATTGTGTGGGAGAGAGTCTAAACTACAATGTAAACTATAATCCACACTTAGTGGCAATGCTCCAAAATGTGTTCATCAATTACAATGAATGTACCATACTATGAAGGATGTTGTTAATGGGGGCAAATGCGGGTAGTGTGGGGAGCAGGGCATATGGGAAGCCCCTATATTTTTTATGTAACATTTATGTAATCTAAATATCCTAAGAAAAATGAGGGTGAGTTCAAAGTCTTCACAGACAAACAAAAACTGATAGAATATGTTACCAAAAGACTGGATTTATAGGACATATAAAGATATGGGTGAGAGACCTGAAGAGCATAGAAATGAAGATTTTTAGTTAAGTGTAACTAAACAGTTAAAAAGACAGATGATAGTAAGACATGAAAATGGAAAGCCAAAGGATAAAATGGATGAAATAATGCCTTTATAGTAATAACAATGACCACTAATGGAATTAACTCCACAATCAAAAGACATAGACTGACAGAATGGATTAAAAAAAAAATACGAGTGATCTATATACTGTCTACAAGAGACTCACCAAAGAGGCAAGGACACAATTAGGCTGAAAGTGAAAGGTTGGAAAAAGATATTCTGTGCAAATAGTAAACAAAAAAGAGCTGGAGTAGCGATATTAATACTAGACAAAATAGATTTTAAATGCAAATCTATTAGATGAGGATTATATATTAATAAAAGGAGAAATTCACCAAGAAGAAATAACAATCATAAATATTTATGCACGTAACCTGGGCACCCCAAAATATATGAGGCATACACTGGCAAAACTGAAGGAAGAAACAGACATCTCTAAAATAATAGCTGGAGACTTCAATACACCACTCTCATCATTAGATAAAACGTCTGGCCAGAGGATAAATAAGGAAACAGAGCTTGGATAATATGATAAATGAACTAGACCTAATAGACATTTATAGAGCCTTATACCTGAAAATGGCTTCTCAAGTACTCAGGGATTCTTCTCCAAGATAGACCATATGTTGGGTCACATGACAGGCCTCTAAATTTTAAAACATTGAAATTATACAAAGCATTTTGTCTGAACATAATGGAATGAAGCTGGGAATCAACAACAGGTCGAAAAAGGGAAAATTCACAAATATATGGAGATTAAACAAACACTCCTAAATAATCAGTGGGTCAAAGAAGAAACTGCAAGAGAAACCAATAAATATCTCGAGATAAATGAAAACAAGAAAACAACTTACCAAAACCTATGGGATACAGTGAAGGCAGTGCTGAGGGGGAAATTTATAGACCTCAATGCTTACATTTAAAAAGAAGAGCTAAAATCAAAGACCTAACTGTACAACTGGGGGAAATAGAAAAATGTAAGCAAACTAATCCAAAAGCAGACCAAAGGAAATAAAGATTAAGCAGAAATAAATGAAATTGAGAACAAAAAAACAATAGAGAGAATCAACAAAACCAAAAGTTCGTTCTTTGAGAAGATCAACAAAATCTACAAACCCTTAGCTAGACTGACAAAGAAAAAAAGGCAGAAGATACAAATAACTAAAATCAGAAATGAGAGTGGGGACATTATCACTGACCCTACAGATATAAAAGAGATCATTAAAGGATACTACGAATGGTAAACCAACAAACTAGACAACATAGATGAAAGAAACAAATTTCTAGAGACACACTAACAACCTACATTGACCCTAGAAGAACTATAAGACCTCAACAAACCAATAACAAATAAAGTGACTGAAACAATCATCAAAAACCTCCCCAAAATGAAAAGCCCAGGCTTTTGGATGTGAATTCTACCATTCAATGAAGATTTAATTTCAATCTTGCTGAAATTCTTCCAAAAAATTGAATATAAGGGAATGCTACCAAACTCATTCTATGAAGCCAACATCAATCACCCTAATACCAAAGCCAGAAAAAGATACTGCAAAACAAACCCAAAATTTTGAATTTTGAAAAAATCTTCAAAAATTTGAATATAGATGCAAAAATCCTCAACAAAATACTTACTAAATGAATCCAAAAGCACAAGGAAAGAATTATACACTACGATCAAGTGGTTTTTATTGCAGGTATATGCAAGTGTGGTTTAACACAAGAAAATCAATTAACTTAATATACTACATTAATAAATTGAAGAAAAATCACATGATCATTTTGATTGACACAAAAAAGGCATTTGACAAAACACAGCACCCTTCTTGATAAAAATACTCTGAAGGATAGGAATAGAAGGAAAGCTTTCCCACTGAGATTCAGAACAAGACAAAGATGCACACTGTCACCACTGTTATCCAATATTTTGCTGGAAGCTCTATATATAGTAGTAATATTATGATGTTCTTTCATTATTTGTACAAATGTGTCACAACAATGTAAGGTGCTGGTGGTGAGGTAATGTATGGAAACCTGTATGGTATGCATGATTGTTCTTTAAAAATCTGAAATAAGAAAATGGAATAATAGAATGGGGGGGTGGTATTTGGTTTTAGAAAAGAAAAATATATTAAAATAAAACTCAGCTCTCAAAAAAAGTATCACAAGAAAAGAAAATTATAAACCAACATCCTTTATGAATATAAATGCAAAGATCCTCAACAAAACACTTGCAAACCATCCAACAGCACATTAAAAATTATATGCCAAGTGGGATTTATCCCAGGAATGCAAGGGTGATTAGACATAAGAAAATCAAGCAGTCATATACCACATTAATAGAATAAAGGGGGAAAAAAACACATCATTTTGATTGACACAGAAAATGCATTTGACAAAATCCAGCACCCTAGTTGATGAAAACACTCAGAAAACTAGGAATAGAAGGTAACTTGCTTAACATGATAAAAGGTATATATGAGAAATCCACAACTAGCATCATACTCAATGGTGAAAGACTGAAAGTTTCCCCTTTAAAATCAGAAACAAGACAAGGATATCCACTGTCAACAGTGTCATTCAACACTATGCAGAAAGTTCTAGACTGAGCAATTAGGCAAGCAAAGAAATCAAAAGTATCCAGATTGGAAAGGAAGAAGTAAAACTTTCCCTATTTGCAGATTACATAATCCTATATATAGAAACCCCACCACCACCACCAAAAAAAAAAAAAAAAAACAAAAAAACACAAAAAGCTATTAGCACTAATAAATAAATTCAGCAAACAGTGGTGGGGTATAAGCTCAACACGCAAAAATCAGTGGTATTCTATACACTAATAATGAATAATCTAGAAAGGAAATCAAGAAAAATATTACATTTATAATAGCAATTGAAAGACTCAAATATCTAGAAATAAATATAACCAAGGATGTAAAGGACTTGTACACATAAAACTAGAAAGTATTGTTGAAGAAATTTAAAGAAGACCCAAATAAATGGAAGAATATCCCATGCTCATGGATTGAAGCACTAATTCTTATTAAGATGTCAATTCTACTGAAAGTGATTTAGAGATTCAATGTAAACCGATCAAAATTCCAACTGTCTTCTTCCCAGAAATGGAAAAGGCAATCATCAAACTTATATGGAAAGTTATGGGACCCTGAACAGCTCAGGCCATCTTGAAAAAGTAGAACAAAGTTGGAACACATACACTTTCTGATTTTAAAACTTATTACAGGGGGGCGGATGTGGCTCAAATGGTTGGGCATCCGTCTGCCATATGGAGGGACCTGGGTTCAATCCCCAGGACCTCCCGGTAAAATTAAAAAAATAAAAAAAATTTAAAAAAAAACTTATTATAAAGCTACCCCAGCACAATGACAGACATATAAACCAATGGAATCAAATAGAATTCAGAAATAATTCCTCACATTTATGGCCACCTGATTTTTGACAAGGGTGTCAAGTCCACTCAATGAGAAAAGTATAATCTCTTCAACAAATAGTGCTGGGAAAACTGGATATCCACATACAAAAGAATGAAGGTGGACCCCTACCTCACACTATATAAAAAATTAACTTAGTATTAAACAAAAACCTAAATACAAGAACTAAACCTATAAAACTCCTAGAAGAAAACATAGGGAAACATCTTTAGGATCATGTATTAGGCATGCTTTCTCAGACTTTACACCAAAAGCATGAGCTACAGAAGAAAAAAATAGATAAATGGGACTTCATTAAAATTAAAAACTTCAGTGCATCAAAGAACATTATCAAGAAAGTGAAAATACAATTTACAGAATGAGAGAGATATTTGGAAACCATATATCCGGCAAGGGTTTGCTATCCAAAATATATAAAGAAATCCTACAGCTTAACACCATAAAGACAAACAATCCAACTGGAAAATAGTCAAAGAACTTACTGAATAGATATTTCTCCAAAGAAGATATACAAATGACTAATAAATACATGAAAAGAGGCTCAACATCACCGGCCATTAGGGAAATGTAAATCAAAACCCTAATAAGGGAGCATGCTAGGTGAGTCTCCTGGTTTCAGGAGGCACCTGGGGAACCCTCTTTTCTCTGGCAGGTGGAACCTGATCACACATTCTGATCTCTGGAGTGAGTCATGGACAAGGAGGGGGCCAGGCTAAGCATGCTTCACATTGGCTGCCACATTGGCCCTCTTCTACCTCTTTTTCCATCTTTATAAAGCAGGATAGTGCCAGGCCACGTCAAGCCACAGTCCCACACTGGACCCTGCTCTCCCACACTCATTATGGCCACCACTCAGCAGTTGGTAGAAAGATGGCGCCTGATGGATAGCAAAAGCTTTAATACTTGAGGGAGGTAGGAGTGGGAATGGCTCTGCAAAAAGTGGGGGCCATGGTCAAACCAGATTGCATCACTGCTTCTAAGATCAAATCCCTCACCACAAAAACAAAGAACACTTTGAGAACAAAAGTTTTCTTGTGGGAAACGGATGTGGCTCAAGTGATTGGGCTCCCATCTACTATATAGGAGGTCCTGGGTTTGGTTCCCAGGGCCTCCTGGTGAAAAGTGAGCTGGCCCGTGCAGAGAGCTGGCCCATGTGGAGTGCTGGCCCGTGCAGAGTACCAGCCCATGCAAGAGGGCAGGCCCACGTGGAATGCTGGCCCACACGGAGAGCTGGCGCAGCAAGATGATACAACAAAAAGAGACACTGAAGAAAGACAACGAGAGACGCAGCAAATCAGGGAGCTGAGGTGGCATAAGAGATTGAGCAGCCTCTCTCCACTCCGGAAGGTCCCAGGATCAGTTCCCGGTGCTGCCTAAAGAGGACATAAGCAGACACAGAAAGAACACACAGAGAGCAGAGAGCAAGTGCAAAACAACAAGGGCAGGGGAGAAATAAATAAATCTTTATTATTATTATTATTATTATTACTAAGTTTTCTTGTAACCTGGGAGAGAAGTTTGAAGAAGCAACACCTGACGGCAGAAAAACTCAGACTCTGCGACTTTACAAATGGTGCACTAGTCCAATACCAGCAGAGGGATGTGAAAGAAAGCACCAGAACAAGAAAAGTAGAAGATGGGAAATTAGTGGTAGAATGTGTTATAAACAATGTCACCAGTACTTGGGGCTATGAAAAAAAGTCATAAAAATTCCATCATCACCTTTGGGCAAGAATCAGATGAATGAATGAACGAGACCAGTCCAAAAAGCAAACCTCCATAATTCTTTTTTTTTTTTTCATTATTGTGTTCAATTATCTTTATCACAAACATTTTACACCCAACTATTTCAAAGTGTTGGTTTAAAAAGGATCATCCCTTTGGCTAGTAAATAAATATGTCTGTGCTCTTAAAAAGAAACAACAACACTAGATACCACTTCATACCCATTAGAATGGCTACTATTAAAAAAAAGTGGTGCTCGCTTCGGCAGCACATATACTAAAATTGGAATGATACAGAGAAGACTAGTGTGGCCCCTGGGCAGGAATGACACACAAATTCGTGAAGTGTTCCATATTTTTAAGCTTTCAAGAAGTTTCATTGTACTTTGCTTTCAATAAATTTATTGCATTCCCCTCAAAAAATGAAAAAATTTAAAAAGTGAAAAATAAGTGTTGGTAAGAATGTGGAGAAATAGGAACACTTACACATTATTAGTGAGAATGTAAAATGGTGTGGCCACTGTGAAAATCTGCTTAGTGCTTCATCAGAAAGTTAAGTTTAGACTTACCATATGGCCCAGCAATTCCACTTCTAGGCATATACCCAAAAGAATTGGAAGCAGAAACTTGAACAGATGTTTGCACACCAATGTACATATAGCAGCATTACTTACAATTGCCAAAAGGTGGAATCAACCCAAGTATCCATCAATGGAAGAATGGAGAATTAAAAAGAATGGAGAAACAATGGGATATTCCACCATAAAAAGGAATGAATATTTAATGCATGTGACAACATGGATGAACCTTGAAGCCATCACATTTAGTGAAATAAGCCAGAGGCAAAAGGATAAATATTATATGATCTCACTTTTGAAATAATTAGAATTAAGCAAATGCACAGATATGGAAATGAGAATGCAGGCTAAGAGGGGGAAGGTGTGGGTGGAGAGTTAATGCTTAATTGGTACAGAGTTTCTGTTTGAGGTGATGGAAAAGTTATGGTAATGGATGGTGATGATGGCAGCACAACACTGTGAATGTATTTAACACCACTGAATTGTATATAGGCATACCTTGCTTTATTGTGCTCTGCTTTATTGTGCTTCACAGATACTGCATTTTTTATAAATTGAAAATTTGTGGCAACCTGTGTCAAGCAAGTCTATTGGTACAATTTTTCCAACATCATGTGCTCACTTTGTGTCTGTGTCAAGATTTTAAACTCATTATTAATATATTTATTATGCTGGTCTATGATTAATGATCTTTGATGTTACTATGTAATTGTTTTGGGGCCCCATAAGCCACAACCATACAAGATGGTGAACTTAACTGATAAATGTTGTTTGTGTTGTGACTGCTCCATCAACTGGCCATCCCGTCTCTGTCCCTTTCCTCAGGCCTCCCTATTCCCTGAGACACAGTAATATTGGAATTAGACCAATTAATAATCCTACAATGGCCTCCAAGTGGCCAAGTGAAAGGAAGAGTTGCACACCTCTCACTTTAAATCAGAAGCTGGGAATTATTAAACTTAGTAATAAAGGTATGTCAAAAGCCAAGATAGGCTGAAAGTTAGGCCTCTTGTGCCAAACAGCAACATCGTGAATGCAAAGGAAAAAGTTCTTGAAGGAAACTGAAAGTGCTACTCCAATGAGAATATTATCGCTGTCCGGATTTTGTGATAATCAGGGTAGACTAAACATTCACTATATTAGAAACCATGCATGTGTCCCCAGACCTAGTTTTTCCTCCCTAGGTCAGGTTTTCAGAATGCTGGTGATAAACTAAGCCTGATTTATTATATGACCATCCTGTATAGGAAATGACTGTAACTCTAGGTATCTTTGGTCAACCTTAAGTGATATAGCAGTGGGACAGATGTGGCTCAAATGGTTGGGCGTCCGTCTCCCATACGGAGGGACCTGGGTTCAATTTCCAGGACCTCCTGGTAAAAATGAAAAAAAGAAAAATAAAGAAGGCGCGCAGGTGTGCTGTCAGGCTCCACAAGCGGGTGAGCCCCCTAGGTCCTGTGTGCGGGTGTGCCGCCAGGCCCCACATGCGGGTGTATTGTCGGGCCCCACAGGGCACACAGCAAGATGATGACGTAACAGGAGAGCGACACAAGGGAGAGCCAAGACGAGACATGCCGAAAAACCAGGAACTGAGGTGGCGCAGGCAGTAGGACGCCTTTCTCCCACATCAGAGGTTCTGAGGATTGAATCCCAGTGAAGACAGGAGGAGAAGGATGAGAAGAGAGGGCAGGAAACAGACACTGAGAATTTCCCAGTGAATGGACACAAAAACAGCAAAAATGGGGGCAGAGAGGGGAAGGAATGGATAAAAGTAAATAAATAAATCCTTAAAAATAAAGTATAGGGGAGTAAGATACAGACTATAGTTAGTAGTAATACTTGACGATGTTCTTTCACAATTTCTTAACAAATGTTTTCACAACAATGCAAAGTATTTGTGGGGGGGTGATGTGTGGGAGCCCTGTATGATGTTATGCATGTTTGTTTTGTAAGTTCACAATTTTCACTAAACACTTATTATGTATGTTCATGTATGAATCATATACCTCAATAAATCATTTAAAAAAAAAAAAAAAGTGCTACTCCAGTGAACACACACATGGTAAGAAAGCAAAACAGCCTTATTGCTGATATGGAGAAAGTTTTAGCGGTCTGGATAGATCAAACCAGCCACAGAATTCCCTCAAGCCAAAGCCAAATCCACAGCAAGGCCCTACCTAACTCTCTTCAATTCTAAGGAGGCCAAGAGAGACAAGGAAGCTGCAGAAGAAAAGTTTGAAGATAGCAAAGGTTGGTTTATGATGTTTAAGGAAAGAAGCCAACTCCATAATATAAAATTGCAAGGTGAAGCAGCAAGTGCTGATGTAGGAGCTGCAGCAGGTTATCCAGAAGATCTATCTAAGATCACTGATGAAGGTGGCTGCACTAAATAACAAATTTTCAATGTAAATGAAACAGCCTTCTATTGGAAGAAAAGGACATCTAAGACTTTCATAGCTAGAGAGGAGAAGTCAATGCCTGGCTTCAAAGCTTCAAAGGACAGGCTGACTCTTCTTAGGGACTAACGTTGCTGGTGATTTTAAGTTTAAGCCAATGCTCATTTACCATTCTGAAAATCCAATAGGCCCTTAAGAATTACACTAATACTCTGCCTGGGCTGTATAATTGAACAACAAAGCCTGAATGACAGCACATCTGTTTATAACATGGTTTACTGAATATATTAAGCCCACTGTTGAGACTTACTGCTCAGAAAAAAGATTCCTTTCAAAATGTGACTGCTCATTGAGAATGCACCTGGCCCCCCAAGACCTCTGACGGAGATGCACAATGAGATTTCATGTTGTTTTCACACCTGCTAACACATCCATTTTGTTGTCCCCATATGGATCAAGGAGCCATTTTAACTTTCAAGTATTATCATTGAAGAAATACATTTTGTAAGGCTATAGTTGCCATAGATAGTAATTTCTATGATGGATCTGGGCAAAGAAGAACCTTATGGAAATTATTCACCATTCTAGATGCCATTAAGAACTTTTGAGATTCATGGGAGGTGGTCAAAATATCATATTAATAGGACTTTGGAAAAAGATGATTTCAACCCTCATGGATGACTTTGAGGACTTCAAGACTTCAGGGGAGGAAGTAACTGCAGGTGCGGAGGAAAGAGCAAGAGAACTAGAATTAGAAATGGAGCCTAAAGATGTTATTGAATTGCTGCAATCTCATGATAAAACTTGAACAGAGGAGGAGTTGCTTCTTATGGATGAGCAAAGAAAGTGGTTTATGGAGATGGAGTCTACTCCTGGAGAAGAGGCTGTGAATTGTGAAAGGACAACAAAGGATTTAGAATGTTACATCAACTTAGCTGAAAAAGCAGCAGCAAGCTTTGAGAGGACAGACTCAAATTTGGAAAGAAGTTCTACTGAGGGTAAAATGCTATCAAACAGCATTGCACGCTACAAAAAACAAAAACAAAAACAAACTTCCATGAAAGGAAGAGTCCAATGATGTGGCAAACTTCATTGCTGTCTTAAAATTTTAGGAAATTGCCACAGCCACCCCAACCTTCAGCAACCACCACTCTGACCATCCACTAGCAAAAAGTTTATGATTCTCTCAAGGCTCAGGTGATGGTCAGCATTTTTTTAAGCAATAAAGTATTTTAAAATTAAGGTCTGTATTTTTTTTTTTTTTTTTTTTTAGACATAATGCTATGGCACACTTTAATAGACTATAGCATGGTATAAACACTGCTTTTTGGAGGCACCAAGGATTGAACCCAGGACCTCATACATGGGAAGCAGGCACTCAACCACTAAGCTATACCTGCTCCCCAAGACAACTTTTATATGCATTGGGAAACAAAAAATTGGGAATACTCACTTTATTGCAATATTTGTTTTATTACAGTGGTCTGGAAACAAAACCACTCTATCTCTGAGGTATGCTTGTACTTGAAAGTGATTAAGTGATTAATTCTAGGTTGTATATATTCTACCAGAATAAAAATATTTAAAAAAACAAAACTCATAGAACTGTGTACCACAAAGTCAACCTTAGTGTAAACCATGAACTATAGTTAATAAGTTTAATAATATTATTTCATCAATTGTAATAAACGGTTACACTAATGCAAAATGTTAATATCAAAAACTGAGAGATATATTCTGCATGATTTTTCTGGAAACCTACAGCTGATCTTTAAAAAAAATAAAATTATAACCTACTCTATAAATTTTATAGCACATTAAGAATATACTTATAGATTTCTGCCTTACAAGTTTAAGTAGGGAAATTTCCTGTGTGTACACACACACAATCTGTCTAAATATATTTAAAAAAATTTTTAATCAGCTTTATTACAGTATAATACACATACAATAAAATTCACCAAGTTTAAGAGTGATAACCAATACCATAAACATGATAAAGTACACTGCCATCATCTAAAAAGTACCCTTATAACTTTTTATAGTCAATGTCCTACTCCTATCCTCATTCCCTAGCAAACACTGATCTGCTTTCTGTATATATTTTTGCTTGTTCTAGAACGTCACATAACTGAAATCTCACAATAAAACAGTCTTTTCTTTCTGGATCCCTTCAGGTAGCATAAATGCTTTTGAATTCATTTACGTTCTTTGTGTATCAGTGATTCAATCCATTGAATGGATATACCATAATTTATTTATGCATTTATCAGTTGGTGGATATTTGGGTTGTTTGCAATAACCCATAATTGGGTTATTATGAATAAAGCTTCTATGAACATTTTATTCCAAGTCATGGTGTTAACATATATTTTCATTCCTCTTAGAGAAATACTGAGGAGTGAGACTGATTTTCAGCTTTATAAGAAATTGCCAAACTATTTTCCAAAGTGATTATATTAGTCTGCATTTCCACTAGCTGTATATGAGATATCTGAGTTCTCCACATCCTCATCAACACTTGGTATGGTCTGTCTTTCATTTTAGTTATTCTCATGGTATACAGGTCATTGTGGTTTTCCTTTGCATTTCCCTAATGGGTAATGATGCTAAACATCTTTCCATGTGATTATTTGCCTTTTGTATGCATATTTTTTGGTGATATCCTTTTTTATTATATTTTATGTCTTGTTTATACAGGTTCTCTATATATTCTGGGTATGTCATTTGTCAGATATATGTTTTGAAAGAGAAGCCTACCTTTTCAATTTCTTAACAGTGTCTTTTAAAAAACAGTTCTTAACTTTGATGAGATATGATATATCCATATTTTTCTTTTATGGTTCATGCTTTTTGTGCCATAAGAAATATTTGCCTAACCCAAGGTCACAAAGATTTTTCTCCTATGTTTTATAGCTTTTGCTTTTACACTTAGGTTTATGTTTATTTTGTTTATTGTTTGAGGTAAAGTTAGAAAGTCAGAGGTTCATTTTTTTTTTTTAAGTGCTCTTTGAACCACAGATTTGATGCAGACAACAAAATTTTTTTGATGCTGATTAAACACAATATAAAATAATAAGTACCATGTACTCATTTTACTTAAGCATCTCAACTTTGACTGATAGATATACCTATCTCCTTTTTTAAACTTTTTATCTTGAAGTAGTTATAGAGTAACAGGTGGTTGCAAAGAAATGTACAAAGACCTCCCCTACAGCCTTTCCCAGCCTCTCCCAATGGTAACATCTTAGACACAGCTGCAGTATAACATCAAAACGAAGAAACTGACATTGGTAAAATCCATACAACTTATTCAGATTTCAACAGTTAAACAAGTCCCCATTTGTGTATGTGTATGTATATCTCTATGCAATTCAATCACATGGGTAGCCTTGCGTAAGCACCACCAAAATCAAGGCATTTAACTATACCATCTGCAAAAGACTCCCTTGTGTTACCTTTTTACAGCCACACCCATTTCCTCCCCCAACTCATCCCTAACCTTGACAACCACTAATCTGTTCTACATCTCTATAACTGTGCTGTTTCATGAACATAAAATAAATGGAATCATGCATTCTGTACCCTTTCGAAGTTGTTTTTTTTTCATTCATATTTTCGTCAAGGTTCATCCAAGTTGTTGTGTGTAATAGTCCATTCCTTTTTGTTGTCGAATAGTATTCCATGATAAGGTCACACCCCAGTTTGTTTAACCATTCACTCATTGCAGGAGATCTGTGTAGTTTTCAGTTTTTGACTATTATAAATAAAGCCACTATGAACATCCATGTACAACTTGTGTAAAATTTTAACTGTTTTGCTTCCTGACATACAAACTGCTGTAGTGAAACTGCAGAGAATCCATTTTTAAAGGACTTAGATGTTCAATAAAAACAATACATTTACACAGTCAACTATCTCACAGTGGTAGGATGTTGAAATCCTAGACAAGTAACACTGTCAAAGAGCAGGTCTATGTGTGCATGTGAGAGAGAGAAAGGGAGGAAGAACTGATGATGGTGCCCTTTCCAGAAAGGGCAAAAGAGATCTCTAAATTTAGTGCTGTAGTTTTTCCCCTTGGATGATTCTTTAGCCTTACATTTGTAATAGTGTAGAGATTAAATCCTAATTTATATATTAAAAAAAAAAAATTGGGAATGTTCTCTAACAATTGTATATCACCTTAAGAGAAGATTATTTTGTTGTCTAAATAAGAGTTTTTAAATTTATAAAATGTCAGTTTATATTAATAATCAAGGTCCATTGTAAGTGCATGCACAAACACCAGATTCTAAATCTTATTTTAGGTCAATCATGGAATATGTTTCTTATAATTAATCAGGAACAAGAAAAATAACATAATGCTATTATTCAATTAAGTGTAACAATGACAAATTTCTCTGATCATTTTTAGAAAGTTTTCATGAAAATCTGGTGATATGCTAAAAGACAATGTTAAGATAACATTGCCTGACACTTATGACTGGCATTCACAAAGAAGAACAGCATCCAGCAATAAAAAACCTTACCAACAAGATCTGGGGGCTAAGTCCAGCAGATTCCAAAGTGTGACAAATATCCTCAGTGGAACTTTCTCCATGCAAACACTTCCAAAAAAAGTAACTGCCTAGTAAAACAGAAACAAAACACAGCAACTGATGACTACTTACCATCTGGACTAACAATCTTCCTGAATTGCAATCTAGATTCCCAAAGAAGCAAAACAGCATATGAGAGAAATTAATGGTTTGATTTATTAAAGCAGAAGGCAAACCATTACATATGATAACACCTTCTCTCTCTCTTTTTAAAAATATATATAAATATTTTATTAGAGACACGAACTTACAAAACAATCATGCACAATGTGCAGAATTCCTATACAACACCCTTCCATCCAAACATTACATGTTTTAGAACATTTGTTACAGGTTATGAGAAAACAACAGACTATTACCACTAACTATGGTCTATAACATATGTGGTATATTTTTTCTATAACCCCCTATTACTAACCCAGTACCTTCTCTGACATTGATGTAAGAACATTACAATACTGCTGTTAACTATAGTTCATAAGTTACATTAATTGTATTTTCCCATGCATCACTACATTCTTACCACTGTGTAATAGTGATGTACATTTGTTCTAGTTCACAGTACATTCTTATATTTGTACTATTAACCACAATCCTTATCTACCTCCAGGTTCACTATGTTATCAAGTCCCTAGATTATTCTCTAGCTTTCTTCCAATTGACATTTACATCCCTAGACTATCCTTTTCAGCCATATCCCATTTATACACTAGCTGTAATTACATCTCTTTAGTATATTTATTTATAAAACTTTTATAACATAGTACATACACAGCCAGAGTTATCTTTGATTGACCAAAAAAATACACATTAAATTCTTTAGTTAAGCTTAATCGTTGAGATGCCATGTGCTCCTACCAGGCTTTCTTCTAGAAGGAGGTTTCAAATATCAATTTATTCTACCTACCTAAAGCCACATACTCCTCTTCACTTATCTTCTTTACGTTGATCACATCTTTCTCATATTCTAAATATTCCAGGAATGTTTTTACAGGCAACACACCATCCTTATCATCAGAAAATCGAACAGGAGTCCGGGTATTCTCTTGCTTATACTTCTCCAATAGTGCCTGGAGCTTAAGTAGTTCTTTTTCATCAAGCCGTAGTAATACAGCTAAGTCCTTAAAAACAGGGGGTAGGGTGGGGTGGGGTGGGGGAAATCTGAATAGATCATGTCTCTTTCTTTGAATTGGACATATGTGTCAACCTCCATTTTCTCAACTGAAATGGAAGACTGTAGGGAAAGCAGTAACCCTTTTATTTCCCAAGGTAAGCAAACGATGACTTATTCATTATTATGATAGCAATAATGTATTGAGTTTAAAAGTTCACTCTTGAATTCAGGAGTAGGAGGTTATTTAATTAAAGCAAACTAACCTTGGAACACTACATACTACTAAAGGAACCATTTTAATAAAGTTCCTTGAGGGTACTCTATACTTTTCTGTAATGTTTGAATTTTAATAAAGATGTATTATTGTGTAATCAGAAAAAATTGAAAAGGATATCAATTGCATGGATATTAGTTTCCTCAGTGAATCTGAGGAAACTAAAGGACTATTTGAAATTAAAAGTTTATTTATTACGAAGCATGAAAATTAAAATAAAAACATGGAAAACAATCCTCGTTATATCTTTCTACATATAAGTTCTCTATGTGATTCTCAGGAATACTGAAGAGACTGAAAAGTCACAGGTACAATCTGTCAGCCTTTCAAACTACTTTCATATACCATATGTGCAGAAACATTTCTAGATGCTATCGTTTTTCCAATTTAGGGGCAAGTGTACACATACACACACATGTATGCGTACTTCAAAGATCATAAATTCACCACAGCAAGCAAAGCTTCCTGTCACCCTGCACTATATAATAAAAGTCACATTCTTAAGAGTAATTTTAATTAATTTATTTACTTTAGACTGTTGTTTCTAAAAACAAGTAGTAAATGTGAAATACCATTAAAATAGTTATCAGTAGCTCAACGATATAATAAACTTGTGAGTTTACACGTACTGTGTCCCACAGATAGCAAAATGGATTAATTCAGATGTAAATTTCAGTTTTGTAAATATAAAATTAGCCATTCAGTCTAGAAGCCAACTGCATATTTTCTCAAGAATCAAAAAACGTCCACAGCAAATATGGTTGAAATTCTTAGAAAATGCTTTAAAAACAAAATAGAAAAAGAACAAACTGCCAATTGATTTTTTAAAAATTTTGTAGTTCTTTTATCTTTGCACAATATACGTATGGTATCAATTGGAAAAGAATTCTAGAAGGGACAATTAATGATGTGTATTTAACTTTCTTTGGAGGGTGCAGGAGAGGTAATTTGTATCATATGAGAAAATTATGCATTGAACAATCTACTAAATGTCCAGGCAACGCTGTAGGCATCACTCAATCAGCCTGAGCCTCCCTGTTGCTTGAGTTACTTTAAACCATTGCTGAAGTAGGTAGAAAAACAAAAGATCCTAAGAAAATGGCTTCGTCATTTATAATGGCAATCATGAATATCATTATGAATAGATTAGTATTAAACACTATCTAAAAGCCACCTACAATCCTAAACAAAAAAGAAGATGCTAGATTGGGTGGGGTACTTCCATCACAGAGAAATTTTATTTCATTTTTCTGTTTAAAAACCTTTTGTGTATTTAAAATAAAAGGCTTCTTTTCTACTTTAAATCTCAATTAACTTTAATATATACCAGGTAACTTTTTTCTAAGCATTAGTGACTTGACAAACCACTAAATTCAATAATTCTCCCTTAGGTAAGTAGAGGACATGTGGCCCTGAAGCCAGGCAACCTGACCAATCTCCCACAACAATCTGAGGGGAAGAGAGGACAATATTTCTATTCTCTATTAAGAGAAACTTTAATTCTCTACATGGAAAGTAAGAATTTTGTATATACTTCTCAGAAGTGAGCATATTATGCCTTAATAAAGATTATAAGATGCTATGCCTTTATCATGTTTATAGAATAAAAAAATAGAACATTTAATTTTAAAAATGTATTTCTATTTTATTAACTAGTATACAGAGGAAGCTGTATGACTTTCCTACAACACAGAAATGTATGTGTTTAACAGAATCATTTTTCCTCCTTAAAAAAAAAAAACAACCAAAGTTCTAATACTTCAGCTAATTGAATATATTTTAATTAGCAAATTTCATGCAAAAGAAATTGTGTTATAAAAAGTAACCTTAAAAAAATAAGTTGAGAAAAACCAAATGCTTCTAGGGTAGTAGAAATGGATTAATAATAAAATTTAATCATCAAGTAAAAATAATGTAAATTTAGCAGCAAGGCATAGAGGGCCAGCAAGGGGCTATACACTTTTAAGTTTTAAAAACAATTCTTAGTTTTCTCTTCTAGCTTTACTACAAATTAAAATAAATAAATAAATAAATGGTTAATTTATAAAATACTAAAATTTGGGATTACTCACATTAGCAGAGATTGGTGTGCCTGAGTGAAAATCAAGGCAATTTAGTTTACTGACAGACTCATAAAGATGGAGCAATTTCAGTTTATTGGCACAAAACTGTAGCAATCCTTCGTCAACAGACTCAAGCTCTAAAAGGTAG
Source organism: Tolypeutes matacus (assembly GCA_026826555.1). Lineage (NCBI taxonomy): Eukaryota > Metazoa > Chordata > Mammalia > Cingulata > Chlamyphoridae > Tolypeutes > Tolypeutes matacus. Next base: position 232,175 of record JAKSZT010054262.1, on the reverse strand, counting down.
AAAGAAAAAACACATTAAAGAGATATATTTAACAGACTCATAAAAAGGCTTTATTTCATTAAATCTTTTTTTTCCAAATATTCCATCACCATTTACTGCAAAGACTCCCCTTGCTCCACTGAATTGCAAAAAGACTTTGTTGAGATTTAGTTGAGCATATATGTACCTCATTAAATTTTGTAATATTACAAAATGTTATGTTCTGCTATATTAAATATTGGGGTGCTTAAGCAATAACAGATTATGAAAGCAATGATAATTTTCAATAATGGCAAAATACTTAACTCTTTAAATGAAATAAGGTTCTTTAAGAAAATGGAGAGAAAAGAAAAAGAAAAAAAAAAAAGGAAAGCAGAAATATCTTGGTCTAATACTCATATTTAAAGAAATGATCTAGAAACATCCTTGAAAATATTCTCCTTTATCCCAAAACTCATATGCTCTCTATTATGCTCACACATTGAAGATATACAAATATAAAGCCAACTGGTTCTTCTTAGCATATTGGTCAAAGATAATACAATTTAACCAGAAACTGTAGATTGTGATTCATGCATCATTAAGAAAGGCTCGCAAAGAGATCAAAAGTAGAATTCCATTTTATACCCTACATCAATCAGGTTTTATCTGTGTAAAAATTAATATTGGAGAAATAATCAATTTTTAAAAAATATATTTCTGCATAAAAAATTTAAAATTATATAATATAAAACAAATATTTCTTTTTTATAAAGAAAAGAAGAAAGTGAAAAGCCTAAGAACTCTTATTTATTTAAGATACAGTAATATGGAATATTTTTCAAGTTCCTACAGCCATAATAAAATTTAGCATATTAAATAATTGAAATTTTCAGGAATCTCATTTATGGCTAGAACTTTAAACCAGTGATGATTTTGTAGAATTCCAACAATGGTATTTGGCTTACTCCCAGCCCAGTGCAAGATAATTTTAAGGATAATTTTTGATTAAATAAATTTTGAGACTTTGATCAAGCACTGGGGACAGGAGGAAGCTTTAAAAGTATACTATGCTTTTAAAAAGAGGTCTTTCTAAACAGCTGGGTGCACTAAAGGACTATGATTTACCAAAAGTCAGCTTTAAGTATGCTGAAAAAAATCAGTAATGGAAAAAAAGTCTCAAAATTAGGATGTTTATTCCCCAAATCCTCAAGTTTGAGAATGAACAAACATAATGGGGAAATGCAAGTATGGACTAGAGTAGATTTATTATTACTATAGTAGTGGAAGAACTTGTATCACTGATATAAAGACAGTGGCCACCAGAGGTTCTGAGGGGAGGGAGAAGGAAGAATAGGTGTAACATGGGGAATTTGGGGGACATTGGAATTGTCTTGAATGATACTGCAATAACAGATACAAGCCATTATACATTTTGTCATAACCTATAAAATTGTGTAATACAAAGTGTAAACTATAGACCATGGTTAGTAGCTATGCTTCAGTATGTGTTCATCAATTTTAACAAATGCACCAAACTAATGAAAGATGTTGTTAATGGAGGAAAGTGGGGGGTGGGGTGGGGTAGGGGGTAGGGTATATAGGAATCCCTATTTTTTTTATGTGACATTTACATAATCTAAAGCTTCTTTAAAAATGAAAAAACAATTTTTTTAAATTAGGATGTTTGTAGTCCTGAAAAGGCATATTATGGTTTGTTATTAAGTCACTTTAAGCTGGTTTAAATATAATTAAAAATAAATATAAATATAATTAACTATAAAGCTGGGCTTTATATAATTAACATGACAAGCAATACCTGAAGTATTAAGTCACAACCAGATGAAAGTCCTAATTGATGTTATGAATTCAGAGTAAATTTAATTTTGAAGACTAAGCCAGATTAAAGTACAAAGTTACAAACCCACAATTTCAGATTGCAGTTCTTTTACAAACGAATACATTTTTAACTGGCAGTGGAGGTGGGGTGGGGTGGGGGGAACCAGCCAGACAGCTCAGGAGTAATAATCTAATCATAGTCTATGAATTTTGGAAGTCCTAAATCTGCTCATGAGGGAAACACATGGGAAAATGTGGATGCTACAGGATGACTCATTACAATAATAGATGATGAATTCAAAGTATAAATATTTTAAATTATTTTGTTCAAAACCACATTGCTTAAAAGAATGCCACAACTGCAGAAAATTTTCTCCTTCTATGAAGGTTAAAAAAAAAAAAGAAAAAAAGACAATGGCAGCAAAAAAAATACCCCAATTGTTTTCTGCATACCACCAGCTAACTTTCCCCTCATGCCAATGGCCTTCGCCATGTTCTACATCATAGCAATATAACCATATCTCATCATTCTATGCGGTATCTTTCCTCACAGGAGGCAGATTAAAAACAAAAATATTTCTAACTAGAAATAGCATCAACATACTCAGAGAAAGTCCAGATGAAGATCAATTGCACTTATTAACGTGGAAAAATAAAATAACCAAATATAAGGCTGTGAAGTAAGTTTCCTTGTTTTTTATATACATTATTTCCACATGAAAGTACCTGATGGTGTTATAAGCAGTTAACAGCTCTCTATAACTAGAGCTAAAAAATATGTAGTGATACCATAACCTCCAATCAGTACAAATCCTATTACCTTGATTTTTTAAAGTGTCCATTAAAGTCTGAGTGATGTTTCTGAGGCAGGAAAATGGTAAGCGTTCACTTGCCAAAATGCTTTCCAAAGCCTAGAAGAAAGATATCGAGCAATTCTAGTAATCAGAAGGCAACAATTTTGTTCTTTAAATTTATATTTATGTCTACACATTTTTCTTTCTTTCTTTCTTTCTTTTTTTTTTTTGAGGTACTGGGGCCGGTGATTGAGCCCGGGACCTTGTATGTGGGAAGCTAGCGCTCAGCCACTGAACCAAATTAACTCCCCTGAGTTGGTTTTTTCATGTTTTGTTTGGGGTTTTTTTTTTTTTTTTTTTTCCAGGAGGCACCGGGGATCGAACCTGGGACCTCCCATGTGGGAAGCAGGTGCTCAACTGCTTATACTTTTACAAACCCAAATTTTAAAGGAAAGCTCCAAATCTAAGATGTTTTAGTATACACACCTGAGAATTAAAGTTATATCATAAGTACTATGCAGTAAATTACATAACATGCCAAAAATAGTATAATGGCAAAAACTTTAGACTGAGAATAAAACAATCAGAAGGCAACTGACACTTAACAGAATGGCCAAGACAAAATAGAAACAGATAAAGCTATTAACCATTAAGAGGAGTTTGAATAAAGCTATACTATATATGCATAAATGAAAAACAGAGGTAAGTACTGCCATATCAATAATAAATGCATGACCACAACTTAATTATAGCTGAACTACAGCATTCGCGTATGGCTGTCTGAATCTACAGGCCATGCTAGACATATATCACACTCTCCACCTCATCTCATCAACCCTCTGCCCCTTGTCCTCTTAGTAGATATTTAAGAGTCTTCATCACAAATCCCCAAAATAACTCTTCATGCTTAAAATAGCAATCATCAGAGACAACAATGGGCTAGACACAGCAGTGAAAGTTCATATTTATCCTTTCATATTAGAATATTAAATAGGAGTTTAATTGATGAGATTAAATAAGTTAACATTTAGCTTGAGAAAGTGACTTCAGACAAATATTCGCTCACAGCACAACTGCTTCTGTGTGTTTACTGGAGAGAAATGGGCTTAGAGACTGGCTCAAGAGGTTGGTCAAGCCTACGATGGGGCAGCTATCTGGAGACAATAAAGTGGAGACTAAAAGAGGCGAGTACCCAGGACAAGTATACTCTGCCTCACTTCTGTCTATAGTACATAGGCTAGCATCTGTCTTACTTTCTTGCCTATTATTCACTCTCACAAAGCCTAAATTGGATTACTCTCCCCCATTCATGTCATAAAACAATCCACAAATTTTGTTACAGAGTTTTCCAGCATTCATTAAAAAATTCATTTGGTTTTATACACAGTCCGGTAGTACTGTAAGACAGCTGGATAGACTTCCAGGTAAATGGGGGTAGGCAGCTCCGAGACTCAGTCCTTCCACCAAATCAGCTATCAAATAGGCAGGAACTGTCTGAAACAACTGTTGTGGGGCTCTGGAGGCCAGAGGAACACTGTACAGCAACTAGGGATGAGCAGGAAGAGCCTGATAAACTGCAGTAAAGAACAGAGAGTAGCTTTTTACACACAGCGGCGGCTGGCATCCATCCCCCACTCTCGTGGCAGGTTGCCAGTCCCTGGATAGTTACTGCTGACAGAAAGGAAGATAAAAATCCTCATCCCCCAAAACAGGGGTGGGCATGACAGAGTACTAATCACGGATTTGATCAGCAATTTGGATCACTAAGTCCCAGTTCTAAGATACTGTTTCAATTTGCCAAGGACAAAGGCAGCAGCAGACACTGTTTCAACTGTGCCCCAGACAGGGGCAGAGGTGGTGGAGATGTAAAGACATAGTACCTCCTCGGGCCAGTGGGAACAGTTTGTTGAAGGGCATTTGCTCGACAGGCTAGGAAAGCAAAGTTCTGGGGAGCTGTCAAAGAGGCTTTTGCATTCTTTCTGATTCCCTCCCCAGGGCACTTTGGAGGCAGTGTGCACCTCCTCTTGGAACCCGGGCCCTGTTTATTTGGCTTGGAAATACTGACTTGGGAAAGTCCTCTCTGAGTTGACCTTTCTCCCAGAATTTGCCCTCAGGGCAAAAGCAATTAGAAACAATGAAAGGAGTGTTTAAAAAACAAACAAACAAACAAACAAACAAACAAAAACACCTATAGAGGCAAACAAAAATAAGTAGAAAAGATTGAGATCCCTGGAGAAGGAACAGCAGAAAGAAAGCTTTCTCCCAGAGGTGAAACAACTTCACAAAAAGTACAATCTTAAAAAGGTACTGGGGAGACTTCCAGGAAGATGGCAGATTAGAAAGACATGGGACTCTATACTCTCTCTCTCAGAAAAATAGCTAGAGGACAGGGAGAAACATCCTCGAAGAAAATGTTCTAGGGTTCTGGACACCAGGGGAAGGCTGGATACCACCCAGAAGAAAGAGGGACACAGGAAAAGAACCTCAGTGGAAAGACTATGAGTAAAAGCTGCAACTTTACCGCTGGTGCCCTTCGCCTTCCCCACCCCACCCCATGAGCACAGAATTTTGAATTCTCTAGCTTAAGCCAGGTGCTACAGACAAAGGGGTTGGCAGGGATCCACCCCCCTTCCCCCAGGAAAGGGGGGGAGAGAGGGACACAGCCTAAGGCTGATTCAGCTTTTGGCCCCAAATTTAGTCTGCTGGGTCCCATGAGCCCTTCCAGGCTGGGAGGGGACGCACTATGGTTTGCCTTGGGAACTGGCATGGGACTAAGAGATCCGACCCTCTCAGTCACCCTTCCTACTGACCGGAACTGGTTGCTGAGGACACAGATGGGAGTGGAATTATTTCCTACCCAGGAAAGGGAGAGGGCTGCCAGCAAAGGCTGCAGAACAGTCTCTGAGAAAGTCTGAATTGAGAGGCTCTTAGCCTCCAGACAGGAACCTCTGTCACATTGATCCAGTCCATGTGGAAGCAAACACATTCCGTCCAGGCTCTGAACTGTAAAGCCTGCCAAAGAGCACCATCTTCTGGCTGACCAGAGAGTACATGTGAGAAAATTAAAAGTAAATAAGTGAGAGAAGTTTTATCTGGTGTTACAGCCTCCTTCTCCTTCGAGCAACTAACAAGGACAATCTTCAAGACCTACAAGAGGCTGAACCAAGAATCAAAGAATGGCAGTGACACAGCTACTACCACTAAATCCCTACAAAAGAGAGAGAAATTGAGCATCAGAGTAAAATCACCATCATAATCAGATGCCTAGATATCAGCAAAAAATTAAAAGCCATACTAACAAAATAGAAATGGCCAAAGCAAAGGAATATATCAAAGCCTCAGATGAGACACAGGATTTGAAAGAACTAATCGAGATTCATACAAATTTCCAAAATCAAATAAATGAGTTAAAAGATGATACAACTAGAGAAAAAATACATCAAGAAGACACCGAGTAAGCACAAAGAAGAATTTAAAATCCTGAATAGAAAAATAACAGAGTTCATGGGAATGAAAGACATGATAGGTGAGATCAAAAACACATTAGAGGGGAAGCGGCTGTGGCTCAATCAGTGGGGCTCCCGTTTACCATATGGGAGGCCCCGGGTTCGGTTCCTGGGGCCTCCTGGTGAAGACAGGCCTGCCCGCGTGGCGTGGTTGGCTGACCCAGCGAGCACAAGCAGCAAGGGGGGGATAAATGAATAAAAAAATAAAAAATAAAAAAAAACACATTAGAGGCGGAAACGATGTGGCTCAAGAGATTGGGCTCCCGTCTACCATATAGGAGGTCCAGGGTTCATTTCCCAGGGCCTTCTGGTAAAAGGCAAGCTGATCTGTGTGGTAAGCCGGGCCAAACAGCGAGCTGGCCCAAGTAGAGTGCTGGCCCGCGGGCAGAGCTGGAGCAGCAAGATGACACAACAAAAAGAGACACAGAGAAGAGACAATAAGAGACGCAGCAGACCAGGGAGCTGAGGTGGCACAAGAGATTGAGCGCCTCTCTCCCACTCCGGAAGGTCCCAGGATCGGTTCCCGGTGCCGCCTAAAGAGAAGACAAGCAAACACAGAAGAACGCACAGAGAGCAGACAGCAAGTGCAAAACCACGAGGCGGGTATGGGGGTAATAAATAAATTTATTGGGAAGCGGCTGTGGCTCAATCAGTAGGGCTCCCGTTTACCATATGGGAGGCCCCGGGTTCGGTTCCCGGGGCCTCCTGGTGAAGGCAAGCCCGCCTGCGTGGCGTGGTTAGCTGACCCAGCGAGCACAAGCAGCAAGGGGGGGGGATAAATGAATAAATAAATAAAATCTTAAAAAAAAAAAAAAAAAATTTAAAAAAATAAATAAATTTATTAATTAAAAAAAAAAACACATTAGAGACATAACAGCAGAATCAAAATGACAGAAGAAAAATAAGTGATATAGAAGACACAGCAGCTAAACTGAAGAGACAGAAGAACAAAGAGAGGAAAGAATGGAAAAAAATTGAACAGGGGCTCAGGGAGTTAAATGATAAGATGAATTGCAACAACTTACATGTCATGGGAGTTCTAGAAGAAGAGAAGGGAAAAGGGGTTGAAAGAGTATTTGAGGAAGTAATAGCTGAAAATTTCCCAACTCTCTTGAAAGAAATGAACTTACATGTCTGAGAAGCATAGCACACACCAATCAGAATAAATCCCAAATAGACTACTCCAAGACACATACTACTCAGAATGTCAAATGTCAAAGATAAAAAGAAAATTTTGAGAGCAGCAAGGGAGAAACAAATCATCACATACAAGGGATGATGCACAGTAAGTCTTTGTGCAGATTTCTCATCAGAAACCATGGAGGCAAGAAGACAGATGTATGATATATTAGGATACTAAAAGAGAAAAACTGCCAGCCAAGAATTCTTTATCTAGCAAAACTGTCCTTCAAATATGAAGGTGAGTTTAAAATATTCACAAATAAACAGAGGGGAGCCCATGTGGCTCAGTGGTTGAGCACCAGGTTCCCACATACGAGATCCCGGGTTCAATCCCTGGCCTCAGAAGCTCAAAAAACAAAAAGAAAACAAACAAACAAAAATACAATAAACAGAAACTAAGAAAGTTTATAAGAAAGAATCCAGCTATGCAGGAAGTATTACAAGGAGCCTTAGAGCCCATAAGAAAAAGATAGGAGAGAGAGGCTTAGAAAAGAACGCAGAAGGCAAGAATCACACAAAGGATAAACAAAAGAGTAAAAATACAGATGAAAACAAGATATGACATATGAAAATGAAAGAATAAAATGGTGGAAGTAAATAATGCATTTACAGTAGGATCACTGAAGGTGAATAGATTAAACTCTCCAATCAAAAGATACAGCTGACAGAATGGATAAAAAAACATAAGCCATTCGTATGTTGCCACAAGAGACTCATCTTAGACCCAGGGATACAAACCAGCTGAAATGAGAGGTTGGAAAAAGATACTCCATGCAAACAGTCACCAAAAAAGAGCAGGGATAGCTCTACTAATACTGGACAAAACAGACTTTAAATGCAAAAAAGTGATAAATACAGAAAGCCATTATATATTAATAAAAGGGATAATCTATCAGGAAAAAAAAACAACAGTCATACATGTCTATGCACCTAACCAGGGAGCCCCAAAATATATGAGGCAAACTGGCAAAACTGAAGGGAAAAACAGACATCTCTACAATTATAGTTGTAGACTTCACATAATTAGACAGAACCAGACAGAAGATCAAGAAGGAAACAACTTGAACTATATGATAAACAAGTTAGACTTAACAGACATACAGAATGTTGCATCCCAAATCAGCAGGTTGTACATTCTTCTCAAGTGTTCCTGGATCTTTCTCCAAGATAGACCACGTGTTAGGCCACAAGGAAGGTCTCAATATATATAAAAAGAATGAAATTATACAAAGCATTTTCTCAGATCATAATGGAATGAAACTGTAAATCAATAATAGACGAGAAAGGGGAAAATGTGCAAACATGAAGAGGCTAAACAACACACATCTAAACAATCAGGGGGCCAAAGAAGAAACTGTAAGTGAAATTAGTAAATAGAAATGAGATGAATGAAAATGAGATCACAGCTTGTCAAAACTTATGGGATACAGCAAACGCAGTGCTGTATCCCATAAGAGGGAAATTTATAACCCTAAATGCCTATATCTAAAAAGAAAAGGCTAAAATCAAACCTCTAACTGAACAACTGAAGAAGCTAGAAAAAGAACAGTAAACCTTTCCCAAAGCAAGCAGAAGGAAAGCAAAAATAAATGAAATTGAGAACAGAAAAACAATAGAGAAAATCAACAAAACCAAAAGCTGGTTCTTTGAAAAGATCAATAAAATTGACAAACCCTTAGCTAGAATTACAAAGAAAAAAAGAGAAGATGCAAATAAAATCAGAAATGAAAGGGGGGATGTTACAATAGACCCCACAGAAATAATTAAGATCATAAGACGATATTATGAGAAACTGTAAATGAACAAACTAGAAAACCTAGATGAAATGGACAAATTCTTAGAAATCCACAAACAACCTACAAGTGAACAGTAAAAAGACAAGCAACCCAATTTAAAAATGGATGAAAGACTGGAATAGACATTTCTCCAAAGAGATATAAAAATGGCTAAAAAGCACATGAAAAGATGCCCACCACATTAGCTATTAAGAGAATGCAAATCAAAACCATAATGAGATATCATTTCCCATCTACTAGAATGCCCACTATGTAAAAAAAAGCCAAAAATTACAAGTTTGGAGAGGACATAGAGAAATAGGAACACTCAATCACTACTGGTGGGAATTTAAAATGGTGCAGCTGCTGTGGAAGACAGTTCCTCAGTTCCTCAGTAGACTGAGTATAGAATTACCATATGATCCAGCAACCTGCTACAAGGATTTCAGAAAAACTTAAAGCAGGGTCTCGAACAGATATTTGCACACCGGTGTTCACAGTGGCATTATTCACAATTGCCAAAAGATGGAAGCAACCAAAGGGTCTATCAAATGATGAACAAAATGTAGTGTATATACAGGATGGAATATTATTCTGCTGTAAAAAGGAATGAAATTCTGATGCATACGACAACACAGACGAATCCTGAGGACGTTATGTTGAATAAAATAAGCCAGACATTAAAGGATAAATATTGTATAATTTCATTGTTATGAACTAATTAAAATAAGGATACACGTAGAGTTAGAATCTACAAATAGGCTACCAGGACATAAATTGGGGTCAGAGAATGGGGAGTTGATGCTTAACTTGTACAATTTTGCTATTTAGGCTGATGGTAATGATTTGGAAATGAATGTTGGTGATGGTTGCACATCATTGAGAGTGTAATCAACAGCACTGAACTGTGTACGTGAATGTGCTTAATAGGGGAAACTTTAGGATATATATATTACTATAAAAATTAAAAGATAAAACATAGGACTGTTGTAGACTATGGACTATAGTTAATGGTAGAAGTATAAGAATGTTCTTTCGTGAACTATTGCAAATGTATGATAGTAATACAAGGTATTGTAGGGTGGTATATGGGGAAAAATACACGTAATGTAAATAATTGATGATAAATTGAACTATTTTAATAATATTTCATCATCTGTAACAAAGGCAGCTACTGTTAAAAAACAGTACAATCATAAAAAAAGTGCTATCATCAATAATATAAATGTTGCATGCCAAATTCAAGATGCTGGTGGTGGGATGGTTTATGGGAATCCTGTATTTTATGCATGATTGTTTTGTAAACTCACAACTTCTCTAATAATAATTTTAAAAGATCAATACACAAAAATCAATTGTATTAAAAAAAAGAAGACAGTTGGTACTATGCTCAAGATTCCCAGTTTTCTTGCTTCGTGATGCGAGATAAGATCAAAGATGGTATCAAAATGAGAACTGTTTGTGTTAAACCCTCTCTATTATAGAGTCCCTAAAATTGCCTCGCTATATTCTAAACCTTGTCTTATTATTGTCAAATTTAATAAGTGATACCTTGCCCTGAGGAAAATCAGAGTCAAAGCACTATCAATGGAATTTTTAATAGAGACAATTAAAAATAGCAGACTTGCCAATTATACAACAAAAAAGTTGTTTTGTTTTTTTTTAAATGACTGTAATAGCCAAATAAAAGGAATAAAAAAAAAATCTGTACCCACTAAATATTTCCCATGTACCCAGCACTATTTTACAGGCAATGGATGATGAAAATAATGTATTAAGTAATAAGTAAGGTCCTTTCTTGAAGGAACTTAAAAGGAGCTAACGCACTAAAAGTTGGGGAGCTATGATTAATATAAATGAAATAATTAGACATTAACTATCTGGTTAATTTAATCAAAGCAGAGTAGGAGTTCAGATCTATCAATGGGGATTCAAGTGCCATTTAAGAATTTATGGAGTTAGAACTTGAGCAGCATTTTGAGGGGTCTGGAAAGAAGAAAAGGAAACAAAAGGAATCATAATGACTTACTATATGACATCCAGAAGTGTGGCAAAAGGCAGAAAGTCTGATAATATCATGGGATATTGATGCTTTGGAACAAAAGGGATTCTTATACATAAAAGTGGGAGAAAAATTAGTACAACTAAAAAAATTAAAAAATAAAAATAAATAAAAATTTAGTACAATTGTTTTGGGAAACAGTCTTCCACATGGGAACACAAGAAGGGTAAATGGGAATAGAAACATGAAAAGAAGGCTTTAGTTGGCCATGTTTGGGACAGAAATAAGAAAATAAACATTCTCTTAAGAGGGTGTATTAAAAGCTGTTAAGCAGTAAAGTTCATATACTATCTACACTTACTTGTTTTTTGGTTGCTGGGTACTTAATATCGAGAATTAACTCCCTTATTTCCATTTCAACCAACTCTAGAAAGAGAAAATTAATCAGTTTAAATTTTTCATTTTTATTGTTCTAGGAAAACTTTATTCTTAAAGAAAAACGAACATATTTGTACTATTAATCATTGTAAAGGATTTCTGGGTTCTCTCTTACTATCATTTTTTTTTTCCTCACTATTATTTTATCGTTCCCAATTACTCATCTATCCAGATGGCATCATCCTTATAGAACAAGTCCAATAAAAAGTACATGTGATTATTTGTATCAAAAGGGAGCTGAGGTAGCTCATAAATGCATTTTGGATTGCTCCATTTAGAATATTCTATCAAATTTTTAAAAATTACAAAATGGTATGATTTATTACTTTACTAAAGGACACCTACCTAGATTGGGAGATTTTGTTTTCAGTAAAGTTGCTAGCTTCTTCACTAAGTGCATATCCTTGGCTCGTTCACTCTTCTTATCACTAAATAATAAAAACAACAAATTATTACATAATATGAAAATATGTTTTCTTTCTAAGTCTGACAAACTCCAATTTTTTTCCTTTACATTCCTCCTCTTTTAACTTTAGAGATAACAGTCTAATGATAAAGGTAACAACCACAAACTAATTATAAAACAAAGAAGAACAAAGGGCAAAATAAGGGACTGGGAAAAGTTAGAAGAGGGACATCAATTAGAAGACACTCAAAACCCTTACCTCAGTGCTAAATGGAAAGGAACATTCACTGTTTTCACACTTCCAGATACAGGATCAACAAGACAGATCTGGTATGTCTGTGGCTGCCAACAATGGCTGGTAACATTATTTAAGCCCATTATTTTATAGCCAGGATACAGCAGCCTAAAGAAATCACATAGCAATATGGTAACGACAGAGAAGGGAGAAATGTCAAAAGATATTTTATTAGAGTTACGAAACCCAACAGTAAGATCAATCCAGAAGCATCAATAAGGCAAACAAATATTGAATGAAATCAAGAACATAAGTAAGGGGGACGGATGTGGCTCAAATGGTTGGGCGTCCGTCTCCCATATGGAGGGACCCAGGTTCAATACCCGGGACCTCCCGGTAAAAAAAAAAAAGAACTTAAGTAAAGCAGTACTCTACTGGCAGAGTTGTACCTTGTTAAAATTACTAGAAAATTAAATGAACTAATCAATCTATGTTTCATTAGCAAACAAAGCATTCACCTCACTTAACATCATTATCAGCAAACATTAAAGAAAACTTTTTTTCCCTGACTCTCCCAAGCATAAGTAAGGGATCAAGGACTTGAGTGGCACACCACTTCCTGTTCAAGAATATTTGTTATTAAGTACTTAATCCTTAATTATATACTCTGCACTTGTGGGAAAACCATATTAAAGAACATTACATTTCTCAAACAACCAGCAATCTAATAAGCAGCTTATTATAACTTTAATAAAAAGCATTCTTATATCAATTTTTGTAAACTGCAAAATGCCAAGGTTTGCAGCTTACCTACAATACTTGCCCACGTTGAAAGCTCCTACCCTAGGTCCCTGCTGTGTGCTCCACACTTCTAAAATTCCTCTTCTTGGTGCATAGATCACAAGGAACTGAGCAACCCGACTTGGACCCTGGGTATTTCCAAAGGGGGAAAAATCCACCTTTTCTGGTACTCTTTCGTGGAGGTCCTCTACAATTTGGATCCACCCAATTTGTGCATCTCGGTATCCTTGGAGACAGAGGAAAAGAGAAGCTAATTAGTTAATTAATCTAGGTTCAGTAACAGCCTTCTATGGGAAATTTTTTGGAAGAAGGGGATAAAAAATAAGAAGCTTTAAAAGCTTTAAATATCTTAAACAGAGTTTAAGTTTAAAATTTCTTAAACAGAAACTTAAAGAATAAAGTGAATACTAACTCTATCACCAAGTCTTATCAAATCTTAATATTTTTTCCTATTTGCTTCAGATCACTTTTTTTGAAATTTAAAAACAAAACATTAGAGATATTATTGAAGTCTCATGAATACCCCTCTGGATTATATTCCTGTCCCTCCCTTCCCTTTAAAAATGACTTCTTGCTATTCAACTCCATTAGTGGTAAGCAGACAGAAAGAAAGTGTAGGCTAGACAGTGATGTGAGGAAGCTCCTGCACATGAGAAGGAAGCTGCAGCTGATACTGTCCTCCACTGCAGGGGAGCCCCTCTCATAGGCAATTGACCCCTCTCTTCCCATTGCACAATGGTTGCTCCTAAAGGAAAACTGCAGGACAGGCAACATTGCCAACACTAAGTTCCCTCTAGCGGACTTGTCGGTAGAGCTGTTGAGATAACATCCAACCTGGAGTTGGTTCAGAAGACGAACACCTAGAAGAAATTATGTGCCTAAAACACATTTCTATGGACACAAACAAGTAACATAAAGAATGCCTCTGTCACTACATGGGGTCTTTGACAAGAAGGTAACAGCAACCTCAATCTGGTCTAGGAAAATTTAATGTTCCCAAATCTATTATTCTTCTGACTGTAAAGTACAGACCAGATTGTACCATAATTGTGATTTCCAACCCGTAGTGTATGCTGACATTACTGTTCCAGAAGATTCCACATATGTCCTTCTTCCTTACTAGGGGACATTTTATTTTATTTAGGTTGACAATGTGTGTCCAGCTAAAGATATTCTCAAGTTAGGAGTGGTGAAATGACTAAGTTCTGCCCAATGAACTGTAGATAAAAGTTGGAGGGTCTTTGGGAAATATCTTCAAAGCAGACTGACTCCATTGGCAGGAGTGCCCATCTTCTTTTCCCTTTCTTCCTTCCTGGAATACAAATAAGACTGGAGTTCCAGCAGCCATTCTTGGGTGTGGAAGGGTGTGGAAGGAGCCTGGGTCCTTGAATATCACAGTGATACCATGTCCTATGCTTGGGTTTGTTATTAGCAGTCGACTGTAACCTTTAATTGCCACAGTTACAGAGAAACTAAGTGAACTGACTCAAGCATATGGATATGGAAATCAAATATAATGGATTTTCTTAGATTTTTCTTTCTTAAATCTGAAAGATTTGGCATTCTAGATTTAGGGAGACCATTTCACCTTGAGAAGTAGAATGAATGTAGTAGGGGCAAGAAACTGAATCCAGGGATTGACAATGATGGTGAGAATCAAAAGGAAGCATACAGGGCAGAAGTTAAAAGTATTTATGAGGTGATCAAACTTAAACAATATCAAACAGACTATTGGATTAAAAGTTGCTGCTGTGAGTTTATGTTAAAAATATAAACAAAGGATCACACAGTGTTACAACTATAAACTGAAAGACATATGACTGCAGAATCAGAGTGTAAACTACAATGTAAACTTAATCCATGCTTAGTGGCAATGCTCCAAAAGGTGTTCCTCAATTGTAACAAATGTACCACACTAATGAAGGATGTTGATGTTGTTAATGTGGGAAAATGTGGCACGGGTAGGGAGCAGGGCATATGGGAATCCCCTATATTTTTTATGTAACATTTACATAACCTAAGTATCTTTAAATATATATATATATATATTTAAAAGTGAATTAAATCAATAAGGAAACAGAGTACTTAAATAATATAAGAAATGAACTAGACTTAACAGATATATACAAAACATTGTACCTCCAAACAGCAGGATATGCATTCTTCACAAGAGTGAATGGATCCTCCTCCAGGAGAGACCAGATGTTGGGTCACTAAACAGTTCTCAATATATTTTAAAAGACTGAAATTATATAAAGCACTATATCTGATCATAATGGATAGAAGCTGGAAATCAATACCAGGTGGAGAACTGGAAAATTCACAAGTATATGGAAATTAAACAACACACTCAAACAATCAGTGGGTCAAAGAAGAAGTTTCAAGAGAAATCAGTAAACATCTTGAAACGAATGACAACCAAGAAGACATACCAAAACGTATGGGATGCAGTGAAGGCAGTCTGAGAGGGAAGTTTACAGTCTAAACACTTACATTAAAAAGGAAGAAAGCTAAAATCAAAGACCTAACCAAACCCCTGGAAAAACTAGAAAAATAACAGCAAACTAACCCTAAAGCAAGCAAAAGGGAAGAAATAACAAAGATTAGAGCAGAAATGAAATTGAGAATAAAAAACAGTAGAGAAAATCAACTAAAACCAAAAGTTGGTTCTTCGAGAGAATCAATAAAATAGACAAACTCTTAGGAAGACTGACAAAGAAAAAAAGAGAGAAGATTCAAATAAATAAAATCAGAAATGAGAGGCGGGACATTACCACTGACCACACAGAAATACAAAAGACCAAAAGAAGATACTATGAACAACTTTATGCCAACAAATTAGATAACCTTGATGAAATATACAATTTCCCAGAAATACACAAACAACCTACACTGACTCTAGAAGAAATAGAAGACATCACCAAACCAAAGTAAAGAGATTGATTAGGTAATCAAAAGCCTCCCAAAAAAGACAAGCCCAAGAACAGATGGCTTCAGAGGTGAATTCTATCATTCAAGAAAACTAATACTAACCTTGCTCTAACTCTTCCAAAAAACCGAAGAGGAAGGAACACTCATTCTATGAGGCCAATCCTAATACCAATGCCAGATAAAGGAACTACAAGAAAAGAAAATTACAAACCAATTTCTCTTATAAATATAGATGCAAAAATCCTCAACAAAATACTTGCAAATTGAATCCAAAAGCAGATTAAAAGACATACACCATGATCAAGTGGGATTTATTGGAGGTATGCAAGGGTGGTTCAACATAAAAAAAACAATTAACATAATACACCACCTTAACAAATTGAAGGGGAAAAACAACATGATATCTTGATTGACTCAGAAAAAGCATTTGACAAAATCCAGCATCCTTTCTTGATAAAAAACACTTAGAAAAATAGGAATAGAAGGAAATTTCCTCAACACGATAAAGGGCATATCTGAAAAACCCACAGCTAACATCACACTCAATGGTGAAAGATTGAACACTTTCCCTCTAAGATCTGGAACAAGATAAGATGCCCACTGTCACCACTGTTATTCAACTTTGTTCTAGACGTTCTAGCCAGAGCCACTGGGCAAGAAAATAAAAAAATAACAGGCTTTCAAATTGGAAAGGAAGAAGTAAAAATTCACTATTTGGAGATGACATGATCCTATATATAGAAAGACCAGAAAAATCTACAACAAAGCTACTAGAGCTAATAAAAAAGTTCAGCAAATTGGCAGGATACAAGAACAACATGCAAAAATCAGAAGTGTGTCTATACACTGGTAATGAGCAATCTGAGCAGGAAATCCAGAAAAAAAATCCATTTATAATAGCAACTAAAAGAAGCAGATAAATATGAATAAATTTAACCAAGGATGTAAAGGACTTGTACAAAGAAAACTAAACATTGCTAAAAGCAATCAAAGATCTTAATAAATGGAAGGATATTTCATGCTCACGGATTGGAAGACTATTATTAAGATGTCCATTCCACCCTAACTGATTTACAGATTCAATGTAATACCAATCAAAATCCCAACAGCCTACTTTGCAGAAGTGGAAAAGCCAATAATCAAATTTACTTGGAAGGATAAGGGGTCCCAAATAGCCAAAAACATCTTGAAAAAGAAGAATCCAGACTCATACTTCCTGACATTAAGGCATATTACAAAATAAAGTGGTCAAAACAGCATGGTATTGGCATGAAGGTAGATATATTAATAAATGAAATAGAATTGAGAGTTTAGAAATAGACCCTCACATCTATGGTCAATTGACTTTTTAAAAAATACTGGGTTTAATAGAGAATGTCACATTGTAAACAAGTCCTTTAATCCATTAGCTTAAAACGTAGTGACAGTAAAATCACACATAAAAGCTTAAGACAAAATGCTGGTTTAAACACAGCACTTAAAGAGAGGCCTGAGCCAGGCTCTGAAGTCTTTCCCAGAAAGACAGGCAGCAGCAGTAGCTTCAAACAGGCACAAAGACAGGCAGGAGAAGGCAGTATCCACTCCATGAAGGCTAAGAGAGTAAAAGAAAGACAGAGCAATAGACTCATCTTATGAACAAGGAGTGAAGGACAAATGGACAGAAGGGTTGTATTTCCTGATATGTTGGAAACCTTAGACCATACCACCTGAGACTGAGAGGTCCTTTGAAAGGGAGAGTACTGTAAGTGGGGGAAAGAATATTAGGCAGCTTTAGAAGCATTTGATATGCTATCTTGGTACTCAGCTCTTATGAGAGCAGGAAAGCATGCCTCATGTTTTATATCTAAACTCACACCCGGGCTGCTTGTCCTGGCTCCCATCACCTTGACTGAACACCCACACCAAAACCATCTGTTGCCCCAGTGGACCTCCTACTTTTTAATGAGTGTACAGTTAAAGAGAAGAGCCACAGTGAGAACTTTGAACAAAACACAGAGCTCTGGTGGCAAAAGGGTTCCTGCATTCTCGTGGCGCCAGCGGGTCCCTAATGGAGAGGAGTTTGACATGGCTGGGCCCAATGGGGTTCTGGGTTCATCAGCAAAAGCGTTCTCTTTAGTGCCTCCTCCCCATTCAAATCCTCCCCCCAAGGAGGTCCTCCAGGTTCAAAAAAGGTCAGCTCTAAGAGCAGAAAAAAATTAAAAACTGCGAAGAAAGGAAAAAGTGGGATTTTTCTTTCCATAGCATTTGTTACTGACCAGAGGGACTGATTCCTTATACTTACTTTAGACATTAATCTAGGACAGTGATTCTCAAGAAAGTGGCAGGCCTGCTCAAGAAGAGCTCTCAAGACTCTCCAAAGAGGTCCTGTGCGATATATACTAGCCCCGAATTCCCTCTCATTTGAGAATTAGGCATGTAATGATACGGGATCCTGAAGGGGGTGTGTTGTGCAAGAGGACAATGTCAGAGGCAGAACAAAAAGTTAAAACTCCTAACCTACATGTGGCAGATACCAAGATGATGTAATACATTTTTTAGAGACTTTTTTTTTCTGAGTCAGTAGATTACAAACAAGTCATTCTCCCGGTGATTACCCTCTTACCTGGAATAACAATACTGGATTAGAGAAATACAAGTTTGTTCTCCTAAAGACAATTTCTGGAAGAACCTGCCCTTCCCTATTAGGTACCTGATACAGGCTAATCACTGTTTGGTGTCTTGGAAGACTGGCTGTTCTCTGTTTCCTTCTCTTTGACACTGTACAAGGGGTCCACCAACTTGTTATGAACAAGCATTAAACTTCTGAAATACCTGGTCTTCACTTTCAGCTCTAGGGTGGCATCCTCATCACACACAAACACTGTGAGGGGATGCTGCTGGAAGGCAGACATGGTCCACATGTAGCTCACTCCCTCCTCGATGGCCTTGTACAGAGAAAATACCTCATGCACGCCCGTGATGAGGCTCATCACCCCTCTGGCATTCTTGATGGTGCCCACGCCCACTATTAAGGTCATGGTGGGACCGTGGTGAGATCCCCATCAAAGAACCTAGTGTTGGCCAGGATGCCGTCCACAGCCAGGGTCTTCACACAGGTCCTGGACACCAGACTGGATCCCAGTTCATTGAAGGTGATGTGTCTGTTGCCTCCAAACCACAGCTCGATCCCACCTGCAGCCATGATCTTCTCTTCAAAAGCATCACACTCAGCCTGCAGGTCAGCTGCATTCCCATCCAGGATATTGGTGTTTTCTGGATGGATGTCAATGTGCTTGAAGAAGCTATTCCACATGAAGGAGCGGTAACTCTCTGGGTGGTCTCGAGGAAGGCCCACATACTCGTCCATGTTGAAGGTCTTTGCATAGTTGGAGGACAGGTCCTCATTCTTGTAGTACTCATTCAACTTCTTTTAACAGCCAAATGGGCTGCTTCCTGTGGGAGCCCCAGGGTAAAATACTTGTCTGGGTTAAACTGGATGATGTGGCACTGCCCATTCACTGGTCTGAGAACAGTGATTGAGGGGAAGCTGCATTGTGTCGAGGACACCTCCAGCAGCACAGGTCATGTTGCCATGGGTCACACGGCCATCAACTGATCTTTGACAAAGCTACCAATCACTCAGCTAGGACAGAACAGTCTCTTCAACAAATGATTCTGGGAGAACAGGATATCCATATCCAAAGGAATGAAAGAGGACCTCTACTTCACACCTCACACAAAAATGGATCAAAGACCTAAATATAAGATCTAGGACCATAAAATTAGAAGAAAATATAGAAAAGTATCTTCAATATCTTGTGGTAGGTGGGAGTTTCTTAGACTTTATACCCAAAGCATGAACAACAAAAGAAAAAACAGAAATGGACCTCCTCAAAATTAAATACTTTTATGCTACAAAGGACTTTGTGAAGAAAGTGAAAAGGCAGCCTACTTAATGACAGAAAATATTTGGAAACTACATATTCAACAAGGGTTTAATATCCAGAATATATAAAGAAATCCTATAACTCAACAATAAAAAGACAAACAATCCAATTAAAAATTGGGCAAAAGACTTGCATAGACATTTTTCCAAAGAGGAAATACAAATAGCTAAAATAAACAAATGAAGAGACGCTCAACATCACTAGCTATTAGGGAAATGCAAATCATAATAACGAGATACTGTTTTGCAACTACTAAAATGGCCACTATCAAAACAACAACAACAACAACAAAAACAAACAAACAGAAAACTACAAGTGTTGGAGAGGATGTGGAGAAATAGGGATATTTATTCACTGCTGGTGGGAATGTAGAATAGTGCAACTGCTGTGGAAGACAGTTCAGCAGTTCTCAGGAAGTGAGGTATAGAATTGCCATATGATCTGGCAATTCTGCTACAAGGTACATATGCAGAAAAACTGAAAGCAGGGACACACACAATATTTGCACACCAGTGTTCATAGTGAAATTATTCACAATCGCCAAAAGATGGAAACAACCCAAGTGTCCATCAACTGAAGAAAGGATAAACAAAATGTAGTATATACATATGATGGAATATTATTCAGCTGTAAGAAGGAAATGAAGTCCAGATGCATGTGACAAAATAGATGAACCTTGAGGACATTATGTTGAGTGAAATAAGTCAGACACAAAAGGATAAATATTGTATGGTCTCACTAATATGAACTAATTATAATGCATAGACTTTTGGAGTTAAAATCTAAAGCACAGGTTACCAGGAGACAGAATGATGGTAGAGAAGGGGAAACTCATGCTAAATTTGTAGAGAATATTTTGTAAGGTTGATTTTAAATATTTGGAAATGGACAGAGGTGATGGTAGCACATTACTGTAAGTGTAGTAACCAATTAGGGGTGTGATTGTGGTTGAAAAGGGAAGTTTGGGTTCATGTATATCACTAGAAGGAAAACTAGAGGATAAAACATGGGACTGTAAAACATAATGAAGCTTGTTGTACAGGATGACTGTGGTTAATAGTACAAAGGTAAGAATATTCTTCCATGAACTCTAAAAAATGTATATCACTGTACAAAGGGTTGATAATAGGTTGGTACATGGAAAAAAAGAAACAACTAAGGCAAACTATGGACTATAGTTAACAGTAAGATGTAATATTCTTTCATCAATTGTAACAAAGGTACCCTATCAATGCTAAGTGTTAACGATAGGGTTGTATATAAAGGGTATGGGATTTTAAATTTTGGAACAATGCGAACATTCTCAAATTGACTGTGGTGATGAATGTGTAACTTGGTGGTACTAAGAGTCACTGATTATACACTTTGAATGGATTGTATGGTGTGTGAATAAAACTGTTCTTAAAAAAAAAAAAAGTGAATTCATTTTTTTAATCTGGAACATTGTAATGAAGTACCTTTCCACATGCGTATTGCAATTCCTCTAGCTACGTCCAATAAAATAACTCTGCCGAAATCATCAGTTACCGCTGCCAATGTGTTACATGGAGACAAACATAAACTTTCACCATGGCGTCTAGAATCTGGAAGTCCAAATCTGATATTTAAAGGAAAAGAAAAAGCTCAAATCACATTCCAATCTAGAGAAATTTAACAGAAAAATTAAATGCATAAGCAAAATAGCTGAATGTGTTGTTTTTTTTTTTAAACAAATTAATTTTATTGATACATATTAATAAAGCATACAATTCATACTGAATGTGTTTTTATTTCAAGAAATATGAATCTTGCCTGGATTCATAGTTATTACTGAATCATACCAGACATTTTCTAATATAAAATACATAAAATTTCTTCTGTTATAAAATAAAAACATAGCCCTATGAAATACTAGGTTTTCTACATAGAATACCCATAGCCTTACGTTTTTAGAAAATATCAAGTAAAACTTTACCTATCCTTAATTAAGAGGTATATTGTAGAAAACAAACCCCTCACAACCTACTACATGTTAGAATACCTTGCCAGACACTGCTATCTATAGTCTAATATATTTATGCTCTTTTTTATATGGTCTCTTTTTTGCTAGATATCAACCTTATTAAAACTGTGAGAAAAATAAAAGAATTAGCATAAAAGGACCAAGAGAGCCAACTTTGAGAAAAGTCCTTGAAACAAAGTGTAGTAACTTTGTTACATCTTTTTGAGATGCTTAAGGCCAGATGGCTTATTTCTTGATTCTTGGATGAATTTGGGAAATGTGATATGTTATAAATAACATTAAAAAATAAGATTAAAACCTTAGAAGATTAACTTCAATAAATTTTACTAACAAATCTTTTTAGGTGAAAAATAACTAAAAATGGGGCAGGATTCCCTTCATGATGGTGCTTTTCATTAGTAATTTAAAAAGTAATTTAAAAACAAAACCAAACAAAAACCATGCCCCCTTCAAAACAAAACAAAACAAAAAAACCCAGAAAAATACTAACAATCATTTAGCACTGTTGAAATAAGCAAAAAAGCCTAAACCAGCACTCTGAAGAACGTTTGCATGCGCAGGAATGCTGTTCTTACTTTTTAAAAGAAATCATTAAGTACTTTGTAATCTTATGCAGCTGCCTTAGTGACAAACTAAACTTTTCAGAGGAAGAAATTTAACAACTCTCACTAAATTCATTTTCCTTCATAACCTAAGCCAAGTTTATTGGTGTTTTTAAAGAAGCACACTTAAATACATCTTGAGTACCTATTATGTAACAGGGAGATAGCAGTAAAAAGAAAAAAGGAATCACTGCCCCTTTGGAGCTTATATCCTAGTGGGAAAAAAATCCCTCATTAATGAGTTTTAGAAATTCCAAAGACTTATGAGAGCAACAAATATATCCCTTAAGCACATTGAAGACCCTAAATTTAACAGTATATTTCTACAACTACTAAAATAACAGAAGAGCATGACAGACTTGCCTTACAGCTAAGGGTGTAGCTGGTTCAACCTTTGGCTTTTGTTTTGGGGCAGCTTCCTCTTCATGCTTACTTTTCCAACCGAGCCAACCACTTTAAAGAAAGAAGGTTTAGAATAAACCTAGAGCTCCCAGAGTTTAAAAACGCACACTACCAAACTACAAGTTGAAGCCAAGCTAGATATAAATTAGGTATTTTAAAATTTAATATTTATGTAATTACCTGGCAGCATTAAATAAAGCAGAAGTGAGTTTACTTGCAACTGCTAGTGCAACGTGAGATAATAATGGTTGTGTGCTTCCCTGAAAAAAAAACAGAACAAAACATTTGAAAAAGAAACCTTTTTTGCTTACAAAGAAACAAAATATACCTACTAAATAAGGCTTAGTAAAAAAAGTTCTGAAAAGTTGTAAGACCTGGACTAAAAACAATATTCAGCTTCTTTCACAGGTTACAGTAAATCTTTATGTTAGGAAGTAGCAATATAATAAAAATTTAAAACTATAGTTTAAAAATAAAATCGCTAGTGCTTTTTGCTTTTAAGATAACCCTTTTTAAATGGTGTTTAAAATTTTTTTAATGAGGATATTAAGATGGCATCATTCTAGTTAGGCTATGGATTTCCCATCTATCCAAACTGGCTCTTTTTCCTCTTTTATTTTCCTTTGAAAGTAAAAAGACAGTTTAGCAATTCTGAAAAGGCTGTTTTTGAAGCATGAAATAAAGAGTTGCAAAGCCTAGCATCTAGCTTTTCCCTATTTTAGGAAGCAATTTTTATCACTGATGTCAACTATGACTGGTAGTTGTCTTTACAATTCCTCATTTATTCAAATCCCTAGTGGGCTGACATCATTAACAACCCTGAGACTTCAGACTCCAGCACCAATAAGTAAAGATGACTCAGCTGTCAGAGAATTCAAGGCTTAAGAAACAAAGAGATGTGTTTGTATTACTTTGATTTCACTACTGATTTCAGTTCATCTATATCGTTTATAAGAAAGTGCGTTGAGATTAATTTGGGCTTCAACTGAAATTTAGAAATGTAAATGGCTTAACCTTTCAAAGGATATGTTACAATATTCAATTTGCAGACAAGTTGAAAAATCAGATATGGCCTTACACATGATCAGTAGTGAAACTCATACCTCTAAAGCATAGAAGAAGCCGGTAAATGGATTGGATCCTACGGTGATATACTGAGACATGGCAGGTGGACTGTTTTTAATTGCTGCATTAAATCCGCCTATGTTGGAAGCAGTCTTCATTTGATCAAAAGGGGACAGAGTCATAATACCTAATAAAGAAAAACAACCATGATTTGAAGCTCCAGCCTAAGCTGCTAACTGCTGAGTTTTATGCAACAGTCACAAATCATTATTAAAAGCTACAAAACTCAAAGTCCATAAAATATTTGTAAAATATTAAATTTGTCATCTACAATTTCTCTACACTATAAAAGAAATATTACAAAATTTAAATATTATTTTTTTGAACAGGTAAAAATTTAAAAGGTACAAAAAGTATACAGTCCACCTATATCCCCACGTACTAGTTTACTTGCTAGAGGCAGCAATTCATGGTTTCTCCTGTTTCCTTCCAATGATGTTTTACACACAAAAATAATAGCATACTACATAAACTAATGTGTACCTCGTTTTTCTTATTTAATAAAATATCAAGAAGATGAATCCACATTAGAATTCATCTGGACATGCCTCATTCTTCTCAATCATTCATAGTATTCCACTGTAAGGACATAGCATTACGGGTTTGACCTGCTGGCATTTAGGTTGTTTTCCATCTTTGCCACTACAAACAATACTGTTTTGTAAATCCTTTGCACACTTATGTAAGTCTTCCTGTAAGGTAAATTTTTATAAACAGAAGTGTAGGGTCAAAAGGATTTGCATTTTTTTTTTTTAATTATTATATACTTTTACACTGCTTTCCATAAAGCTGGTACCAATTTATACTCTCTGCCAAAAAAGTAAAAGAACACTTGTATTCCCATACTCTTCCCAACATAGTGAAAACAAACACTTTCAAGAATCAACTATAGTTCAGAAATCCCCAACCTTTAATAGTGAAGCATTACTTTTCATTTCCCCAAGGCACTAAGAGAAAATGTAGGTATAGACTGAATGCTGGGGTAGCGGAGGAAAAGCCAGTTGCATTTAAATTCACCTGGGTGGCAGAAAGAGCATAGAAGGAAAGTGAGCCTAGAGATCTAGCTAGATTCAAACATATGTGCGCTTAGTATCTCCAAACTTTGGTATAAAGAAAAACAAAATACATGCATTACATCACAATATTCCAACAACCTTAAATTATTTCAAGAGCAAGGCTAAGTACAAAATCACATCAAAATCAGTTATAGGCATGCAGTTTGTCTTGGGGCAAAGACTCCCTCTGACTGTAGACCTGTGAAGCTTAGAAAACATGTTATCTTGCTTCCAATATACACAGGATAAATATTTGCATTATTGTAAAGAGAATTTGTGAGGGAAACATGTGTCACAGGTCCCCAACAGTTCTAAAAACCTGCAGGGCACACTCCATTGGATTTCAAAGTCTGAGAGTCATCCTTAAAACAATGGTTTCTTTCTTCTCAGGCTTTATAGGGGCCCACCCTTTCCACATGCTTGCCCAATGGCCATTTTCTCAGTTCCCTCATCTAACCAAGCTCCACACCTCATCTTCCAAGAACATCTGGGTGATGGCCACACCTTCCCCAATCTCTGGGGGATAGTCTCAACCTCTTTAGTATGGTGAGGTGGTGGCAACATTCTCCCTAATATCTGGCATACAGGCCTAATCCCCTGAGGACAGTGGGGTGGTGACCTAACTCTCCCCAACAAAACGGGAACAGGCCCAGCCCCCTCAGAGCAGTGGGGTGACAACTGAACTCTCACCAACATGAGAACAGCCTCAAATCCCTCAGAGAAGTGGGGTGGTGACCTCACTGTCCCCAACCTATGGGGAACAGGCCCACCACCTTCAGAGAAGTGAGATGGTGACCTAATTCTTCCCAACCACCAGAGAATGCGCTCTACCCTCTCTATAGTCTGGGGCGGCCAAACTCTCCCTGAACAGCGGGCTGGAAGATCTACTCTCTTCAAATGCCAGGAAAACTCACCCTCTCCATACACATGGGTGAGGTCCCTCTTTTGGCCCAAGGAGATGTCTTAATTCCAGTCCTCAGCTTCCATGGTTTTCCTCTTGAAGCCATTTTCCCTTCAATCTCTCTTCTTCCTGTCCCTTTTAGTCCAGGCTGACAGCAGTTTGTTTTGTTCATACAGAGTGTGGCAGTTGAGATTACTTTATAAATCCCCAAAGAGAAAGATTATGTTTGAAAAACTAACTTACTCCTCTGGGTGTGATACCCTTTGATTGCACTGGATTAAGTTGATGGGTATTGATTAGATTACTTGATGAGATTTCTTTAGGGATTGCAATTGGACTACACCAGTGAGGCGTGACTCAGGTTGAGTATCTGTCCCTTGTTGGGTCTGAAATAAATGGACTCACATAGACAGAGGAAAAGGGGAACTGCCATATCTGATCCTGCCATATAAGAGAAAGGATTGCTTAAGCATGAAGACCCAAGAGGCTAGACCCACAGAGTAGCACAAGAGGAGCTGGTGAACCCTGAAGGGAAGGCTGAAACCTCATCTTGCTTCACCATGTGGCAACATGCCAGGACCAACAGTAGCTGACTTTGGTGAGAAAGTACCTCTGATGGTACCTTGGACTGGACTTTTCACAGTCTTAAAACTAAATTTTTACCCCAAATAAATCCCCTTGATAAAAGCCAACACATTTTCTGGTACTGAAGTTCTAGTCAGAGTAGTTAGGCAAGAACATTATTATTTACAATGTTGTTGAATAACAGAGGTGACAGTGGACATCCTTGTCTTGTTCCATAACTTAGAGGGAAAGCTTTAAGTCTTTCACCATTGAGTATCATGTTAGCTGTGGGTCTTTTACAAATGCCCTTTGTTGTACTGAGGAAATTCTCTTCTATTCCTATTTTTCTAAGTGTTTTCGTCAAGAAAGGATGCTGGATTTTGTCATGTGCCTTTTCTTAATTGAGATGATCACGTGTTTTTTTCCCTTCATATTGTTAATGTTGGGTATTACACTGGTTTTCTCATGTTCAACCACCCTTCCATAACTGGGATAAATCCCACTTGATCACATTGTATAATCCTTTTATAGTGCTGTTGGATTTGGTTTGCTAGTATATTGCTGAGGATTTTATATCTGTATACATAACGGATAATGGTCTATAATTTACTTCTCTCATGAAATCTTTAATTGGCTTTGGTATTAGGGTGATGTTGGCCTCATAGAATGAGTTAGGTAGTGTTCTCTCCTGTTCCATTTTATTTGAAGAGTTTGAGCAGGATTGATGTTAATTCTTCTTCAATGCTAGGAATGTTTCATAGCATTCTCCTGAGAAGCCATCTGTTCCTGGGCTTTTCTTTGTTGGGAGATTTTAAAAAAAATAAAATAAAATAAAATAAATAAATAAATAAATAAATAAATGCAGAAGTAGATGATATCTACTGTAGATTGATTTGCATTTCCTAATAGCTAGTGATATTGGACATTTTTAATGTACTTTTTTGCCATTTGTATTTTCTCTTTGGAGAAATGTCTATTTAAATCTTTTGCCCATTTTTAAATTGCCCTGCTTGTTCTTTTACTGTTGAGCTGTATGATCTTTTTATAAAGCATGGAAATCAAACCCTTATCAGATATGTGGTTTCCAAATATTTCCTCCCATTGAGTGGGCTGCCCTTTCACCTTCCTGGCATAGTACTTTGACTCACAAAAGTGTTTAAGTTTGAGGAGGTCCCATTTATCCTTTTTTTTTCCTTTTTTGCTTGTGCTTTCAGTGTAAGATTTAGGAAACCACCACCTAACACCAGGTCTCGAAGATGTTTCCCTACATTTTCTTCTAGGAGTTTTATGGTTGTAGCTTTTATACTAGGTCTTTGATATATTTTGAGTTAATTTTTGTATAAAGTGTGAGACGGGGGTCCTTTTTCTTTCTTTTGGATATGCATATCCGGTTTTCCCAGCACCATTTGTTGAGGAAATTGTTCTGCCCCAGCTGGATAGGTTTGACAGCCTTGTCAAAAATCACTTGACCATAGATGGTGAGGGTCTGTTTCTGAACCATCAGTTTGGTTCCACTGTTCTATCCATCTACCTTTAAGCCAGTATCATGCTGTTTTTAACCACTATTGCTAGGTAATATGATTTAGAGTCTGGAAATAAGAGTCCTCCAACTTTGTTCTTCTTTTTCAAGATGTTTCTGAATATTTTGGCCCTTTTACCTTTCCAAATAAATTTGTTAATTGGGTTTTCCAGTTCTTTAAAAAAAAAAGTCTGTTAGAATATTTTATAGGATTTCATTGAATCTACATTATCAATTTGGGAAGATACGACATCTTTTTCTTTTTTTTAATTTTATTGATACATATTAATAAAGCATATAATTCATCCAAAGTGTATAATCAGTGGTATTTGGTATAATCACATAGTTGTGCACTCATCACTTCAATCATTATTAAAGCATTTTCATCATCTCAATAATAATAATAATAAACAAAAACAGACAAACAAACGAGAAAATTCTTCACCTCTCAATCTCTTTCCCCTGCTGTACATAGCTACTATTTCTGGCTATTCTTGTACAATTGTTCATTTATTTATTTATTAAGCAGTTTTACTGAGATATATTCACATACCATACAATCTATGTAATGTGTATAATCAATGGCTTTTAGTGTAATCACAATGTTGTGCATTCATCATCACAAAATATTTTTAATAATTATTTTAATACTCCAAAAACTCCACCCCTTAGCATGACTTCCCTAGCCCTATGTAACCACTAATCAAATCTCATCTTTATAAATTGATTTGTATTTACATTTTATATAAATGGAATCATTGAATATGTTACACAATATATTTAGTTAATAGTAACACAATCATACAGTATTTGCCCTTTTGTGTCTGGCTTGCTTGACTCAACATAACGTCCTCCAGGCTCATCCATGTTATCATATGCTTCAATACTTCATTTCTTCCTACAGCTGCATAATATTTCATCATGTGAATATATCACAGTTTGTTTATCAATTCATCCACCGATGGACACCTGGGTTGTTTCCAACTTTTGACAATCATGAATAACACCACTATGAACATAGGTGTGCAGATGTCTATTTGTGTCAGTGCTCTCAGTAGATACGACATCTTAACAATATTTAGTCCTCCAATCCATTAATATGGAATGTTCTTCCATATATTTATGTCTCCATTCATTTCTTTTAGCAGTACATTGTAGTTTTTTCAGAATTACAATGCTTTATGTCCTTCGTTAAGTTTATTCCTAAATATGTGATTCTTTTAGTTGCTATTGTAAATGTATTTTTTTTCTGAATTCCTCCTCAGATTGCTCATTACTGTGTATAGAAATAGAAATGCTACTGATTTTTGCATATTAATTACGTATCCTGCAATTCTGCTGAACTCATTTGTTAGCTGTAGTAGCTCTATTGTAGATTTTTCAGGA
The DNA here is from genome assembly GCA_026826555.1 of Tolypeutes matacus. Taxonomy (NCBI): domain Eukaryota; kingdom Metazoa; phylum Chordata; class Mammalia; order Cingulata; family Chlamyphoridae; genus Tolypeutes; species Tolypeutes matacus. The sequence continues at coordinate 202,826 of JAKSZT010054262.1, read as the reverse complement.
CTTTCTAGGTATAAGATCATATCATCTGTGAATAGCAAAAATTTTACTTTTTCCTTTCCAATTTGGATGCCTTTTATTTCTTTTTCTTGCCCGATGCTCTAGCTAGAAGATCTAGCACTATATTGAACAACAGTGATGACAGTTGGCATTCTTGTCTTGTTCCCAATCTCAATGGGAAAGTTTTCAATCTTTCACCACTGAGTAAAGTGTTAGCTGTGGGTTTTTCATATATGCCCTTTGTCATGTTTGGAAAGTTTCCTTCAATTCCTATCTTTTTGGCATGTTTTTATCAAGAAAGGATTCTAGATTTTGTCAAATGTCCTTACTGTACCAATTGAGATGATCATGTGATTTTTCTTCTTTGAATTACTAATATGGCATATTATGCTGATTTTCTTGTGTTGAACCACCCTTGCATGCCTGGTATAAAACCCACATGATAATGATGAATAATTCTCTTAATGTGTTGTTGGATTCGATTAGTATTTTGTTGAGGATTTTTGCATCCGTATTCATTAGGGAAACGGGTCTGTAATTTTCTTTTTTCGTAATATTTTTATCTGGCTTTGGTATTAAGATGTTATTGGTATCATAGAATGAGTTTGGTAGTGTTCCTTCCTGTTGAATTTTTGGAAGTTTGAGTAAGACTAGTATTAAACCTTCTTCGAATGCTTGGTAGAATTCATCATTGAAGCCATCTAATGCTGGGTTTTTCATTTTGGGGAGTTGTTTGATGACTGTTTCAATCTCTTTATTTGTGATTGGTTTCTTGAGGTTTTCTATTTCTTCTAGGATCAGTGCAGGTTGTTCATAGGTTCCTAGGAATTTTTCTATTTCATCTACATTGTCTAGCTTGTTGATGTACATTTGTTCATAGTATCTTCTTGTGATCTCTTATTTCTGTGGGGTCAGTAGTGATGTCCCCATTTTCATTTCTGATTTTATTTATTTGCATCTTCTCTCTTTTTGTCAGTCTACCTAAGGGTTTGTCAATTTTGTTAATCTTCTTGAAGAACCAACTTTTGGTTTTGTTACTTCTATTGTTTTTGTTGTTGTTATCAATTTCATTTATTTCTGATCTGACCTTTGTTATTTCACTCCTTCTGCTTGCTTTGGGAATACTTTGCTTTTTCTAGTTTCTCCAGCTACATGTAGTTAGGTTGTTGATTTTGGCTCTTCCTTCTTTTTAATGTAAGCATAGAGGGCTATAAAGTTCACTCTCAGCGTTGCCTTCACTGCATCCGATAGGTTCTGATATGTTGTGTTTTCATTTTCATTCAAGATATTTGTTGATTCCTCTCACAATTTCTTCTTTGACCCACTGATTATTTACGAGTGTGTAGTTTAATCTCTTTATATTTACGAATTTTCCCTTTTTCTGCCTGTTGATTTCCAGCTTTATTCCATTACGATCAGAGAAAGTTCTATATATATAATTTCAATCTTTTTAAATTTACTGAGATCTGCTTTGTGACCAATATATAGTCTATCCTAGAGAAAGATCAATGAGCATTTGATAAGAATGTATATCTAGCTGTTTTGGGGTAGAATGCTCTGTATATGTCTATTAGGTTTAGTTCATTTATCATATTATTCAAGTTCTCTATTTCTTTATTGATCCTCTGTCCAGAGGTTCTATCCAGTGATGAGAGTGGTGTATTGAAGTCTCCAACTATTACTATGGAGGCATCTATTTCTCCCTTCAGTTATGCCATGTACTTTGGGGCATCCAGGTTAGGTGCATACACATTTATGATTGTTATTTTTTCCTGGGGAATTGCCCTTTTTATGAATATATAATGTCCTTCCTGTCTATAATAAGCACTTTGTTTTTAAAGTCTATTTCATCCAATATAACTATAGCTACTCCAATGTTTGTTTGTTTTTTGTTACTGCATGCATGGAATATCTTTTTCCAGCCTTTCACTTTCAATCTATTTGTATTCTTGGGTCTAAGGTGAGTCTGTTGTAGACAGCATATAGACTGCTCATATTTTCTCATCCATCCCACTAGTCTGTGTCTTTTGATTGGGGGGTTTAATCCATTAAATCAATGTAATTCCCCTAAATGAAGTTCTGAAGGCACCCATTTCGACCTTTGGGTTTTATCTGTCGTATCTTATTTTCACCACACTCTTAGTTACTTTTACTGATATAATCCTCCATTTCTAAGCTCTCTTCCAAGCCTCTCTCTCCTGTCTTTTTCAGGCTGTAGCACTCCCTTTAGTATTTCCTGCAAAGCTGGTCTCTTGGTTACAAACTTTCTCAATTTCTCTTTACCTGTGACTATTCTAAACTCACCCTCATTTTCGAAAGACAATCTAGCTGCATATAAGATTCCTGGCTGGCAGTTTTTCTTTCAGTATCTTAAATATAGCATACCACTGCCTTCTTGCCTCCATGGTTTCTGATGAGAAATCAGCACCTAATCTTATTTGTATGGGATGCATTGCTTTTCTCTTGCTGCTCTAAGAATTCTCTCTTTATCTTCAGTATTTGACATTCTGATTAGTATGTGTCTTGGAGTAGGTATATTTAGACTTGTTTGGATTGGAGTATAGTGTGCTTCTTGGACACAGATATCTATGTCCTTCAAAAGGGTTGGGAAATTTTCTAATATTATTTCCTCAAATATTCCTTCTGCCATTTCCCCCTTCTGTTATCCTTCTGGGACACCCATGACACATAAGTTTTCATGTCTCTTGCCATTATTTAGCTCCCTGAGACCCTGTTCAATTTTTTCCATTCTTTTCTGTATCTGTTCTTTTGTATGCTCATTTTCAGAGGCCCTGTCTTCAAGCTCACTGATCCTTTCTTCTGCCTCTTCAAATATGCTGTTATATGCCTCCAGTGTATTTTTAATTTCATTTATTGTCTTTCATTCTCGTAAGATCTATTTTTCTATATATGCCTTCAAATTCTCTTTTTGTGCTCACCCAGTGTCTTATTGATGTCCTTAATCTCTTTAGCCATCTCACTGAATTTATTACAAAGATTTGTTTGAACATCTATGATTAGCTGTCTCAACTCCTTTATGTCAGCTGGAGGCTTACCTTGACTGGGCCATATCTTCCTGTATCTTGATATAGCTTGTAATTTTTTGCTGGTGTCTTGGCATCTGATTTACTTGATGTGTTTATTCTGGGTGCAGTTTCTCTCTTTAGTCTAGGGCTTTCTGTCTGATTGACTTTGTGCTACAGCCCCTCTTTGATACTTAGTTTGACTTAATTTGGAACTTTATAGTGGCTCATGTTTAGCCAATCTGAATTTTTCAGCTCTTTTTCATATTTCTTGCCATTTCCCCCTTGCTGGTTGCAGAGTAGGAGCTGAGGGGCTGTTGGCACTATAAGCCATGGTGGCTAAAGCTGCCTGTGTTGCCCCTGGAACTGATGAAGTTATTCCCACCTTTCTTCCCCGCCAGGGTAGGGATGGAACTGTGGTTATGTGCAGTAATCCAAGCCATGCAGGCCAAGACTGTCTTTAGTTGCTCACGCCCTTGCCTCCCCTGCGTGGGCAGGGATAGAGCCACAGGTGTGGCCAGCAACCTAAGCTATGAAAGTCAAAATTGACCACAGGTGTCCAGGTAGATTGAAAAAGCACTGGCCACCCTCCTCCCCTGCCAGAGGTGGGGATGGAGCCCCAGGCATGTCCAACAATCCAGTCTGTGCAGGCCAAAAGCAGCTGCAGGTGCCCAGACAGGGTGAGGGAGCACTGCCCCTTCTGCCATGTCAGGGGCGGGGATGGAACCACAGGAGTGGCTGAGGAAACACCACCCCGTTCTTATCCTATCTGGATGTGCAGATGGAGCCACACGTATCCAACAATCTAGTCTTCGTGGGCCAAAAGCAACTACAGTCACCCAGAGAGGAGGTTGCTAGAGCCTAGGCTAGAGCTAGAGCTACAATCTGACCTGGATGGAGAAAAAACAGTCCCTACTGTTACTGTGATTTTCAGACAACTTCCCCTAATGCCTCTTTCCAACTCGGACAGGTTCAAACTTTAGCTGTTCTTAGGATTAGACTTAAACCAGCTGAATTTACTAATCAGTAGCTGAAGTTGGAGCCTGACCATCTCTTTCTCCACCGTTTCTGGGAAATGGAGCTTCCAACTCCAGCCAGGGAATAGCTCCGAGGTGTCGTGCACCACCAGTGGGAAATGGGCACCAGTCTCCACAGCATGGAGTGCTCTACTTATGGATCTTCGCTAAAGATGGGCAGTCTCCTCCTTTCGTTCTTTCAAGGATGTTGCAGCATGCTTTTCTGGTTTCCTGGGCTCACCAAAAACGTGCTTTAGCTATAGGCGATTACTAACTGCATTGTAGGACGAGCTGACTCTTGTAGCTCCTTACTCTGCTACCACCTTACCCCTCTCTCCTGTTAGGTTTTTGACGACTGATTCAATCTCTTTACTTATAACTGGTCTGCTGAGATCTTCTATTTCTTCTAGAGTCACAGTAGGTTTTACACGAGTTTCTAGGAATTTGTCCATTTCATCTAGGTTTTCTAATTTGTTGATATACAATTATTCATAGTATCCAATTATGATACCCCCAAGATGGCTCCCTCATCTGTCTGTTCATTGTTTCCACTTATTGTCTGCTTGCTGTGTCTGCTCATTGCCTACTCCTGGTGTCTACTAGTTGTCTGCTCGTCTTCTTTAGGAGGCACCAGGAAGCAAACCCGGGACCTCCCATGTGGGAGGCAGGTGCCCAATCACTCGAGCCACATCCACTCCCTGCTTGTTGTGTCTGCTTGTTTAATGAGCTCGTTGCATCAGCTTGTTGAGTCTGCTGGTTGTGTCTGCTCATCTTCTTTAGGAGACACCGGGAACTAAACTGGGACTTCCCATGTGGGATGGGGATGCCCAACTGCTTGAGCCACATCCACTCCCAGATACTTTTTATTTCTGTGGCATCAGTAGTAACAACCCCACTCTCATTTCTGATTCTCCTTATTTGCATCTTCTCTTTTTTTCTCTGTCAGTCTAACTAAAAGTTTGTCCATTTGAATCATCTTTTCAAAGAACTAAACTTTTAGGTCTGCTAATGCTCTCTATTCTCACTTCCATTTATTTCTGCACTAATCTTTATTATTTCTTTCTTTCTGTTTGCTTTGGGGTTAGTTGGCTATTCTTCTAGTTCCTCCAGGTGGCAGTTAGGTCTTAGATTTTCATTTTTTTTTTTTCATATCACAAAATTTATTTTAAAGACCAATGAAATTATAATCAAACTCCTTGGAATTTCCAGAGGCCAAACATATAAAATTCATCATTGCTGCCAAAGATCTAACAGAGAGGGAAAAAACACAATAAACAAGATGGATGGCATGGTATCCACCTTGTCCAAACTGCAGGATGAGTGAGAGGTTCCAAAGGCCAGAAATTAGGGAGAGAAGCTAAAGAAGCTATTTTCATGAAAGACCTATATATATATATAGTGAGGGCATTAGCAATGGTGAGAAAGCAAAAGTGGAAAAACTCAGATGACTACTCTCTTTCTTCCTTTTTAAAGTAAATGTTTAGGGCTATAAATTTCCACCTCAGAACTGCCTTTGCTGAATCCCATAAGTTTTGATATGTTATGTTCTGATTTAGTCATCTCAAGATACTTACTGATTTTCCTAGCAATTTCTTTCTTTTTAAATTTTTATTTATTTTTAGACTTATTTTATTTATTCATTCCCCCCCCCCCTCGTTTGCACTCACAGTCTGCTCTCTGTGTTCATTCGCTGTGTGCTCTATGTGTCTTCTTGTCTTCCCTTTAGGAGGCACCAGGATCCGAACCTGGGACGGCCCATGTGGCAGAGAGGCACTCAATCTCTTGAGCCACCTCGGATCCAGGCTTTGTTGTGTCTCTCACTGTCTTTCCTTTTTGTGTCTCCTTGTTGTATCAGCTTGCTGTGCCTGCCTGTCCTGCCAGCTTGCTGTCTTGCTCATCTTCTCCATGAGGCACTGGAAACCGAACCTGGGACCTCCCATGTGGTAGGCAGGAGCTCAATTGCTGAACCACATCTGCTTCCCTGCAATTTCCTCTTTAACTGAAGGATTGTTTAAGAGTGTGTTTTTGTAATTCATATATTTGTGGATATTCTAGTTCCCTGCCTGTTATTGATTTCCAGCGTCATTACATTTTGGTCAGAGAAGATGCTTTGTGTAATTTCCATCTTTTTAAATTCTTGAATTGATTTAGGAGATTTGTTTGAACTTCTTTGATTATTTATCCCAAATTCTGTTTGCTCTGAAGTTTTAACTTGTTCCCTTGACCGAGTCAAATACTTCTGTTTTTTTAGTATGGCTTTTAATTTTTTGCTTATGTTTGGGTATCTGATTATTTTGATGTGTTAACTCTGAAGGTCTCCCTCTTGTCTAGGCTATTATTGATGATTGGCTTTATGTTGAGTCTTCTTTGACACTTGGTCCAACTTATCCTGGATCTTTAGAAGAGTCTGTGTTTAACTGTTCAGATTTTCTCAGTTCTTCATGTGTTGCTTGCCCTGGGTATGCGGTACAATTTTTTAAAAATTGCACATTTTGGGCAACTGCTTAACCTCGAGGAGAAAGTTTCCTTTCCTCTGCTCCTTCTCCAGGAAACTTGTTTTGTTGTTTGGTTTTGTGCAGAAATTTCTCCCCAGCTCCTATGGTTTGTTTAAATTCTCACACTCATTGTCCCCTTTTCCTTATACTTTTCAGTTTTGGGACCCATCTTGTCTTAGAGAAGCTCCGTTTTCCAATTTTATGGGTTTTTTTCCTATCCTATAAGGCATTTCTGCCTCAGGTTTTTCCTGTTAGGGTGTCCTGTCCCAGGGACCCAAAAGGGATAAATCCAGAACGGTCTGTTTTGCGTTTAGGTGGTCTAGCCAAGAGAGGCTAAACTTGAGTGTGCTCAACTCCTGTAACCAGCTCAGTAGAGGTATCTTTTTTTTTTTTTTTTTTGTCTTGGGGGCCTTTTTGTTTACAGTACTCCTCAGCTGCTTGTGTTCTGCCCTGGTTCTCTACAAACTTGGGACCATGTGTCTGGATATGCATGGGGTTCTAACTTGGTGCTGTGAGTAGCTCTACAGTCTGCATCCACAGCAGCAGGGACACAGGCTGTGCTGCCTCTGTGTGACTCTCAAGTCGCAGGGGACCAAGTGAGGGAAAGTCCAGACTGGTGGGTCTAGGATGGAAATCTCCCACCTGAACTTGGAGATTTTTTCCCTTTGATTGAGCCTTTGTGGAGTCCTTTTCCAGTCTCTATCATCCTGGAGAGTCTCAGGCAAGTGGAATTTGTCTTTTTATTAGTTGACTCGGAGGGGAGACTTCCAGGGCACCTCTTACATTGTCATGTTGATGATGTCACTTGAGATTAAGTTTTAATATTGTTTCTTTAAATATTCCATGTACTATAGGTGGGAGTATAAATTTCTACAAATTATCCAGTGGATTATTTGGCAAAATGTGTCAACAATTTTTAAGTAAAACCCTTTGATCCAATAATTACCCTAGACCCAAGGATGAAAATATACTGAAAGTGAAAGATTGGAAAAGATATTTCATGTAAACAGTAACCAAAAGATAGCAGAGGTAGCTACACTGCTGTCAGACAAAACAGGCTTTAAATGCAAAAAAGTTGTAAGAGATGCAGAAGGCCATTATATATTAATAAAACAGACAATCCATCTGAAAGGAGTAACAAGTCATAAATATCCATATGCACCAAACCAGGGTGCCCCAAAATCCCTAAGGCAAACTCTGGTAAAACTCAAAGGAGAAACAGACGTCTCTTTAAAATAATGGTTGGAGACTTCACACCATTCTCATCATTGGCTAGAACATCTGAGAAAAAGATCAGTAAAGAAACAGAGAGCTTGAATAATATAAACGAGATGGACTTGACAGACATATACAGAACACTGCACCCCAAATCTGCAGGTTATACACACTTCTCAAGTACTAATGGACTTTTCTCCAGGTTAGTCCACGTGTTGGGCCACAAAACAACTCTAAATAAATTTAAGAAGGCTGAAATACAAAGCACCTCTTCTGATCATAATGGAATGAAGCTGGAAATTTAATAGGTGGGAAAGGAGAAAATATGCAAATATATGGAAGCTAAACAACATACTCCTAAAGATATCTCAAGATGAATGAAAACAAGAGCATAATTTAACAAAATTTATGGGATACAGCAAACCCATCAACTCATCTCCAAATGAGTGCAGAAAGGGAAATTTATAGCCCTAAATGCCTATATTTAAAAAGAAGAGCTAAAATCAAAGACCTAACTAAACACCTGGAAATTTTAGAAAAAGAATAACAAACCAATCCCAAAACAAACAGAAAGAAATAAAGATTAGAGCAGAAATAAATGAAATTGAAAACTACAGAGAAAATCAAGAAAAACCAAAAGCTGGTTGTTTGAGAAGATCAATAAAATCAACAAACCCTTCACTAGATTAACAAAGGAAAAAGAGAGAGAAGATGCAAAAAAAATTAGGAATGAAAGGGGAGACATTACCACTGATCTCACAGAAACAAAAAGGATAAGAGGATATTATGAGAATCTGTACACCAACAAATTAGACAACCTAGATGAAATGGACAAATTCCTAGAAATGCATAAACAACCTACACTGACTCAACAAAAAATACAAGAACTCAACAAACCAATCACAAGCAGAGACTGAATCAGTCATCAACAATCTTTCAACAAAGATAAGTCTAAGTCCAGATGGCTACACAGTGTGAATACGACCAAACATTTTGAGAAATATTAATACCAATGCCATTTAAACTCTTCTAAAAATTGAAAAGGAGGGAAAATTACCAAACATTTTATGAAGTCAACATCACTCTAATTACCAAAGACAGACAAAGATTTTACAAGAAAATTACAGACCAATCTCTCTAATGAACATAGATGCAAAAATTCTCAACAAAATACTTGCAAATCGAATCCCAACAGCATATTTTTTAAATAATTTTTTTAAAAACTTCTCCCTACCCACTTGTTGTTTGCACTTGCTGTGTCTGTCTGTCTTGTTTCTTTAGAAGGCACCAGGAACTGAACCTGGGACCTCCAATGTGGGAGGGAGGTGCCTAATCACTAAAACCACCTCCATTCCCTACTTTGTCATCTCTCTCATTATGTTCTTCCTTCTGTGTCTCTTGTTGCATCATCTCGTTGCATCAGCTTGCCACACTTGCCCGTTGCATTAGCACACTGTCTTGCCCATCCTCTCTAGGAGGAACTGGGAACCTCTGCTCCCTGCTTTGTTGTGTTTTTCATCATGTTTTTCTTTTTGTGTCTCTTGCTGTGTCATCTTGTTGTGTCAGCTTGCTGCACCTGCCCATCATGCCAGCTCGCTGTCTTCTTTAGGAGGCACCGGGAACCGAACCACAGACCTTCCACGTGGAAGGCGGGAGCTCAATCGCATGAGCCACATCCGCTTCCCCCAACAGCATATTAAAAGAATTATACAACCTGAACAAGTGGGTTTTATTCCTAGTATGCAAGGGTGGTTCAACATAAGAAAATCAATTAATGTAACACACCAACATTAACAAATCGAAAGGAAAAAAAACACATGATCACCTAGATTGATAAAGAAAAAAGAATTTGACAAAATCCAGCATCCTTTCTTGATAAAAACAGTTCAAAAGATAGGTATAGAAGAAAAGTTCTTCAACATAATAAAGGGCATATATGAAAATCCCACAGCCAAAATTGTACTAAATGAGGAGGGTTTGAAAGCTTTTACTCTAAAAGCAGGAACAAGACAAGGATGCCCATTTCACCACTGTTATTCAACATTGTGCTAGAAGTTCTAGCTAGACTTAGGCAAGAAAAAGAAATAAAAGGCATCCAAATTGGAAAAGAGGAAGCAAAACTCTCACTATTCACAGATGATGCAATCTGTATTTAGAAAATTCTGAAATATCTACAACGAAGCTATTAGAGTTAATAAATGAGTTCAGCAAAGTGGCGAGATACAAGACCAACAAGAAAAATCAGTAGGATTTCTATACACTAGTAATGAGCAAGCTGAGGAGGAAATCAAGAAAAAAATTCCATTTAAAATAGCAATAAAAAGACTCAAATATCTAGGAATTAATTTAACCAGGAATGTAAAAGATCTGTATTCAGAAAACTAAAAACACTGCTAAAAGTAATCAAAGAAGACCTAAACAAATGGAAGGACATTCCATGTTCATAGATTGGAAAACTAAACATTGTGAAGATGTCAGTTCTACCCAAAATGATTTATAGATTCAATGCAATACCAATCAAAATTCCAACAGCCTACTTTACAGAAATAGAAGAGTCAATTACCAAATTTATTTGGAACTGAAAGGGATACAGAATAGCCAAAAACATCCTTAAAAAGAATGAAGCCAGAGGACACATGCTCCTGATCTTGAAATGTATTATAAAGGTACAGTGGTCAAAACAGCATTGTATTGTCATAAAGACAGACACAATGATCAATCAAGTCAAATTGAGAGCTCAGACACAGACCTGCACACCAGTACATTCAACTGACTTTTTTTTTTAAGATTTATTTTATTTATTTATTTCTCCCCACCCCCTTGTTGTTTGCACTTGCTGTGTCTGTTTTCCTTTTTTTTTTTTAGGAGGCACAGGGAACCAAACCCAGGACCTCCCATGTGGGAGGGAGGAGTCTAATTGCTTGAGCCACCTCTGCTCCCTGCTTTGTCTCTCATTATGTTTTCCTCCTTGTGTCTCTTGTTGCATCAGCTCATCATGTCAGCCTGTTGAGTCAGCTCGCTGTCTTGCCTGTCTTCTTTAGGAGGCACTGGAAACCGAAGCTGGGACCTCTCATGTGGTAGGCAGGAGCTTAATCACTTGAGCCACATTCACTTCCCCCCATTTTTTTTTTTTTAATTAATTAATTTATTTATTTCTCCCCCCAACCCCTCGTTGTTTTTGCACTCGCTGCCGGTTCTGTGTGTTCTTCTGTGCCTGCTTGTCTTCTCTTTATGCAGCACTGGGAACTGATCCTGTGATCTTCCGGAGTAGAGAGAGGCTGCTCAATTTCTTGCGCCACTTCAGCTCCCTGGTCTGCTGCATCTCTTATTGTCTCTCTTCTGTGTCTTTTTTTGTTGCGTCATCATGCTGCACCAGCTCTCCACGTGGGCCAGCACTCCTGTGCGGGCCAGCTCTCCGCTCAAGCCAGTTTGCCATGCACGCCAGCTTGCTTTTCACCAGGATGCCCCAGGAATTGAGCCCTGGACCTTTTTATGGTAGATGGGAGCCTAATCTCTTGAGCCACATCTGCTTCCCATTCCCCTGATTTTTAATAAGCCTACCAAGTCCACTTTTCTGGGACAGAACAGTCTCTTCAATGAATGGTGCTAGGAGAACTGGATATCTGTAACCAAAAGTATGAAAGAGGACCCCTACCTGACTCCTTATACAAGAAGCAACTCAAAATGGATCAAAGACATAAATATCAAAGGCTGGACCATAAAACTCCTAGAAGATAATGTACAACACCCTGTAGTAGGTTGTGGTCTCTTAAACCTTATATCCAAAGCATGAGCAACAACAACAAAAAAATAGATAAATGGGACCTCCTCAAAATTAAACACTTCTGCACGTCAAAGGATTTTATGAAGTGGGTAAAAAGGCAGCCTACTCAATGGGAGAAAGTATTTGGAAATCACACATCCGACAAGGGCCTGATATCCACAATATATAGAGCTACAACTCAACAATAAAAAGACCAATGACCTGATTTTAAAATGGGCAAAAACCTGAATTCATATTTTTCTAAAGAAGAAATACAAATGGTGAAAAAAACACATGGAAAAAATGTGTAATATCCCTGGCTATTAGAGAAATGCAAATCAAAACTACAATGATACATCATTTCACACCTATTAGATGGCCGCTATTAAAAACATAGAAAACTACAAGTGTTGGAGAGGGTGTGGAGAGATAGGAATGCTTATTCACTGTTGGTGGGAATGTAGAATGGTACAGTCATTGTGGAATTCTCTTTGGTGGTTTCTATGGAAGTTAAATATAGATCTGCCATGTGATCCGGCAATACTACTACTAGGAACATCTGAGAGCAGTGACACGAACAGACATCTGCACACTGATGTTCACAGCGACATCATTCACAATTGCTGAAAGATGGAAACAACTCAGGTGTCCATCAACTGACCAATGGATAAACAAACTGTGGTATATACACACGATGGAATATTATGCATCTGTAAGAAGAAATGAAGTCGTGAAGCAAATGACAACATGGATGAACCTGGAGAACATTATGATGAGTGAAGCAAGCCAGACACAAAAAGACAAGTATTGTATGATTTTTGCTATTATGAACTAAATATAATGAGCAAACTCATGGAATTAATAGCTAGAAAATAAGTCATCAGAGAATAGAATGTGATTAGGAAATGGAAAGCTGAGGTTTAATCTGTGCAGAATTGGTAAAAAGTTGTTTGTACATTAATAGAAATGGTGAAAGCACATCATAGGAGTTATAATTAGCAATGCTAACATATGGGTATGATAGTGGTTTGTTTTTTGTCATTTCTTTTTTTTTGGGGGGAGGGTAATGAAAATGCTGTAATAGTGACTGAAGTAATGAATGCACAACTCTGTCATTATACCAAATACCACTGATGGCCCACTTTAGATAAATTGTATGGTTTATGAACAACAACAACAAAAATAATAGGATGGGTTGGGAGAAAATACACCTAATATAAGATATGGACTATAGTTAATAGTAATACTTTGATGATGCTCTGTCATAATTTATTATAAATGTTTCAGAACAATTATGATGTTATGCATGTTTGTTTCGTAAGTTTACTATTTTTACTATATCCTTATTTTTTATGTATGTATGAATGACATACTTCAATAAGAAATTTTTAATGAAAAAAAAAAAAAAACTGCTATCATTTCTTAGAGACATAAGCCTATGCTGACTCACAAGTCGAAACTACCTTCTGAATGTCTCAGTAAAAGCAATATAGTCTGCAGCAGGCAGGATAATCCCATCCATCTTATCCATGGGATATAAGCCTCCTCTCACTTGGAGGTGGAGTGGACATCACCATCCCAGACTCCTCAGGATTGGGGGAAGAGCTATAGACTAGAGTGGACTTACTGGTATTCTGTTGTAGACATAATTGTGATTCAAGCAATGGAAGAAAATTACAACATTGATGTGGAGCTAGTGGCCACTAGACGCTTTGGGGGCAGGGAGAGGGAAAAGCAGTTGTAATACAGGGGCTTTTTTGAGACTTGGGAATTATCCTGAGTGACATTACAACGACAGATATAGGCCATTTTATATCAGCATATAACATGCAGAACTGTGTGGGAGAGAGTGTGGTCTACAATGTGAACTATGGTCCATGCTTAGTGGCAATGCCCCAGGATGTGTATATCCATTGCAGGTGATGTGACACACTAATGAAAGATGTTTATGTGGGAGGTTATGGGAGGTGTGGGAGGTGGGGAACATAGGAATCCCTATAATTTTTGTGTAATGCTTATATAATCTAAGCATCTTTTAAAATATATTTTTTTAAATGTGCAAAAAAAAAAAATACATTTTCTTCTCAAAGAATAAATGTATATTTATAATAAATAGACACATCAAAAAAAATACAAGAATTGGATTCCAAAAGAATTTAAAAGTAATACTTACCAACACTAGCATGATCAATAATAGTATCGATATCTTGTAGACCCCACTTCTTATAAGCTAACGGTGGTGGTTGTACATTCTCACTGCCTGATGCTGCAGCTGCCAAAGAGAAAAATTAGAACATCCAAACTTAAATATAATTGATAAAGTTTTATATCAAATCATTAAAAATGTACTAACTTGATTTATTTTGCTTTTTTTCCTATAACTTGATTTATTATTCTAACATTTCAACTAATAACATGGCAAAGTAATGCAAATAAATCATAAAGTGAGACATTTATTTCAAGACAATGAATATACAATGAAACATTAATGGAAGATTAAGTTAGAACAACTAAGTAATAAGAGAAGAATAAATTAAAAATCTTAGATTACTATTGAAAATCAAGGTGAACTAAAATTGTGATTGATGCCAAGTGAGCAATTTCTCCCCCTTGAGAAAAAGTGGGTAAAATCCTGGGAACAGCAACCAGTACCTAACTCAGTGAAAAACTAAAAACCTTCTATATCTGGCAGAAGCACAGGTCTCCTTCCTCTTAGCAAGATCTCTATCTAGTCTATGTAACTGAGGCCAGACTTGATAGGAATAAATGTTAACAGCAAAAGCACTGCCATAAAAATTTAAAGACATGTCAACTGCTGACATAGTACCTCTACCTAGTGAGTAACGAAAGAAAAGTAACTGTCATACTTCCTGCCATGGGTTCATGCAGAAGTTCCCATTTAATCAGGAAATCCTCACACTAAATATCAGAATACAGCTGAGTTTTGGCTTATTCTGGTAAGTGAAGAAATATACTTTAAAGGAAAAACATAATAATCCTCTAAATACTGCAGAGTTTATAGTAAGACTGAAAAAGAGAGAGTTTTCTATATGCTGAATTAAATGTCACAATTTGTAGCTAAGTAACCAGAGTTCTTTTAAGAGCAACTTACAGTAAGAGAGCAATAAGTGATTAATTCCTTACTTCCTAGGAGACAAAATGGCTTCATTGAATTAAAAAATTGTAAAAAATTAAATGGCTGACAATATCAATTATAATATAATTGTTTCTTTCTAGTTTATTAGCAGTCTCTATGCAGAGACTATGGGGATTGCTCTAAAATGTGCCCAAGATAAAAAATGCTTATGGTGGGTTAAATTTAAGTAATTTAAAAGTTTAATGAAAACAGGCATAAAAATTCAAGCTATGATCTAAAGCAAAAGCAAATACCATTTAAGAACCACACAACCAAGACTTCAAAATTTTACCAATCACACCAACTAAAAAGATTGAAAATTTTTCTACTTATCACAATATGATGCTGCACTTTCCCCCTAGAAATTGCTTATTTTGCATCTTATAGTCCAGTTCTGGATTTATAAAGAACATTTATGGATCAGCAAACAGACCTCCTTAATCTATGTTTTCATGAAGCTGTCTAAACTATTTAAGAGTTAAATTTTATTTATTTGTTTTACGGCATTAAGGCCTCTCTAACCATCCAAGAATAAAAGGGGAAGTCAGTGCTAGTACTGTTTTTTCACTGATTTTTATTACTTTTTAAATATTTTAACATCTCTGAAATTTGAGATCTTAACATCAATGATAAGTCTTTTATTGCCCGCATTTTTACTTCACAAGTGTTATATAAAATGATGTGACTTACAATCACTGGCATCTTAGATTTGATGAAATATAATATCTTTTCCTAAAGATAGTATAGCATCAGAATGAAAAGTATGGGTAGCAAATTCAACAACTCTTGATTGATTATGCATGTTCCATCCCCAAATCTAGGAGTAATGTAGCTTCCCATTTTATACATTAAGTTTACGTCTGCCTCTAATTTTTCTCCATTCAGAAATGTTCCAAGTTAGCAAGAAGCAGCTGATGCTGACTCCCTGTTATGTCCTACTTACAATGGGGCAAATGTCCCCTGTACACAGTGGTGCCTTCACCCTTACAGAAGCAATGCAGGGTCACAAGATTTTAGTACACTGGTACTGTAGCCACTGATCTAGTGAGAAATTTGGTTTCTTGGCTAGATGTAACTAACTTCCTCACCCCAAGGTTGATTCTCAATACAGTTGCAAATATCAATCCTAACTGGCCAAAGCAAATTGCTAAATTAGTGACTAAAGCCTATTTTTTCTGGGTTGGCCACATGCTCCACCGGCAAAGAGTGTTGAAATTTCAGTCCTTGTCGTTTGCTTCTAAGCAATCTGCCCAGCACTGCATTCCCAAATCTATAGTAGCATTGTTGTTTTTTCCCCTAATCTAGTTCAGAAGGCCTTTTATATTTTTAAACATGTTTAATTCTGTAAGTTGATTAAAACAAATCAAACAAACATCATCAGAAATTAACTATTTCTTGCCAAAACATTACCTTTTGCTACCTGATTTCGACAAGCACGAAGAGACTGAAAAAGGCTAAATCCGTCAATAGTCACAATAGCAGCTGGGTATAAGATACTCAATTCTTCATTCTAATTAAGAAATAAGAAGATAATAAATTATCACTGACAAATCAGCATATCTATTTTTTTATCGTTGAACTTCATGAATAATATAAAATTCAAAATATTGTGACTAAACTGTCAACAACTCAACACAAAATAATACCTGGCAGAAGAACAGAAGAAAAGAAAAAAAAAATCAGTGAAAAATTAATTTCAGAAAGCCTTTTGGATAAAGATTAAAAATTTTTCTTAAATATGAGCTTTTATATATGGTGACTAATGCTTTCAGGATAGATGGTTAGAATAAAAACTTTTACAAATTTCATAAAAATGAAATATACATATTCTGCAGATACAAACATCATATAAGAGTAGAAAGGGGACAAAATACTCATCTGAAACCCCAGATACATATATCGCAATGCATGTAACCCACATATATTGATACACTTTTCTATGAGACTATACCACATATAGTATTCCATAACATTTTTTATTCCTCAATAATACAACAATGATATTTTTCCATTTCAGTGAATAAACAAATCATTTTTTTGTCATGGCTGTAGAGTATTCCATTATATATATCAAAATTTACCTTGCTAGCTCTTTTTTTTTTTTTTTTTTTAAAGATTTATTTTATTTCTTTATCTCCCACCCGTTGTTTTATGCTCATTGTCTGCTCTCTGTGTGTTCTTCTGACTGCCTGTCTTCTCTTTAGGCAGCACCGGGATCTGATCCTGGGACCTTCCGGGGTGGAGAGAGGCGCTCAATCTGTTGCACCACTTCAGCTCCCTGGTCTGCTGCATCTCTTATTGTCTCTCTTCTGTGTCTCTTTTTGTTGCGTCATCTTGCTGCACCAGCACTCCTGTGCAGCCCAGCACTCCACATGGGCCAGCTCTCTACTTGGGCCAGCTCACCGCTCAGGCCAGCTTGCCTTTTACCAGGAGGCCTTGGGAATCTAACCCTGGACCTCCTATACGTAGACGGGAGCCCAATCGCTTGAGCCACATCCATTTCTCTTGGCTAGTTCTTATTGATGGACATTTAGTTTGGTCTCCTGCTTCCACACTCTTGCTCTTTTCAACCCATTTTTCACACAGCCAGCATAATCTTTGTAAGGTAAAGCAGATCAAAGCACTCTCCTGATTACAACTCTCCAATGGCTTCTCCTGTACTTAGAATAAAACCTGAATAAAACCACACCTGCAAGATCTAATGTCATAGCACATCTCTCTCTCCTTGTTCCTTGAACAGGAAAATTCATCATCACCTCAGTCCTGTGCATGTGGCTTGGACCCTCTCCTCCCAGACCTTCATCTGCCTGGTTCTTCTCATCACTCAGATCTCAGCTCAAATGTGAGTGACTCAGAGAAGCCATTCCTGAGCCTCTATTTCAAACAGCAGCCCCAGTCTTTTGCCATGTTACTATCTCATCACCAGGATTACTTCCTTCATAGCAACTATCAGAGACTAAAATCATCTTGATATCTCTACTACTGGGTTATTTTTGGTTTCCTCTACCACCCCCAAACTGTAAAATCCATGAATGTAGGGACCCTGGGTGTTTTGTTCAATGGATCCTAACTGATTAGAATTAGGTTGGGCACATAATAGGCAGTAAATAAGTATTCATGAATTAATATCTTTTCATTATTATAAATATCACAGCAATAAATATCCTTCTCTCTCTCTTTCTCTCTTGGTCTGCTCAGTCATAGGGTATTCACAGTTTTCATTGTTATACATATTATCAAACTGCCCTCAAGAAAGTATCTGTCAATTCATATTTCCACAACCAATACATGAGAGTGCCTGATAAACATTTTGTTCATCACTTCATCTTTGCCAATCCTAAAGTCAAAAAAATTATCTTATTGTGGTTGTTTATCATTCTTAGATTATTACTAAGGTTCTCATATGCTTTTTGACCAATTATATCTTCTTTTAAGAACTAGCCTTACCCCTTTTTCTATAGTACTAGTGGGCTGTTTCCATTTTTAAAAATTGATCTGTGGACCACAAAGGGCAGGAGCTCAGGGGGTGCAGGGGGAGCTGGTTTGTGGGCTCATGTGACAGGTTCACAGGCCAAGCTTGTGTGGTATGCTGAGCACGGCTGTGAGGAGAGTCTCCTCACTGATTCTGAGGAGCTGAAAGGTGGAGAGCACCTAAGCACCACCACCATTTCCACCTTAGAGTCAAGTCCATTATCTCCAGAACCAGAACCAAAACCTGCAGATGGCAGAGAAGATCTTTTTGCAGAAGTTTCTTTGAACATTCTAGAAAGAGATCTCTTCTCTTTAGAAACTTCTCCTGCAATGACCCATGTTACACCTACTATAATTTTTTTTTATGGTTGTAACATAAATAACACAAAATTTCCCATCTTAATCACTTTTAAGTGTACACTTCAGGGGTATTCATTACTTCTAAAATGCTGTGCTACCCATCACCACCATCCATTACCAAGACTTTTTCATGACCGCAAACAGAAACTCTGTACCTAGTAAGCAATAGCTACTACACTCATTGCTCCTAGAATTGAATTAAAGAGTAAATCTACTCCTGTGACTTTTGCTAGATCCCGGGACAACACTGAAGAAACAAATAGAGATATTTTTGATATATAAATTGATTTATCAGATCCAGAGATGCTTATATGGCATATAGAATAACAAAGACTTCCCTCTCCATGTTCAATAAGAGCTATTTTTCAATTAAAAGATTTTCTTGGCTTGTATAGCAAATTGCAAGTTAAGTACGTAAATGTTAAGTTATATCTTGCCTCCAGCTCTAAAACAGAGTATTATAGATTCCATCAAGTTTAAAATATTTATTTATTTCTCCCCACCCCTTTGCTGTTTGCACTTGCTGTGTCTGTTCGTCTGCCTTGTTTCTTTAGGAGGTACCGGAAACCAAACCCAGGACCTCTGATTTGGGAAGTCCTAATTGCTTGAGCCACCTCTGTTCCCTGCCTGTTGTGTCACTCATTGTGTTTTTCTTCTTGTGTCTCTTGTTGCATCATCTTTTTGCATCAGCTCGCTGTCTTGCTCGTCCTCTTTAGGAGGCACCAGGAACTTCCGCCCCCTGCTTTGTTGTGTTTCTCATTATGTTTTTTTGTGTGTGTCTCTTGTTGCATCAGCTTGCTGCATGTGCCCATAATGCCAGCTCGCTGTCTTCTTTAGCAGGCACCAGGAACCAAACCAGGTACCTCCCATGTTGTAGGGAGGAGCCCAATCGCTTGAGCCACATCCGCTTCCCAAGTTCAAAGTATTTAAAGAACCTCTATATCATCCAGTGAAAGTGTAGAAAAGTGGAAAAGAACTTTTGAGAGGTATAATAAGCAGGTTCTCTTTTAGAATTCCAACTTTTCCTTCTTTGTTTCCTACATAGCTCCTTTTCCTCCTATCTCCTTATGATGAATATTCCTAAGATTTCACTCTCTGGCTGGCATTTTATTTTCCTATATCTTTACTTGGAAGAATTCATTCTTTATCTAAAACTTCAACTATCACCTCCAACCTAGTGTCTACACAGTAGTTTTGTATCATTACATGTATACTGGTATTGTTATTTTTGTTTCCAACCATCTCCTGTTTTTAGAGTTTAAGGGTGACTGAAGGCAATACATACTTTTTAATTTAGAGATAGGTGTCTAAACATGTCTGTATTAGTCAGCCAAAGGGGTGCTAATGTGAAATACCAAAAATGGGCTGGTCTTTATAAAGGGTATTTATTTGGGGTAGAAGTCCACAGATACCAGGCCATAAAGCGTTACGTTTCTTATCTCACCACAGTCCATTGCCACGTGTTGGAGCAAGACAGCTGCCGATGTTTGCCAGGGTTCAGGCTTCTTGGATTCCTCTCTTCCCGGGGCTGCGTTTCTCTCCAGGCTTAGCTTCTTTGGTTCTTCCACAAGGTCAGCTGTACACTATCAGGCAAACGGCTCACTTCTCTTCTCCTGGGGCCTTCTCTCCATCATCAAAACTGCTTCTCAAAAACTGCTTCAACTCTGTTCTTTGCCTTGCCTTTTATATTCGATTCCCCACCCACCAAGGGGTGGGGCTCAACACCCTACTGACATGGCCCAGTCAACGCCGTAATCATAACTTAATCATGCCCAGATTAACAGATCAGTTTACAAGCATGATCCAATTATATTTTTGGAATTCATAATTACATCAAACTGCCCAACTGTAACAATGTCTAAAACCAAATTTAATAATCTTTACCCTCAAAGCAGTCCCCTCTTCCAACTTTGTCAATGGCACTCCCCAGGATGAATATTTTAGAAACATCTTTGACTCATTTCTCTCTTTAATACTCTATTTCTCTTGGCAATAATTGCATCCCATCAATTCTTCCTTCAAACGCTCTGTTCTCCTTCAGCCAGTCTAGCCTTGGTTCCTATCACTTCACATCTGTTACAGGTAACTTTAAAAATCAGCTAGCAAGCCTCTCTGACCCCAGTCTTTCATAACTCTAATTCATCCTGAGAAAAGATTCCTTCAGTATCATTTCAGTTTTATCAGTTCCTTCTCAACAAATCCTTAAATAGCTTCCCTTAGCTCCCCAACCAAATCTGGTATTTACTTGGCTTTGTTAATGCAAAGTTTGGCCATTCTGCCTACTCCAGTCATTTGCTAAAATAGGTTTCTTTGTTGTCACATACTTAGTCCTACATTTGAACCATCCCTCATCTTTTCCCTGACTGCATAAAATACTTTCTCCACTCTTCCCATCAAATTTTGTACGAAATATTGAAGGCTTAATGCAAATTTAACCTCCTCAAAATTTTTTTTCTCTTATTCCCCTTCTCCAAACCTTCCTGGAATTTATTCTGTCCACATAAATTAGCAATTAATTAGGTATTGCTTTATTTTATTAATTCATTCACAAGTATTAATAGATATTATTCTAGTCTTTCTTACTAGATTGTTAGATTTCCTAGGCACTCTCTTTCTCTCTCTCTCTCTCTCTCTCTCTCTCTCTCTCTCTCTCTCTCTCTCTCTCTCTATATATATATATATATATATATATATATATATATATATATATATATAATCATTTAGTTACTTGAAATCTTTTGGCAGCTGGGTAGAACAAAGAAGGAATGTATATTATATAATTTTGATTATGTCTACTGCAAACCAAATAAAAGTATATGGGCTTATTTGACTCTGCAATTATTTTTTCACTGTAAGACAACCAAAATATCACAAAGCACCTAGGAAGAAATAGAAGTTGTACTTTAAGACTCTTAGATACTAAACAGCATGATTTTTTCAAATTCTTCAACAACAATGAAATATTTTCCATTATGAACAATAAACTAACAAGGTTTTTTTCTGAGAAATAGGTAAGTACAATGTAGGATACAATTAATAATAAGACTAGAACTTTGTTCCTTTTACTATTGGGTGATTTTGACACCTATCTCCAAATTAAAAACAGATACCTATATTAAGTTTTTTACCTTAAATCACTATTAAATTCTTAAAAATAAAAGTCTTCTTCTGGCTTCTGACCAAAGTATTTTACTTTATTGTAGAACAAAACACAATATTTCATTAAACAAGTAAAAGCAAGACTAGTATACTTTTCTTAAATATAAATAAATCATATTTCTAAATATGGCAACACAATTAATGGTGGACAAGACAAAGATATCTAAGTTTCACCCCAATAAAAAGGGGAGAAACTGCTTTAAAGTAACAGCACTGTTAGTTTGAACATAATCTTTTACACCACCTGCTCTGTCACTCCAGGATGCCGTGGGATTTCATAGGTCCTGCATTTAAGCTGTAGCACTGAGTCCTCATTCAAAAGTTGTGCAAGCAAGAGCACACCATTCTAGGAGGAAGCAGAGAAAGACCTTGCTTGTTTCCTTATGATACACCAGAACAAGAAGAACCAGCCAAAGAATAACATTTCCCCTGCAGTTTGCCATGGAAGCCAGTACTCTCTTCAGAGGAACACAGCTTCTCTTCTCTGTATTTCTTTTTTTTTTTTTTAAAGATTTTATTTATTTATTCATTTATCCCCCCCTTGCCGCTTGTGCTCGCTGGGTCAGCCAACCATGCCATGCGGGCGGGCCCGCCCCCACCAGGAGGCCCCGGGAACCGAACCCGGGGCCTCCCATATGGTAAACGGGAGCCCTACTGATGGAGCCACAGCCGCTTCCCTCTTCTCTGTATTTCTATCGGCACTTTCCAACCCCTCCCTGCTCCTGCACCCCCTGTCATAAAGTATCAACTACACACTTCCAAGCAGCAGGTAATGAAGCCACAAACTAGTATAGTGGGGATGCATAAGTGGGGACAGTAGTCAATTTGTGTTTTCTAACTACCGAAGATGCAACTCACCTCAGTGTAGAAGCGTACATAACCTGAAGTAAAGCCCACAACAATGCAAGTCCAATCAGGACGTCCAGTGGAACTCCTGTTACAAACAAAATGCCAAAGATCTTATCAGCTCAAGAATCAAAGCAAAGAGAGCAGATAATTGCCTGCCGCCATGGCTTCTCAGTTGCAGGGCATCCAGCAGCTGCTACAGATCAAGAAGTGCACTGCCCAGAAGGTATCCGAAGCCCACAAGCCAAAGAACTGGAGGCTGAAGCAGGGCAAAGCAGCCCAGGCTGAAATTGAACAGTACTGCCTGCAGGGGGAGAAGGAGTTCAAGGCCAAGGAAGCTGTGGCTCTAGATCCCAGGGCAGTTGCAGCACTGAAGTGGAGGAAACCCAGGAGAAGATGACAATCCTCCAGACCTACTCCCAACAGAACAGGGATGAAATCCTAGATAACCTCGTGGCCTTTGTCTGTGACATCCAGCCAGAAATCCACAAAAACTACCGCATAAATGGAGAGGGGAGAAGGAGCGCCTGGCATTTTAGATGCTCACACATGGAATACAAAGCTTTAGCAAAGCTAGAGTTATATTCTTGGGGAAAGGCATTAAATTATTTCTGTATATTATGCAGTAGGTCCTTTCACTTTTTGCACAGTAGCAAACCTAGCTTCTTTGTACAGTCTTAGAGCTTATCCAAAGAATTTCATCTTTTTACCTCCTATCTCTTATAAATTTAATGGGTATGTGTTGTCTGTTTTCTTTTGCCATTTAGCTCAAGCTACACATGTGGCAATATTGACTTTTTCTTTCTCAGATCTAGTACCAAAAACCACTTATTTGAAGAAAGAAAGGGGTCAAATATTTTATTTTCCTAAGGCTTTTTTCTTAAAGACCAGGGGCTTTACCTATGAAAAAGGAGTAAATAGTCATTTGTAACCTGTGTGAAGCAGCAGCCAGCCTTAAAGTAATCCTTTCTGGCTAAGAGTTAGAACACTGAATACCAGAATAATTGTTTGAGCTGCTTGTAGTTTCTCTTAATAAAAATTACTTGGTGGAATTCAAGAACTTATTACATATTATTGCTTAATGTACTGGTAATCATCTAAAAGTAAAGACTTTTTGTGATACAAAAAAAAAAAAGAGAGAACAAATCATTCTTGTTTATCCTTACCTCTTTTGGCTTGCCAGTGGGATACATAGAGCACTGGTTACACATTCCCTATAAACAAAAACAAAATCATATCCTTATTCAATAAAATTATCAATTATTCATTTCTCTATAATGTGATGTTAAAAGGTAATAAGTGAAAGATGACCTTTGTAGACCACTTTTATCCAGAGCATAAGTAAAAGTACACTAATACTCAACCGTAAGTAAGTCTATAAAATCTATTCATATAAAATGTAATTCCTGGGGTCGGATGTAGCTCAACTGGTTGGGCGTCCGTCTCCCATATGGAGGGACCCGGGTTTGATTCCCGGGACCTCCCGGTAAAAAAAAAAAAAAAAAAAAAAAAAAAAAAAGTGTAATTCATCTGAGGTTACTAAAAAACAGTATTTTTTCACCTGGTCTGTATTGTCATGAAGAGCACAAAAGTAGAGAAAACACATCTTTTTTGTATATAACTGACTGTATACAAAACTGAGAAAATCTGAAAGGGTTACCAGTGAGTCACTTCCTAACATCTCCCTCTCCCATGCGTTAGCTAAGAGCTTTAGCCTGCCTCCTGTATGAGATCAGGGGCTGGGAAGAAGGTAAGAGAACTGCCAATCACATTACATGCAAATTGTATTTCTGCAGGGTACAATACTCTAGAAACTTGCTATAATTCAACTGGTCAGACTCCTCTTCTATGTTCTGTAAAATTGTCCTGATAATTGATTTCCAAGCATATGCTAGATTTGATGTTCTCTAAAAAATATATCTTTTCAGACATGTACATTGAATTTTGCTTAAGCAATCAAACCCCAGGACCATCAGTAGCACCTTACTTAAGAAATTCTGAATGCTCCTGCCCCCTAAACAGAGTATTAGGTAATTATTGAAAAGTTAATTAATCTTTATGTTTATTGTTAAAGTAATTAGACCATTATGTTCTACTTTGCATTTTTGACAAAAATTAAACATCTTCAAAATGCTTAGAGTAAATGACTTAAGGAGAAATATAACTTACTTTGATATTTGTAGAAAACATTTAAGTATTGAATCTACGTTGCACATTTGCTAAACTCCAAATCATGAAACTTAATAGATTCAATTACAATTTCACATATTCATTTAGTGCACAAACAAAAAATTTATTTGGCACCTACCCTTCTTCAACATTTAAAGAACCACTCCAGCCAACAGCAAATTGCATTTCTTCCTTTCCTTTATCACTATATTTCCATTTTGCTGGGGGGGAAAAAAAATCAAGATATCATTTAACTGTATAACTACATTTTACTATACCTTAACTATAATTTTACTTTATAGTATATGTCACTCTTAGTATAGTGAAACAGTAATATATAAGTTTCATTCATTTCCTTTAGAATGATGAGCACCAAATTTAATAGTTATGCATTAACTGACATGAGTCTTTTTTATTGGTGAGTATAAGACAAAGAAATTTAAAATTTTAAAAGATCTTTATAAAACTCTACCTAGTCTCCTAACCTTTAGTTTTTCCTCTTCCAATTAAACCCACAGAATCTTGTCATAATTCTTGCAGAATAATTTCCATGTACCATCTCAGCTGTTTATAAGGCTACTTTTAACCTCAGCAGAGAAAATTTTTCCATTAGATTTATGCTTGTGAAGGGTAAATTTGCTTTATAGGATGATTCTATAACCATTTTATATATCACCTTATTTTAGTTAGTAAGATTTTTCACATCCTAGTCATCCTCAAACTTTAATTTCAACCTTCAACAAAAATCATTAGCTAAAACCTTATGTCCAAAATAGAGACCTACAGTATTGTGAGTTTTCAAATTACAGTTGAAAATAAAACCACCTCGCTCACATTATTACTAAGGGGTCAGCAAACTCTGTAGCTCTGACTGCCCTTTGCAAGAACTGGGCAATACCCAGGACTGCCTCTGAAATACCATGGAGAGATAGTTATGGTATCTGCAGCCAAGAAAGAAAAACAGAAGAGAAAGAATGGGGAGAAACACACACATACACACAAACAACAATGGAAATAGAAAGCACTATGTAGCAGGTAAAATAAATTATAGAACATCTCCATATAATATATATACTAGAAATAACACTTTTTCTACCTAATCTGCTCTCAGTTCTATTATATGCACTAAAATAAAGGTCATTGAAAGGAATAGTGTACTTACGCACTAGAAATACAGCTTTTTGCTCCCGAGCTATAACCATAAGATCATTGGTTGGAGATAAGGATAAAACACAGTCTTGAAGCCAGGACATTTTTTGTGTTTTGCAAGTGGTTCCCTCTTCTTCCTGTGAGTAAAACTAAAATTATTTATATGCAAAGATTTTTGAGAGTATATCAACTCAGCTTGCCCTTCCTGAAGGGTAGGGGTCAGAAAAAGTCTTCCCAATTCATTTTTAAAGCCTCAATAATACTCATCAAAACCTGTCAAAGATAAACAGACAAAAATATTATGAACAAATCTATTATGAAGGATAATGCAAAAATTTTAAATATAAACAAAGAGAAACTAGCAAAACAATTTTTTTTAAAATGACCACACAGGGATCACTCCATGAAGATTCAGTATTAAGGAATTTAGTAAAATAATTCATCTTATTAGTAGGTTGCAAAACATTATTTGGTGATTATCATGGTTGTAAGATCATTACAATAAATGGTCTAAAAGAACAAGATAAAACCTGATGTTTCTTTCATTTTGTTGTACCTGCAAGGTGTTTTCTTCTTTTTAATTTAAAGTTTATATATTATATGGGTAAATATCCATGGTTAAAAAATTTTAAGGTATAAAAAGGTCTTTTTGAAAAATCTCTTTCATACTTCTGTCCACTAGTCACCTAGTTGCCCAAACTAGAGATATACAACATAATCAATTCTTGTATTTCCAGAGATATTCATGTACATACAAGCAAATATATTTATATCTACCTGTTATCCCTTTTCCTTACACAAATGGTAGCATAATATACCCATACTCCTACACTGCTTTTTCTCAGTGTAACAGACATCATTCCATATGAAACTTCTTTACTTTTTTAAAAAAAATTTTTAAATTCTTTTCAGTCGCTGCATAATATTCCTTTGCATGGGTACATTATAATTTCTTTAACCAGCCCTGTATTTATGGACATTTGTGTTATTTTTGATCTTTTGCTATTACAACTATGATGCAATGAATAACCTTACACAGTTTTCTGGTTTGTTTCTGTGGGATTTTACCAGCAGGATAACTTCCTAGGAGAAGAATTATTGGGATTAAGGGAATGTGCATTAGTAAATTTGCTAGATATACCCAAATCGTACTCCACAGAGGTTGTTTCAACTTATGTCATCAGTAAAATTTGAAAGTGCTTGCTTCCCCACCCCCAGACTTTTTATTTTACTTGTAGCAAAATATATATAACACAGAAATCATTAACCCTTTTTAAGTGGACAATTCTGTGACATTAAGTATACTGACAATATTGTATAACTTTTGCCACTATTTCCAGAATATTTTTATCTTCCCAAATGAAAACTCATATCCATTAGTAATTCCACAGTCCCCCTTCCCTCCACCTCTCATAACCACCAGTCTGCCTTCTGTCTCAGTGAATTTGCTTATTCTAAGCATTTCATATGAAAGAAATCATACAATATTTGTTCTTTTGTGTCTGGCTTATTTCACTCAATATGATGCCTGCAAAGTTCATCCATGTTTTAGCATGTATCAGCCGCAAGCTTTTAAAACTAGACTTTATTTTTTAACAGTTTAACATAAAGAAAAATTGAAAAGAGCATACACAAAGTTCCCATATACCCTGATCCAGTTACCCTATTATTAACATCTTATATTAGTATGGTACCTTCGTTACAACTAATGAACCAATATTGATATACTATTGTAATGGTTAGGCTAATGTTTCTACTTGGCCAGGTAATGGTGCCCAGTTGTTTGGTCAAGCAAGCACTGGGCTAACTGTAATACAAGGGCATTTTATGGACTTTAATCATCAGTGAGTTGATTGCATCTATGGCTGATTACATCTACAATCAACTGAGGAGACAGCCTTCAGCAATGAGTGATGTCTCATCCAATCATCTGAAGGCCTTAAAAGGAGAAGTGATCTCAGCATTCAGAGAGAGAATTTCCATCTCTACTTCAGATAGTCCAGCGTCTCCTGGAGAACTCATCAAGGACCTTCATGGGAGCCCCTGGTTTGCAACCTGCACTACGGAATTTGGACTTGTGCATCTCCATGGTCACGTGAGACAATTTTATAATATCTCATACTATTTACAGATATCTCCTGTTGGTCTGTTTCCCTAGAGAACCCTGACTAATATAACTATTATTAACCAAAGTCTATACATTATTCCAATTTCCTTAGTTTTTAACCTAATGCACTGTAGCCGTTGGGCAGTTTGATGTAATTATGAATTCCAAAGATATAATTGGCTCATACTTGTAAACTGATCTGTTAATCTGGGCATGATTAAGTTATGATTAGGGCGTTGACTGAGCCACATCGGTAGGGCATTGAGCCCCACCCTTTGGTGGGTGGGGGAAGAAAATATAAAAGGCATCACAAAGAACAGAGTTGCCGCAGTTTTTGAGAAGCAGTTTTGATGGAGTTTTGATGTTGGAGAGAAGGCCCCAGGAGAAAAGAAGTGAGCCGTTCACCTGATAGTCTACAGTTGACCTTGTGGAGGAACCAGAGGAGCTAAGCCCAGAGAGAAACACAGCCCCGGGGAAAAGAGAAACCCAAGAAGCCTGAACCCTGGCAAACATCGGCAGCTGTCTTGCTCCAACACGTGGCAATGGACTTTGGTGAGAGAAGAAACTTTAACGCTTTATGGCCTGGTATTTGTGGACTTCTACCCCAAATACCCTTTATAAAGACCAACCCATTTTTGGTATTTCACATTAGCATCCCTTTGGCTGACTAATACATGTACCTTTTCTGTACCAGGATGCCACCCTGGATACATTGCATTTAGTTGTCATATCTCCTTAAGCTCTTCCTAGCCGTGTCAGTTTCTCAGTATTTCCTTATTTTTGATGACCTTGAAAATTGTGAGAAATACTGGTCAAGTATTTGTAGGATGTCCCTCTATTGGAATTTGCCTAATGTTTTAGTCATCATTAGACTGGGTTTATAGCTTTTGGGAATGAGACCACAGAGGTAAAGTGCCATTTTCATCACACCATACTTGGGATATATATTACCAACAAGATTTATCACTGTTGATATTCATCTTCATCCCTGTTTATCAGGTTTTTCCACTGTAAAGTGCTCTTCTCACCCACCCCCTTTCCATACTATATTTTTTAGAAGGAAGTCATTATGTGCAGCCTACACTTAAGGAGTGGTGATTCATGCTTCCTTTCCTTGAGAGCAGAGTATTTACATTAGTTATTTGGAATTCTTCTGCAAGGGAGATTTGCCTCATCTCATGTATTACTTTATTCAATTATTTATTTATACTCATCTGAATTTGTGGATACTTATTTTATAGTTTAGATTATAATCCAACACTACTTTACATATTTGGTTGCTCAATTTTTTCCAGCTTTGGCCCTTGGGAGTTCTTTCAGTTTGTTCCTATGTCCTTTTTTTTTTTTTTTTTTTACCAGGAGGTCACAGGGATCAAACCCGGGTCCCTCCATATGGGAGACGGACGCCCAACCATTTGAGCCACATCCATCCCCCTCTATGTCCTTTTGACATACTCCCATCAATGTAGAGTTCTGTTTGTTTTTTAGCACTTCCTTTCTCGATGGCACTACAACATACTCCAGACACATCTTGTATATTTCCTGCTCCAGTCTTAGAATCAGCCATTTCTCCAGGGAGCCCTGATTCCATTTATTTGGGAATGGGATTAGAAACCAAGATCTGGGCAATAGCTGTGCTTGTTGCTGCTAGAGTGCCATTGCTTCTAGGCCCTCTCAGCTGACAGAGCAAGGAATTGTGTGTGTTTATATTGATTTGTGTATATACACATATCTATACACATTTCTATATGTAACCACCTGTGTCTCAGTTTCCTAGCTATTAAAATAAATACCATACACTGGGCTGGTTTAACAATAGGAATTTATTGGCTCACAGTTTCAGAAACTAGAAGCCTTGCTTCCTCCCACAGTCAGTATTTTCTGTCTAGCTGGCAATCTTTAGGATTCCTTGGCTTTTCTGTCACCTGGCAATGCACATGGCGGTATCTTCTTTCTCTTCCTGGTTCCACTGACTTCCAGCTCTGATTGCTCCCTGTGGCTTCTCCTTCCATGTCCAATTTCCTTTGTTCATAAGGACTTTAGCCAGCTTGGCTTCAGGACCATCCTCATTCAGACTGGGCACACCTTAACTAATAATCTCTTCAAAAGTCCTCTTTACCAATGGGTTCATACCCACAAGACCAGAGTTTGGGACCTGAACATGCCTTTTGTGGGGGACATGATTCAATCCCCAACAATTTGTATCTATATTAAGCTAAATATGAATCCATACTGATTTCTTCATCTCTAATCCAATACCATATAGATTATTTTAGCCTCCTCCCATTGTTTATCTATCCTATTCCAACAGTGAGAAACCTGACTCCTCTGATTTGCCATCCATTTACTTAATTGTTCAGTTTCAGGATACATGTATAGCAGTATCAGAATTGTTAACCAGTACCCCATGGGAAACAACTCTATCAACTAAGATATAGGGTTTATGTGCAGTTCCTTTACCTTTAGTCTCATAGACTCCACTCATTTCCAAAGTAACTTAGGCCAGCACCTTTCTCCCTACCCCTTCAGTGAGGTTATTTCATACATTTGAAATACAGTTAGATTCTTTTGTCACAGTCTGCATTCTTCCTCCCCAATATCCTAAATTATTTTTAAAATTTGCATACACTAAGGTTCATTCTTTATGTGGTAATGTATCCACCATTACAGCATCATACAAAGTAGTTTCGATGCCCTAAAATCTCCTGTGTTTCACCAATTCAACACTGCCCACTCCCCAAATTCCTGGCAGACCCTGATCTTTTTTATTATTTGCCTTTTCCAGAATGCCATATAATTGGAATCATATAGTATGTAGCCTTTTCAGACAGATTTCTTTCCCTTAGCAATATGTATTTAACGTTCATCTTGTCTTTTCATGGCTCAATAGCTCATGTCTTTCCATTACTGAATAATATATTCCACTGTATGGAGATTTTATTTATCCATTCACTGATTGAAAGGCATCTTGGTTGCTTCCAAGTTTGGGCAGTTATGAATAAAGTTGCTCTAAAATTCATGTGTAGGCTTTTGTGTGGTCAAAAGTTTTCAAATCAGTTTGGTAAATATACCTAGGGGCACTGGTACAGTTTGCGAGGCTGCAAAAAAATGCAATATACCAGAAATAGGGTTGGGTCTTGCAATGGGGATTTATTTGTTTGCAAGTTTACCATTCTGAGGCCGTGAAAATGTCCAAATCAAGGCATTATCAGGCAATGCTTTCTCCCCAAAGACCGGTTGTCAACAATCCTGGCAAGGCACATGGCAGTGTCTGCTGGTCTCTCCCTTCTCTTCTGGGTTTCACTGATTCAGCTTCTGGCTTCCTCTGACTTTCTCTCTCAGCTTCACTGACTATGTTCTCTCTGTATTCATCCTATTTATAAAGGACTCCAGTAAGAGATCAAGGTCCTACCCACAATAGGTTCACACCTACAAGAATGGATTAGCTCTAAGGACATGATTTTTCTGGGGTCCATAAAAGCCTCAAACTACCACAGATAGTTTGCTAGATCATATGATATGACTATGTTTAGCTTTGTAAGTAAATACCAAACTGTTTTCTAAAGTGCACGTACCATCTTGCATTCCCACCATCAGTAAATGAGAGTTCCTATTGCTCTACATCCTCACCAGTATTTGGTGTTGTCAGTGGGGTACAGCCCACTAACAGCATATACTAATGAATGAGAGCATTCCCATTTCTCCTTATTTGTATTCACATAGAGGCTTGAATAATCTATTATCTATTCTTGCACATGAAACTATATGACAATGAGTAATCAATTCCAAGCTAGTACATTCAATCCTCAGAAATATTTTCCCTTAAATAATATTAAGATTTAAGAGTTCAATGTTCTAGCTGATATATCCAGAGCAGATACAAATTTTAGACAGATACAAGAAGGGATAGAATATAGAATACAGAATATTACAGCCTTCTCTGTCAGGCCTAGAACTCAGTGTCAAATTATCATCAGTATCTATCCATCATCATCCTGGCATGGGGGAGGTGGGGTGGGGGAATCCCAGAAGCTAATATGAGTTTTGCCTCATAAGGACTAACTCAAATGAAAGCATAGGAAATAGATATCGCTTATTCAGAAGCAAATTAAAAAAAAAAAAAAAAAAACTAGGTGTAGCAGTTTGAAGCTTTTGTAGACCCCAGAAAATCCTGTTCTTAAAGCTAATCCATTCCTGTGCATGTTAACTTATAGTTGAGACCTTTTGGTTAAATTACTTCACTTAAGGGCCTCTGATTAGATTTCTTGACCCAGGGTAGGTCCTAATCCTCTTAACTGGAGTCTATTATAAACAGAGGAATAAAAAGCTGCAGATGCAGAAAAAAGCTGCAGACACAGAGATGAACCCAGAAGCTGAGAGAGAAGGTCCCAAGACCCAGATGCTGAAATCAACAGAACACAGAAGCTGAGAGGAAGCCACTTTAGCCAGAAGCTGAAAACCACTAGGCCCTGAGGAGAGGGGAGAGACAAACAGATACCGCCATATGCCCGATCACCCACAGCTGCAGCTCAGGGAGAAAGGACCTCCTGATAATGTCTTAATTTGGACACTTTCATGACCTTAGAACTGTAAGCTTTTAACCTAATAAATACCCATTGTAAAAGCCAACTCATTTCTATTATTGCTCCCAGCAGCTTTTAGCAAACTATAACACTAGTGCATGACCATTAGTTATATCCCTAACTCTGCTCAGCCATCTCATAAATGTACATTTTTAGTAACATGAAACAGAAAAAAGAAACTTCAGATGGACTAGTATTCTTGTTTCATCTATTGATAGGGGTAAAAAAAGAAGAAAATCAAAATCTTCTGTCACTTTTCACTATATTCTCTTTTCTATGTCCACTCTACCTTTCCATCTTTCCTTGTGACTGTGGGACTGAAAGCAGAACCTTCCAGTTTGCTGCAGTAAAGCTGGGCATGTACAGGTAAGAGTTCAATACTATAAAAACTGGTTAGAAAATATTATCATGTCCTATCATCATTAAAGTCTGATGCACCACATAAATTTCTAGATCTGAATCTGCTTGGAAATAACACCAACTTGCCACAAAATGTGATGGTGTTGGACTCTTAATCAATGCATGATAGCTCTTTAACCCACAACCACACAGGGAGCAGCTGTATACCTATGGGACAGCAAGCTGTTGGTCAAACGTAATTCTCAAGTAACTACTTTTTGTGACTAATACACAGTGTTTAAGATATCAGATTCAATAAGATAAAAAAAGCCTTTAATGACAATAACCCAAAACAAACAATACCCTTAAAACTTGTTTCATCATAAATTTAACCCAAAGCATTATAAATTTTACCAGGATATCATGAGGCAAGTTTAAAAACAGAAAAACCATTGCTGGCAAGTAGAAACCTTATATAAATCAAATTTCTTTCAATAATCCTCAAAAAGGAAAAAAAAATCTCTTGGTCCATAAAGAGGTCAACAATCAACATGTGCTATATTAAGGCAAACAAAGAACAAAGAGAAGGGAAAGTACATGTCCTAAATTGTTCTATAATTTCTGTTACTTTGTATCCAAGCAATTTGGAATGTAGAAATCAGGATACAATCACTTGAGATCACCCCTGGTGATAAAGACAGCTTTTGGCCCGATCTTGAGCACAGGACAGTGGGCCCCATCAACAAGTATTCTGACACTGATGGTGGATGCATTTGGGCTAGCCCACTTAACTCAAGTATAAGGCAGTGACCACAATGGTGATTAGAATGAAGTTTGCATCTACATTTGCCAAACGCTCTGTGCTAAGCACTTTATACACATCTTTCTTAATTGTCATGGTAACTATGTATGAAGTAGATTCTATTATTAACCTCATTTAGAGATGGGGAAACAAAGACTTATCAAGATAACTTCGTCCAGGTTCTAGAGATGAAGCAGGCATTTGAATTCAGACGGTGGGGTCCAATCTTAATATCACTCTTTAGTGTTGTCTCCCACACTATAATGCTATGGGAAGTTGGTCCCTACAGCAAATCTGCCACAGCATCTTTGAATCTCATCTGCCCTGCCACTCTCATTACTCTTGTGAATTGGGATGACCAGATGTAAGGCCTGCGGCTGTGAATCCAGAAGTAAGGAGTAGAAAGAAACTCTATTCCACTTCTAAGTCAGCGAATTAATGCCCCTCAAAGACTCATGTCAACAAAAAAAGTGACATGGAATGTGTGAGGTCTAGTGCTAATCCAATTCAGTCACATGGTTGACTGCAGTGACCTTGTTAGAAAAGGGTGATTATATATTTAATATTACTGTTTAAATATTCTCTTGTTAACAAGAGCCATGAACTAGTTCTTTCCTCCATTTAAACATAAACACTAAATTACTGATTGACATGTATGGAGTATTTGTCAAATTAGAAAGGTCAAGGAAGCAGATGTGGCTCAAGCAATTGAGCTCCCACCTACAACATGGGAGGTCCCTGGTTCGGTTCCTGGTGCCTCCTAAAGAAGACAGCAAACTGGCGCGATGGGCAGGCACAGCAAGCTGATGCAACAAGATGACACAACAAGAGATACAAGAAGAAAAACTTAACGAGGCACATAACAAAAACAGGGCACAGAGGTTCCTGGTGCCTTCTAAAAGAAGATGAGCAAGACAGCGAGCTGACGCAACAGGCAGGCGCAGCAAGCTGACGCAACAAGATGATGCAACAAGAGACACACGGAGGGAAACATAACGAGAGACACAGCAAAGCAAGGAGTGGAGGTGGCTCAAGCGATTAGGCACCTCTCTCCAACATCGGAGGTTCTGGGTTTGGTTCCTGGTGCCTCCTAAAGAAACATGGAAGATGAACAGACACAGCAAGTGAAAAACAACAAGGGGGTGGGGAGAGATAAATAAATAAAATAAATCTTAAAAAAAAATTTAGAAAGGTCATAAATACTGTAAGAAATGCTAAGAAACATCAGAGCAAGCCTCTGCCTTGAAAGTACTAAAACCTTACTGGAGGATTTCACAGTTTAGCTCAGGATTTCTCAACCTTGACACGACTAACATTCTGGGATGTGGCTCAAGTGGTTGGGCATCCATCTGCCATATGGAGGGACCCAGGTTTGCCCCCCAGGACCTCCTGGTAAAATAAAAATAGAAGGTGAGCCACCAGCCCACACACACGCGCGCGGCAAGCCAGGCCCCACCGAGCCATGCAGCAAGATGATGACGCAGCAGGGGAGGGATACAGGAGAGAGCCAAGACGAGACGTGCTGGAAACCAGGAAGGGTGCAGGTGGCAAAGTGCCTCTGTCCCACATCGGAGGTCCCTAGGATCGAATCCCGATGAAGACTGGAGAAGGATGAGAAGAGAAGGCAGGAAACAGACACAGAGGATCACCAAGCGAATGGACACAGACAGCAAGCGCAGTGTGTGTGTGGGGGGTGGGAATAAATAAAAAGTAAATAAATATTAAAAAAAAAAATTCTGGGATGGATAATTCTTTGTTGTGGAGATGTGTTCTGTGTATCACAGAATGTTGAGCAGCATCCTTGGCTCTAACTACTAGATATCAGTAGTACCTACCCACCCCACCCCACCCCAGTTGTGACAATCAAAAATGTCTTAAGATATTGCCAAGTATCCCCTGGGGAACAAGATTTTTTTTTTAATCAAAAAGTTAAATAAATAGTAGTATTAGGTACTAAACAATACGATCAAAGACATAGAACTGCTTGTCTGAACAGGATCAACAATCTCCCCATCACATGTACATCATTATCCTGTCAGCTAGCTGACGGTATTGTATATTCTTATAAGTAAAATGGAAGTTACCATGGAGATTTGATGCAAACCTTTTTTTTCTAGAAGAGGAAACCAAGGCCTAGAAAGAATAAGTGGATTTTCAAACAAAACTAATGCCAAAGATAATAAATATAGAGTAATATACATCCATATAGTTCTTGGACAATTTACATAGCAACTCTGGTTCCTCATCTCTAAAATCAGGGGACTGGATAAATAATACAAATAAAGGAAGTATGAGGAAATGACCTGTGAGTCAGAATCCATGAGCATGACTATTAATAGATCCTCAATGGTCTCAAATCTTTCTCTCTCCCTGCTTTAATCGATCCTTACAACACTGCTACAGTAATGCTCCAAAAGGGCTGTACATTTCCATGTGCCAGCACTATGTTAGGATAAAGACAAGGGGGGAAAAAAACAACAAACCAATATACCTTGTTCTTAATTTTATTACATCCTCTGGGGGAAGAAGGGAAAAGTACAGTCATGAGTCATGAGAACAATGGGAGGCTCACCAGACTAGGGGTGGGGTTGGGATGTCAGAAAAAAATCTTCCTACTGGAAGAAATTTCTGAGCTATATAGAAAGGGAAGGATAGGCAGGAGAGAGGAGGGGTAGAAATTACCAGCAGAGGAATCACTCCCAAACTTGTCTCCTGTGTCCTATTTCTCTAGGGAATCTTGAATTCAATGTATTCAAAGGCCTAGAGACAGAGAGACCAAGTGAGGAGCTACTGGCAAAGCAAAGTCCAACAATGAAAAGGTAAAAGAGGACACTGCAGAGGCAGGCGAGGGACAGTTGGTGAAGAGCTCCAATATACCATGCTAAGGAGCTTACACTTGATTTTGAAGGATACGGGGAGCCACTGAAGGATTTTTTTCTTTAAGATTTTATTTATTTCTCCCCCCCTCCCCTCCCCTCGTTGTTAGAGCTTGCTGTCTGTTCTCTGTGTCTGTTCATTTTGTGCTCTCTGCATCTGCTCATCTTCTTTTTAGGAGGCACCAGGAACAGAACCTGGGACCTCTATGTGGGAGGGAGGCACCCAATTGCTTGAGCCACTGCTTGTTATGCCTGTCATTGTGTTTCCTCACTGTGTCTCCTCATCGTGTCATCTCATTAAGGTAACTGTCTTGCTCGTCTTCTTTAAGAGGCACCGGGAACCAAACCCGGGATCTCCCATGTGGTGGTGGTGGGGCCCAACTGCTTGGACCACATCCGCTTCCCCACTGAAGGATTTTTTAGCAGTGCAATGACCTGGTCAGATCTGCTCTCTTTCTCAAGTGTCCACATTTTTAAACCTTTTTTTTAAAAACCTCAACAAATAATAAAGATTTTACATCCCAAGTGATTTCCATAACTCTCTCACCTACCTTCCATCCCTCCCTCCCTCCCTCCCTCTCACATACACACAAACACACATATCATAGATAAAAGTTGTCCCAAATAACACCTTCCCTTACAACATGGGATATGCTTCAGATTTTTTTATTCTATTCTATTTCATTATTTAAAAAGTGTTGGTCAATATATAGTAAATTGATTTCACCACAAGTCAAGATACATAGTTTGAAATACATTGCTCTAGGCCAGGGCTTCTCAACCTTGGCACCACTGGCATTTTGGGCAGGATAATTCCTTGTTGTGGGAGTTGTCCTGTGCACTGTAGGATGGTGAGCAGCATCCATGGCCTCTACCTACCACAGGTCAGTAGCACCTTGAGTGTGACAACCAAAAGCATCTCCAGACATTGCCAAATGTCTCCTAGGAGGCAAAATAGCAACGGACTGAGAATCACTGCTCTAGACAATGGAGGGTAAAAGAAAGGCCAGGATGGGCCCAGGAATCTTAATTTAGGGCTGGGCTGGCAAAGGAACAAAGGCTCTTGAGGGTCCAATTCATACACCTGGGCAGGGGAGCAGGGGAGGATGCACAGAGAGATACCAACAAGAATAAAAAGGATTGTGTCTTTCTGAAGGAGCTCCTGTGTCAAATTTTGAGGGATGCTTCAGGTCCAAGAACAAGTAACCTTAGATGAAAATTGGGTGTACCAGAGAAGAGGGAATCCCGTTCCCACCTTCCCATGCTGAATCATAATTAACTACTATTAGGTTTTCCAACAAAGCTTTTTTGCCAATTTATCTATAAAGCTTAGGCATGAAACAGGGATGTAAAGGTCTAACAAAGAAACACAATAGTAATAGAATCAGCACACATTCAGTGACTGACAAAATGCAAACTCATCAAGTCACTAACTGTGTTTTGTACCATTAGAGCATCTGCCTCCAATGAGGGTATGTTTTTTCAAGTACCCCCATAATAATGGGGCCCATAGTTAATAATAACACTCTCTTGAGGCTACTGATCCTAAAATAATACCATCATTTGGCAAGATAGTTAATTTCCCAAGTAAGGCATGACA
Organism: Tolypeutes matacus; assembly: GCA_026826555.1. Taxonomy (NCBI): domain Eukaryota; kingdom Metazoa; phylum Chordata; class Mammalia; order Cingulata; family Chlamyphoridae; genus Tolypeutes; species Tolypeutes matacus. The sequence goes on along the minus strand of JAKSZT010054262.1, from coordinate 164,720 downwards.
TTTTTTTTAAAAGTACACCTCACTTCTTAAAGGTACTACACTTGGGGCTACCATGGTTTTTCACAAAAACTAGTGTCCATTAGCTATAAAACACAACCCCTGCTGTTTGGAAGGTTTTATATAAAAAGTATAATTATATTTCAGCATGGCCTAAACTTAAAGGTTTATTCTTTGAATTGAAACCAGTAAAAATTTCTCTTGATCTGAATAAGAAGCCACTAATGTGGATCACGAAAAAGGAATTTTTCCTAAACAAAAGGAATATAACATTTTTTAAAATTCTTTTTCCTTTGCTTTTAAGTCCACTAAATTTGTCATTTGCCCCCAGTCTGCTATCAATATACATAATGTCAAATATTTTTCTTTTTTTTTTGGTAAGAGTACTTTTTGTTCCCAAACAAAATTTTATACAAAATTTCAATATATAAAAGAGGCAAAAGCAGAGATGAGGCAAGCTATACAGGACCTCTGAAGATCCCTAGAGTTCTAACACAGCATGAAAAGTAAATGGTCTTGCCCATTTTCTAGATCAAAGACTAAAATTCTCAAATGAAAGATGGTAAGATCTTTTCAAAATTAAATGGGGCAAGGCAAGAACTCTTTCTAAATTTGATTACAAGTTTGTTTATAAATAACTAAAAAAAAAATTCCCACATACATAGTCACCCAAAGACTACAACTTCAATCTCAAGTTTTTAAATGTTTTTTTTTTTTTGCCTAACCTCAGAGGAAGTTAACTATAATTCAGTAACTCTTACAGTTTTACTTCAACCGTCAAGTAGGATTAATCTTATTATTATTTAAGTTGCATGTAGAATGTAATCTCACTTTTAAAATTTTTTCTGTATGACCATTCAACCATTCACTCAACCTTCCATCTGTATATAGCTATTGAGAGATGCCTACCTTGATAACACCTTAAAGTTAATAACAATGATTATTCTTAAATGATAGGAAGCTGACTGATTATTTTACTCTATTTTTTGTAATACCTGAATTTTCTGTAATAAATATTTTTTATAAAACAAATTCATTAGTAAAAAAAAAAAAAAACCTCATTTCATGAATAACTACAATGAAACCCCAAACCTAAAAAGCATACTTCTCTATTTCCTTAACAACTGTTTAATACCAAATACTAAATCTGTGTGCTTCTCTAAGTGTCATGGGGTATAAGAAAGTATCAAACAATTCCTGCTCCAAAACTTTATTACCTAGTGAAACAAACAAGACTAATAAATAAGAAATAATTAGCATCCAATATAAATCAGAATAGATATAATAGCTAAACTGAGCGCCTGCTATAGACCTTACACTGCCATTAAGATTTAGAAAAAATATATATAGATATAGCATACACTCTCCAGAAAGATTTAAGTGAAAACAAATAATCAACCTCACACATAATTTTAAAAATACAAATTAAAACAATGAAATGGTATTTCATACCCATCAAATCAAAGTTACTAACTTTTCTTTTTAAGGTTTATTTATTTATTTATTTATCTTCTCCCTCCTCCCATTGTTTTGTGTTCCCTGTCTGCTCTCTGTGTGTTCTTCTGTGTCTGCTTGTTTTCTCTTTTAGGCGGCACCGGGAACCGATCCTGGGACCTTCTGGAGTGGAAAGAGGTACTCAATCTCTTGCTCCACCTGAGCTCCCTGGTCTGCTGCGTCTCTTATTGTCTCTCTTCTGTATTTCTTTGTTGCGTTGTCTTGCTGCGCCAGCTCCCCGCATGGGCCAGCACTCCTGCGTGGGTTAGCACTCCCACACGGGCCAGCACTCCCGCATGGGCCAGCTTGCCTTTCACCAGGAGGTCCCTGGAATCGAACCTTGGATCTCCTATATGGTAGACGGGAGCCCAATTGCTTGAGCCACATCCACTTCCCATTATTAATGTTTGATAACATAGTAAGAATTAACAATTAAAAAACAATCTGAGGGAAGTGGATGTGGCTCAAGTGGTTGGGTGCCCGCCTCCCACATGGGAAGTCCCAGGTTCAGTTCCGGGTGCCTCCTGAAAAAACAAAAACAAACAATAAGCAAAACAAATGAAAAAACTCAGAGAAGCCGATGTGGCTCAGTGGTGCGCTGGCTTCCCACATGCAAGGTCCTGGGTTCGATCACCGATATCTAAAAAAAAAAAGCTGAGAAAAGCAGGCTTCTATAAGAAAATACATTAACCTCTCATAGTATTTTGCTTTTCAGTAATTGAAAGAAACAAAGATACTGAGAAATATTTCACGTCTACAAAATAAATATTGCACAATGTCAAACAGCAATCAACACAGGCTTGGTATTGGGGAGCAGTAAGGTGAGGAGTGAACTGTGGCATATGTGTATACATGTCTTGACTAAGGGAGAGAACTGCTATCTTAGCTCAAGCCTTTTGATTCTAATGCTACCGGATAATAATTTTTCAAAAGAAGCCATCAATCTAGATTTTTAAGCAAAATCTTCCATTTTTAAAATCTTAGCTCAATTTTTAAAAAACCCTGTTTGGGTCAAATAAAATGCTTTTGTAGCAAGAGTGGAGAACTCTTTTCATTTCTATAATACAGATAGAGAAAGGCCTTCTCATATACTGATCTTTGGAATACAGATTGGGGCAGCCTTCTGGAAGTGCCATTCAAAATTTCTATCAAAATTTAAAATGAAATACCTTTTGCCTTAGCAATTCCAATTTTAGAAAGTTTAAACTGAAAAACTGCCAACAGGCTAAGCAACTGGTACCAGGTCTCTCTGGAAGTTGGGATAGATGGGGCTGAAATCTTTAGTAGGCTTGCTTCAAAATATGTTTAATAAGCAGTTAGGTCACTCGATCCCCTCCCCTACTCACACCTAGCCCGAGCACTGTCCTCCCTCTCTCTGGCAGAAGACTGGAGACCCATCACCAAGGCTAAATTCATTTAACAGAAGATATTCTGCAGAAATGCTGGTGAATGCAGATTTGAACTAAAATTAGCAACTCTAACCAAGAGAAAGGAAAAAATGGCAGCGGACTACACCAACAGACTAAAACAGGTCTCTCTCAAGCATTTAAGCATAAATAATGCCACTAAGACTAAGCCTGGACTATTTGTTGGTCTGTGGATCCAGGACTTAGAGATCAAAGGTTTTGAAGACCCCAAAATAAGCAAAGAAATTTAAGAGAATTAAAAGAGAATAGATAGAGAGACTGGGGGAGTTACTTTAAAAAGCCATGGGACTTTATCACAGGGAGAAATGAAATGTTCCTTGCTTGGATTATTCTGCTATGCATTTATCTCCCCTGGGGACTTCAAGGGGATGGCTATAACTATAGTACTGGCCGACAGAAGATAATGCAGGTCACTTATCACGCCATCCTTCAAGGCTAACATCATAGTGCTTTATGTCCATTACTATTACATTTGTAAAAATAAATTAATACAAAGCTAAAGATACAAATCATTTTCTTTCTCTGGTTGAAAAGGAATTCCCCCTTTTGATTTAGGAATTTTATTTCTGAAATTCAAGTTTGGAGAAATAATTGACTATATTTGTAAGTTTATATATAAGCATTGTTTGTGGGAGCGGATGTGGCTCAAGTGATTAAGCTCCCACCTCATACATGGGAGGTCCCAGGTTCAGTTTCCAGTGCCTCTTGGAAAAAAAAAAAAATCAAACAAGTAAACAAATGAAAAAACCAACTCCAGGAAGCCAATGTGGCTCAGCAGTTGAGCACCTGCTTCCCACATACAAGGTCCCAGGTTCAATCCCCAGTACCTCAAAAAAACAAAACAAAACAAAAAAAAACAACCATTGTTTGTAAAGATAAATTTGAAAAACAATTAAATGACTTATGAAGGGAAAGTATAAATAGATGACAGTGCATTAATGCAACAATTGGGAAACACATTTACACAATTAGATCTATACAAACTAATATGGAAAGCTTTCAAAGATATATTTAAAAAGTTGTAGAAGTTATATACATGTGTATATAATCTCAATTTTTCTTTTTATATAAATGTGATTCTGTATCTATGAAAAAATTCATATGGATGCATACATACAGGAAAGGAGAAAAAAAGGGCTGAAGGGATATATATATTTAAAGCCACAGGCTAGACCAAGGTTTATTAACCATCACACTACTGACATTTTGGGCCAGATAATTCTTCATTGTGGGGGGCTGTTTTATGCACAACGCTTAGAGGCATCCCTGCCCTCTACCCACTAGATGCCAGTAGCAGTCCCCAATTATGACAACCAAAAACTTTTCCAGACATTCCCAAATGACTGCTGACAGGGCACAACTGCCCACAATTGAAAATCACTGAGCTAGACTGACCCAGCTTGTATTAGTGGTCAAAGAAAAGCCATTGGCAAATTGAGTGTTTCTAACAAAGGTCTAAGTCCCAATACGAACCGACCTTAGAACAAGACCCTCTGCAGCCCTCCACCTCATATGAGGATAGCCTAGGCCATCAAACAACTTGAGCGCTTGCCTTCTGCCTCTGGGCCAATCCGGTACTGATACCTCCTCTGTGGCAGATGGCACCAGAGTCTAAGACACTGAAATAAGGCAAAAGATTTTCCAGTATCATCCCAGATTATTAATGTTTTGAGAATCTTTTATCAAGTCATGCTTATTTCTCAGCATGTAAATAAATATTTGTCTGAGGCCTCTATCTGACGAGCATGCTTGCATTACCTGTTAATCTGCCAAATTGTGATTACTTCTACATATGAGATTGCACCACTTTCTATATAACAGATGGAGCATATTTCAAAGTCTCTTTTGAATTGTAATTTTCCATGCTGCCTACCTTAACTAGGACCTTGTCCCAGGACCTTCTGTACTTCCTACTGCCTAGCAACTCCTCTATTCTGTACTTTCTACCCTTTGGTCCTAATACAAGTTAAATTAAGCTTTGCTTTTTCCCAAACTGTCTCAATTCCCATTATAACATGAGGCTGAGCAAAATATCCCCTTCTACTAATCATTTATTTCCTATAGCAAAAAAAGTTATAATGACAACTAAAAGCCCTTAACTTGGTAAAAAGTTTTTGTTGTTTTTTTAACTATTTGTTATAGGATCGTCAATCAATAGATGCTACTACCTCCTTTTCCAATTTCCCCAAGGCAGCCACTATCCTATCATGATGCCACTTACAGCTTTCTCTTCCATCCCAAACCATCTTGAAAGCCTATTTTATTTGCCTTTTGAGTCCTTTATTGTATTTACTTATGGGCAAGTAGGAATTCCTTAACCTGGTTCTTTTCACTTATGTCTGCCTGCCATGGATTATTTTGGACATGAACTATCTACACTAGAAAGACATTTGTCCTCATCTATAATAGAAAACATCCTTAAAGTTCCTACCTACTAGTTTCACAAATACATGCTTTCCTGTATTTGACTGGCTATTGCTGATAGCAGATAACAGAATATGATTTCTTCTTCATTAAGCTTTTATTATGGCTGACACCCCAGAATCAGAAAAACCTAAAAAGGCTTTCTCCTTTCTTAAGAAGCCTTGTCCAGACCTCTGGTACCAAGTCTCTCTGATTTAAAAAGCCCATTACTCTCTTTTGCCACAAAAATTAGAAGCTACTCTTAATGAGCTAACACAGACTTGTGGAGCTAAAAAGCACCCTGATGTTTTTTATAGTTCTATGCTAGACTTAGCAGCAGCCAGTTGGGCTACAGGTCAGCATTCAGTGTCAGTGGGCGCTGTTGTACCTTAATCTTAGCTCCCCTACCTATGATTCTTCTATATATGGCTGAAGCACTCCTAAAGATCAAAGCACAGCATCTGTCTAATGCAGGAATGACAAAGAATAAAATTATAGTCTCCTCTCTTGGTCATATTAACCACAACACAATGGCAACTGGTAGAAAATCCTATAATTGCTTTTATAATTATAGCTCCTGACACAACCATAAGATGACTTCAAAGATATCCCACTCTCCAATTCTGTTCTCATCTTTTATGTGGACAAGACCTGCGCCAGTAAGACCCTTAGGGAAGGTAGGTTTGGGTTTATTGTCTGTTCCTAACATAAGGGAGTAGAAAGTTTCCTTTGTCTTCATTACATTCTGACTAGGTGGCTACCCCTGTTGCTTTGACTAGAGTGTGTACTTTTTTATCCTGTTTGGAGTTCATGGGGCTTCTTGGATGTGTATATTCATGTCTCCCATCATATTTGGAAAGTTTATGGCCCCTTTCTCTCTCTTCTCATGGGCCTCCTAAAAACATATGTTGATATGCTTGATGGTGTCCCACTGGTCCCTCAGGCACTGTTCATTTTTTTTTAGTCTTTTTTCTTCCTGCTCTTCAGACTGGATACTTTGAATTGTCATATCTTTGAATCCACATATCCTTTCTTCTACAGGCTCAAATCTGCTTTTGAACATCTCTAGCGGATTTTTCATTTCAGTTATTAAAGTTTTCAGCTCCTTATTTGTTTGGTTCCTTTTTATAATTTTGATTTTTTGATACTGTCATTTTATTCATACATTTTCTTAATTTCCTTTAGTTCTTTATCCATTGGTTCCTTTAGCTTATTGAGCATATTTAAGACAGTTGATTTAATGTAACTGACTAATAATTCCAATGTCTAGGCTTCCTTGGGGATAGTTTTGTCAAATTATTTTTTTCCCATAAATGGGCCATACTTTCCTGATTCTTTGTATATTTTGTGATTTTTTTCTTGAGAACTGGACATTCTCCTACTCCTCAAGGATTGCCGATTTTGGACTATTTATGATTTTTCCCAAACTATTTTTGCAAAGTGTGTATTCCTTGTTACGCATAGCCACAGAAATTTCTGTTACATTATCTTTGCAGTCAACCAGTGACCTGACAAAAGTTTTTGTAAATGTCTGGCTCCAAAAAGGAAAGGAAAAAAAGAAAGCATACTATCTCTTTAACTCTTCTTTACTTTTATGTCTCATAAATCTGCCAAAATTTATTCTGATTCTCATTATGTTTCTGTAGCCTGCTACACCTCTGAAGTTCATAATCACAGACAGTAGTAAAAATATTGGGAATCTCTTACCTCAACTGAATAAATTTCTAATTGTATTGATACAAAACATCTTGCTCAGTAGAAACCTCATGAAATTATACATGGAAAGTTCTGGCTGATGCTGCAGTTGAAGGCAGAGGCTATATGCCCTTCAGATAACCTCTGAACATCAGTGTCCCAACCCACTTTTTTTTTTAGTTTTTTTTTTTCAACCCACTTTTGTTGTAACCCAAATGCTTTCTCTCACAATATACATATAATCTCTGACAAGGAACAGGGATTCAAAGGGAGGCAATAATAAGTTAGGAATGATTGATATACCCAAAATTATTGTCAATGAGGAAAAATAACACTGCTTATCCTGTCATATTTGTTAAGTGAGCAGTGTGAGCAACTCTATCAAGACAAAGAATACCAAACCAAGCTTATCCATGAGGGCAATAAGTAAATATTCAAATTACATCCAAATTAAAAAATGTCCTTCATGTTAGTTATGTTTTTAGAATGAGGAGTACTGAAACCATTAGACATTATCCCTAGAGTAAGGATATTCTTGCCCATTATTGAGAAGATGGCATGTTTACAGGTCAGACTTAAAGGAACTTTGCTAATGCGTACAAATTTTAACAATGCTATCATTGTCTACATCACCTGGAATGAGCTAGAAGAGTGGAACATTAAATTAAAATACTGTCAAATAAACTAGTCCATGACTAAGAGAGGCATAGCTAATAAAAAGATCTACTACAACCTATTCTACAGAGCAGTGAAGGTGAGCTTTAAAAATCATACACCAGAGAGCATGTTTCTCATCACATTTAGAATAAACTCCAAATTCATGAGGCTTTACATCAGGCCTGCTTGCTTCCCTGACCCTATCTTGTAGCAGTCCCCCTCCTTTTCTATTCCATTAAGTTATAATGCCATCAAGGTGTGCAAACAGAGAAGGTACATGATAAATGACCCAAAAAGCAAGCTTGTTGCACACTATTATTAAACTAACCTTCTTATTATTAGGGAAGAAATCATAGACATTTGTAAGGAAAACCAGCCTCACCCACCAATCCTCAACTACGTCATTCACAAGCAAAATCCATTCCAGAAAGAATAAAGAATATAGTAGTGGATTCTTCAAGATGTGGGCATTTGTGTCTGTAAATAAATGTAGTATCACCTTAACTCAACACCAAGACTTTATTTATATTTATAAATATATATAAATATATATATGTATATAACTGTCACACTGGAACCTCCTCTGAGATTGCAAATGCATATGTCCACTTTAACATGCAATGCTATGAGGTTTATTCCAGAAAGCTTCAAACTTACTTAGAAATCTTAAGGGGGGAAACGGTAAAGTTAAAAGCTGTCTATATGACTTCTTTCACCATGTTTGTTAGACAGAAAACATTTTTTTATATAGGCTTACTATACACTTCTCTTTCTCACACTCTCCCCAATAATTATTGGAAAACTGACAACGCAAGTCTCTAGCAGATCTGTTGCCAGCACAAAGTAAAACTATTTCTTCAACAAATTCAAGGGCACATTGGATCACACCAATTTATTATGTTACTCACAATAGTTATTTAGCTATACAATTCCTGAAAACAAATACCAAAAGTAACGATATCAAACAACATATGCAAGGTAACTGCCAATAATGCTGTCCTTTCTAGAAATTCTCAAAGCACATCCCCTTCTGAGAGATTTTCTTATACAGTCATGCAGTCTCCAAGGTTTTTTACACACACACACCCCTTCTCTCAGGTCCCATCCCCATCCTGGTTGTAGCTAACAAGCCTGCTGATGGAGGCCTGACCTTAGGGCATCATCAATAGGTTGGCTGATGTCCCATGAAGACGCCTGATATTAAACCATGCTCATGTCCCCCAAATCTTCCACACTGGATGGTGATTAGCAGTAAAATCTTTATAGGAGGTTTGAATGTGAAATAAAGAGAAGGAAGTAGAATCCAAGACAACAAAACAAAAGAGATAAACAAAAGCCATAAAATAGTCAAAATTGTGAGTAAGCAAAAGTCAGTCAGTCTTAAGCAGAGATAAAGAATAGCTTGAGTCTCCATATTGACAGAGCAGTAGAGTAGCAAGGGACAAGGTGTTTGTTAGCTGAGGTGAAGGGATGATCAACTCCCTTGAGCTGCATTATATCCTATTCAATGCATCCCCATTCTCCTTGAGGTCTTCTGAAATGGTTTCCTATTCTTATTCTCCCTGTGGAGCTTTTCTATAACTCTATATTTCATGAGTATGTCTCTGCTTCTTACAAAATGAAGTTTGTTCACCTCCAAATGTTCTTTTCCTCATCTTTTGCATCTCAATGAATGATACATCATCCATCCAGCTACTCAAGCCAAATATCTGAGAAGTGGTGTTTTTTTTTTTTTTTTTTTCCATACTCCAAACCCACTCCTGCATTAGGGCTTTTGCATAAGCTGTGGCCTTGGTCTAGAATGCTCTTCTCTAGAGCATTGGTTCCAACTTGTCTTTCAGATCTTTGCTTAATTGTCTCATCATCTGACCAGAGTAGTCATTTGATCACTTGCTATCACATCATTTGAATTCTCTGTATAACTATCACCAGCATTTGAAACTTTTCATTTATCTTTCTATTTCTCTCTCTCCCCCATTAGATTTTAAGTTCCTGGGAATAGGGGCTACTGGAATGCCTATCAGTATACATTTTCCTTCTCCTTTCTTTCTTTAAAAAAAATCAGGATTTTCATTCAGGTATGGACTCCTGGGCTTTGGAGAAGCTGATCCTCCTATCGCCCCAACTCCAAGGAATGGTAAGACTGACCAATGAAAACCTCGTATTTCTTGCCAATGATTGGTTCAGAAATGAGCATGTGGCTCGATTCTGGTCAATAAGATAAAAAGGAAGGTTTGCTAGAGGCATCTGAGAAAGTTGTTCCTCACTGCTAAAAAAAAAAAATCATGGAAAGCTGTAGTCTTTTTCTCTCTCTGGACATCAATGAAGAAACATGCAGTTCCAAATGCTCCTGGCTACCACACTACATCTATAAAAGGGAAAAACTTTAAGATGAAGCCAAGACTATAGATGCAGAGCAGACAAAAGAAAGAATTTGAGTCCTTGATGGCATAGCTGAATTACCAGTTCAACCAACCTGAGAGCCCATCCTATCTCTGTACTTCCTCATATGTGAGCTAATAAATTTCCTTGTTGTCTAAACCAATTTAGGTTAGATTTTCTATTACAGCTGAAAATACTAGGGACTTTACCTACCATGTTCACTATTATATTACCAGCACCTAGAATAATACCTAGAATACAAAGGACACTTAACAAATATTTGTTGAATGAATAAATTAGAATCTAAAAGAGTAACTTATGAAGGAGAAAGAATCTATTCTCCTTTTAGCCCATTTAAGTATAAATACACTAAGTTCCTTTAAAAACAGGTATATACTTAAATACTATTAAGCACAAAAATGTTCTTAACATAGATTTTGAAAGGTCAACCTAATATCAAAATATGTCATCATTACAAAAGGACACTTGGGAGGATCAGGGATTCTATTTCTATAACAGCTTTTGAAAATGCCACTATCAAAAAAACATGCATACATTTTATAGACTTACAGGTTCTTGGGGTTCTGTTTCTTCCCATGCTCCCCAACCATCATCTTCCCAGTTTGTTGATTTACCTTTTTAGAAAAAAAAGATACAAAGTGCTTACATGAAACAAAGGGCTTGATATATTTTAAGAACATTTTCTCTAAACATATAATGTTGATGTTAAGAAAACAATGATAAATTGTATTACATCAGGATTTTATTTTATGTATTGATAATCGGGAAACATTTGGTGTGCTAAATTTCCAAATCTATAATAGTAAAATTGTAGAATTTATTGGACATCAAGTTTATCCACATTTAAATTAAACTGCAAAGGTAATTTTTAAAAATCCAAAAATGGCAAATATTTGGTACTTTGGACTTCAGAAAAATTAAATATACACAATGACAGAAACACCATGAGATAACTTAAAAAGCGACTTATTTTTCTATAAGACAAGGTATCAGTGAAAGAGAAACTGAATTTTGAAATAAGACAGCCTTTTTTGATACTTTGTGGTTTCTTCTTACACATGGAACATCCTCTAGGATTAAAATTAGATAGTCAGCAAGTACTGCAATATAGACTACAAAACCCAGGCAGATTTGGAGAGTGTAATCCCTTACACACTACTCATCTTGTTTGACATAGTTATCTTTGATTTATCTTTTATGAAATTACATCAAAAAAGAAAGAAAACTACTACTCTGAGAGAAACCTTAGATAATACTTCATGGATACTATTTCGATTTTAATTAGAAAAAATTAATAAGGTCTAAATATACTGTGAACAGAACAGATAGCTGCTTATTTTATAAATTTAGGCTCCAGAATCAGATTACCTAGGTTCAAATTCTGGATCCAGTACTTACTAACTCTGTGATCTAGGGCAAGTGACCCTGTATCTATAAGTTTTGGTTCTCTTATCCCTAAAGCATGGAAAATAATAACCACATCTGGTAGGGCTGTCATGAGGATGAAATGAGATAGCAATGTCTGATACATAAATTCCCTATGCTAGCCATCAAAGACTTAGCCATAATTCAAATGCTATAAAATATAAATAAAATATTGTCTTTAAATAGTCAGTTTTAAAATTCAGGGGAAAAGTCAGTTTAAAAGGTGGGACTGAACCTAATATCTAGGGAGGCTTAGAGTAGAAAGCAAATATAGAACTTTAACTTACATGCAAGACTTTAAAAGTTGCTAAAATCAATTATAATTTGATTTTTTTAAAAATCAGTTACATAGTCTGATATTTGGAATCATTGCTCAATTAGCTTTGTGGCAATATTCTCATCTTTGGCATTTAAATATCAAATTACTACCTAACATACCAACACTGCTAGGTATATATTAAGTCTAAAATAGTGCTATCATTTGAGTAACACTGTATAACTTACAGATTTTCATTTACCAATAATTTAAACAATTTAATAAATGTTCTGTTATATGCCATGTGTCAAACCCTGTGGTAGGAGCTGAGAAAAATATAAACATACTCTTTACCCTTAAATAATTTGTGATCTAGTATAGAAGACATACATACATACACCTATAATAAATGGTGAGTGCTAAAATCCACTACTATGGGAATTCAAATAAGGGAGTGAGAGAGAGAGATGAAAAAATTACAGTGAAGAGGTGTCATTTAAACAAGCTCTGTAAACAAGGAACTTTTCAAATATACTTGGAAAAAAGGTCAATAAGGGCAAAGACAAAGAAGCAAAAAGATGTGATGCACATTTTAATGGTTATCACAAAACAACCACAACTAACATGTACTGAGCATTTCTATATGCCTAAGTACATTATAGACATTGATCCATTAAAACATCACAAGGATCCTTTATCATTCCTACTTTAGGAATGAGAGTTTAAATAGCTTGACCAAGATGACATAGGATTAAGTGGCAGAGTGGGGCTTGAATTCAAGTCTTTCTGAGTTCCAAAGCCCATGCTCTTAAGTATTATAAGTACTTCTAGTGTGGCTTATGAAGAACAAGATTAGAGGATACTGGGGTTTATAATTAAGGCCAAAAATAAGAGAGTACTTCTCTTAGAACATTTCCTTGATAGTGAAATTTGGAGGTTGTTCTGTTTTGTTTTGTTTTTAACTTGGAAAATTATAGTTTTCTCTTTGACAAGCTAATTCAGTTAAGCAATCTCTTTATTTTGCTAGTTTCTGCTGCACCAAAGACAACTGCCTGATTGTGGGCTGATGGCAGCTAGGCCATTCCATTTATCTAGCTTTAGAAAAATGCATCCTCTTTTGTAGGAGAAAGCAAAGTGCCTAGAAAAACTCATCCTTCTGAAGTCCATGATTCAATTTTTAAATTCTCTGTAATGCATTTATCAAATTACCACAACCTCAAAAAGACCATGTGGAATTTAACACTTCAGGAAAGTCAGCTAATCACTTGTTCATTTGTTCATTCCTTCGTTCATCCATTTGTTTTTTTCAACAAGTACAGCATCTACTAGGTGCTGGACACTGCACTAAGCACTGGAGATACAAAAACAAATGAGCTTAGTTTGTACACATAACCTTGTTAAATGCTGTACAAAATACAACTATGGAACTGTATTATTTCTCCTCTAAATCATTGTAAGAAGAACCTGACTCAATTCACAAATGACTCATACAATCAAATGGTATTTTGGATTTCCTGTCCTGCAGAGACCCAATATCTCTTTACGCAACAATCCAAAACATCCAGAAAAGGAACGACCTTGACAAATGCTTTCTTTATACAAGATATTTGTGCTCATTTTAGGGTTTATCATTTCTCATTGCCCTTTACTGAGGAGGTCCTAATCAATAAGAGGGCATCTCTTGAAAAAAATTCAACTAGGCATCTCCTATCACAGGACTGTATTTTCCCAAAGAAATTATGATTTGAACAGAGGTTAGAACAGGTAGGTTAAACATGCTTTTGTTGGTTGGTCTGGAATACTATATATACAATACTAGGAGAAAATGCATTCCAAATTCTAGTTAACTTAAAAATGGGAAACATTTGCAAACTAGGCACTGCTTTTGTGACCAATTCTGCTCAGTGCCAATGATATCATTTTTGCTGCCTCTTCATTTCTATTGAAAATCATTTAATACTGTTTTGCAGGCTGCCCTTTGACAGCTATTGTCAGCTGCTGAAAGTGTTAGAATCTCAGCACTTTACCAAGGTAACTTCTCATGCCTTCAAACTATGCAGGCAGGCCAAGCACATTTTGCAGGAGGGAAGAAAGTGATGGTTTAGGTCGAAAAATTAGCTGATGAATGTCTAATAAAGCTGCCATTCATGTAAGGAATTTTATTCAGGCAGTCTTTCCTGCTGGTAACTTTTCTATGGAGGATGATATTCTTCACTCAATATCATTAGCAATGTTTAACTGATCAGAGATAAAGGTTACAGATAACCATCGCAATTTGTTTAATCTATATTTGAGAACTATGCACTGTTTTAGGTTAATATGGAACATTACTGTAAAGCCTTGAGGTCTATAAACTCTATGTGACCAAGAAGAAATAAGACTAATTTACCTAATTTATTATAAATTACTATAAAGACAAGCTAAAAATAATTCACCATGATTGTCTTTTAGGAGAATAAAGAAATAAAAGTCTCCTGTAGGCCAGGATCGTTTGAAAGGAAAGTTCCAAGTCCTGGCATAATTTAAGAGATAAAACAGTTTAAGAGAGTATATTACAGAGTAAGGAAACCACGGCAGCCAAGTTCTTCCTCAGGATGATCTGTTGTCCAGTGTAAAGATTCCAAACACCCTACAAAACCACCAAATCATATAGCCATTGACAATTATCCAGTTTTCCTAATGAGCAATGTGGCACTCGTTTAAATTAAAGGCTAGACTATAAATTCTAGGGTAATTTTATGTGTTCTTTCCCATTTATTAAATAAATGAGCAGCAATCACTCAATCTCTAAAAGGTAATTCTTTAAATGACAAAGTCGTAACTGCCTGTGTCCTTCATTTTATAGAAAAAGTACAATCCAACGAATCTGACAGAAAATGAATAAAACTGCATTCCCATTCATTGCTTTCATAAAACCAGAGTAACAGTTTCTCTTGTAATCCCCCCCCCCCCCCCCCCCAGAGCCTTAAAACCTTTGCAAGGAAGATATTAAATAATGAGTTAGGGATAACTGTGTTTCAGGGATGGCCCCACTCTCAAAGAATCTGTTTCAGGAGGTCTACAATAGGTCCAGGAATCTGCATTTACCAACTCTCCCACACCCCCCAAATCTAAGGGAAGTGGTCCACAGATCACACACTGAGGAACACTACCTTCAAGACTTGTTATACCAATAACATGTCCTAAATACTTTTTTCTTTGCCAGCCAACCCCCCTTCTTTCTATTCCTCACTTCAATGGGATCTTTCACTCACTGTGGGCAGTCTTCAACATTGCCGTCCAAGAGAAATATAATAAGTCACATATGCAGTATGAGGCAGCACAGGTCTAGAACAACAGTCAGGTCTCTAGTGTTGGGTTGCCTGCTTGGATGCCCAGTTTTACCCCTGAAGAGTTTCAAAACATTGGCAATTTATTTAATTTCTTACTGCCTCAGTTTCCTCTTTAGCAAAATGAGGTTACTAATTATATTTACCTCAAAACTGTCATGAGGATGAAATGAGTTAATATATGTTACACAATTGGAACTGTGCTTGGCACATAGAAGCCCTCAAAAGCTGTTACAATTATCACTCTCCAAACACATCACCCTCACTCTTTGCTCTCTGCTTTTGCCCGTCTGGAACCTGTCCATTAAATGGCTTCCAGTTTCTCTCTACCTCTCCAAACCCAACTTCTCCTCCAGAAATCAGAGTTTTCTTTCATTCACCAATGACCTTTTCTTCCTATGACGCCACAGCATCTGACTATGTTTTTCATTCAGAATTTATTTTCATTCAGAATTTAAATAGTGCTTTGGATTATTTGGTCCATTAATTTGGAACCATCCAATTTATCACCAATGTACATCTGTCTATACAAATAAACTCTTAGAGGATAGGTATGTGTCTACTATGTGTACACACACTTAAATCACACATGTATATAAATATTTTCAACACCATGGGTACATAATAACTATTTGCTGAATGAATAAAGTCTTTGAATTTAAACCACATTCAAAATGCCTCCACACCCCCTTAAAAGCAGCTGGATTTAAATTAACATTTTAAAATATAGTGAGAAAATCAGTTGTTGGTTCTAAAATTTGCATTTCAACAGGAATGCAAAATAAGACTTTTTTAAATAAACTTTACAGACTATATATTCAAGATCAAAACCATCTTTTAAAAATAACTTTTCTATGTAAAATTATAATAGTATTGATAATTCTGTTCTATTCCATTCCATTTTAATTAGTGATTAAAAAGTACCAATTCCTAACTTTAGTTTTGAATAAGAAGTAATAGGAAAAATAAAGCATTTTTGTTCTACCTCAAGTCTAAGTGACAGAATTGGATTAAGTAGGAAAAACTCCTTTAGAAATCTAGTTTAGAATAAATGGCTTGATACGTCTTAATGGATCTTTATATTTCATCATACACAAAAGGTATTTTTCAATATTTTGAAATAAAACTTGTATCTGAGCTAACAAAAGATCCTGCATCAATAATGGAAAACTAATATACTCATTCAATTATGTGAGACTTTCAACAACTGAATTTCTGGTCAGAGTTAGGAAAAAAATAGTTACAAGGGTCATTGAGTTTCCAAATAAACATAGTCCCATTCTGAAGTGGTATTTAAAAAAGAAAAAAAAGAACATCCACATTATTTTTAAATTGTGTCTGCACTCCATTATGCAAATGTTCTTTTTGCCAGAGAATATAGCAGATTATAGTGAAAACGGCTCAAAAATAGCAAATATTGCCTACTGGAAAAATCTGAAAATAGATCTTAAGACTGCTTCTCTAGACTTATTACTTTCATGCTATGATTCACATGCCAGATGTTGCTCCTTAAGTAGTCATTTTACAACTATATTACATGAGGACAGCATTCCAGATGTAAGTACTATACCTCCAAGGTACATATTTTAACTAGGCTTTCTTTCTTACCTCACTTTCTGTACAATCTATTGATAAAATGGCATTTCTAGGCACAAGAGGATTTCTACTTAATTTTGAACCTTTATTTATTATTATTTATTTTGAGCCAAGCCTTTCTTAAGAGATGAACTCCCTTTAAATTTTATTCTTTTCACATTCTTAGCCATTTTTCCTCAAAATCACAGAAAATTAAGAATGGCATTGAGGAGTCAATTTGAGTCTGTCAAAAACTTTGCCACAGGGGAGCAGATGTGGCTTAAGCAGCTGAGCACCCACCTCCCACATGGGAGGTCCTGGGTTCAGTTCTAGTACCTCCTAAAGAAATTGAGCAAACAATGAGCAAACAGACAAGAAAGCCAACACAGGGGAGCTGATGTGGCTCAGTAATTGGGCGCCAGCCTTCCTCATACAAGGTCCCAGGTTCAAGTCCCGGCCCCAGTACCTCAAAAAAGAAAAAAAAAGTTTGCCAGCTTAAATTATTTTGTTAGTCTACCTCATTTGCTGAAATTACTGTTGACTCTTCTTTTCATACCACATCTTGAATCATACCTTCTCTATATACATACAAAATTAATAAGCTGATCCCCAACCAACTTACATGATATGGAGAATAATAAAGAGGTGCAAGATGGAATTTTAAATAATAGTAACAAAAAGCAACTACTATCTTATTAATAACTTTTCATTCCTTAACTTTTTTTTAGAGATTTTATTTATTTATTTATTTATCCCCCCTTGCTGCTTGTGCTTGCTGTGTCCATTTGCTGTGCGTTTTTCTGTGTCTGCTTGTTTTCCCTTTGTTGGGTCGTCCTGCTGCACCAGCTCACAGCGCCGTGCGGGCTGGCTTGCCTTCATCAGGCTTGCCTTCCCATATGGTAAACGGGAGCCCCATTGATTGAGCCACATCCGCTTCCCCCTTAACTTTTTTATACCTATCACTGAACAGGTCTATTTTGAATAGTCTAGAATAGTTGGTAACATAAGCATAACCCCCCCCCCTTTTTTTTTGAGGTACCAGGGGCCGGGAATTGAACCCAGGACCTCCCATGTGGGAGGCGGGCGCTAAATCCCTTGAGCCACATCCACTCCCCATAAACCCTTTTTTTAAACCCTTATCAAGTTAAATAGTTTGCTTGAATGAATAAAATCAATGACTAAAAAATGTAAAATGTAACCACAACATTCTCTGGAAAGGATTTTTTCCCCTGGAGAGATTAGATTATACTAGTATCAAAAAACTGCCAGCCTCTCACTTAACAAGTGATATAGTCATTGAAACTTTTAAACCGCAGAGAAAACATATTTTAATTCACTCATCAAAAAATAATAATGGAAGTCTTGTTCAGTGAATTTCCAATAAAAGAGTAATTCTACCAACGAAAGCTTAAATGAGAAATTCAACTTTTGCTTTCCACAGCTTTATTTAATTCCCAAAATACATTATTCTGATTTGCTTCTGAATAGTCTGTCCTCATAAACTAAGCGTATGTTTTTCATTTAACAAGGACCCCGAAGCTAGAAAGGAAATTGAATTCTAGAAGTGGACAATTAATTTGACAGTATTTGCTTTTTCCAATATGAGTATGTCAAGATCAAAAACTAAATGAGAAACTGAAACCATTAAATGTTAGGAAAAGAAACTTAATTTAATCTCCATGCTCTAATAAAAGATCCTATTAGCACAGGAGCAAATTCATTTCCATTCTGAGACAAGAAAAAAGGAGATAATGAACTTGTTTCTATAAAAAGCAAGAACCTCTAGAACCTATGACTTGTAAATAATTCATGGGGGCTCAACAAATGTTACCTGGATTTTTTTTTTTTTTTTTTTTTTTTTTTTGAGCAAGGCAAGGAAAACATCATACAGCACAAAGTTAAAAAAAGACTAAAGGATAGAGAATCTACTTTTTAATTTTCAATGCCTCAGAATTATTAACTTTTTACTATTTCTAGGGAAATGGAAAATAGAAACATAAATTTCATATCGGCATATTCCTCTCGGCACATAAAAGTACCTAGCAATCTAAAATGAAGAGGGCATTCAATTTCAACAGCAGGGGTTTATTTCTTTCAAACCACCATGATTAAATCAGATTCTATCTTTAAGGTCCCCTTCAGTTCTAGAATTTTAATTACTCTTGTACTCAAATAAGTGACCCCTCATATCATATAAGAACATTCTGAATAGTCCTTTCACAAAATGGCAAAGAAATAGTAGCATCATATGTAAAGACATATAAGGATGTTCACTGGAATATTTGTTCTTACAGCAAAAACATTAGAAATAACCTAAACGTTCATTGAGAGAGGAATGGTTAAATATATCTGGTGACGTCTTCATTGGAATACTATGCAACCACTAGGAAAAAAACAGAAAGACTTGGAAACACGCCATTATGTAATTAAGTAAAAAAAAAATTTTTTTAAGGTGCAGACTATGCATTTTACAAAAATGGATCATGATAAATAAGACACCTAAGCATGCATGTGTCTGTGAATATATATATATGTGTGTACATATGTGTGCGTACTTTTTTTGTCTAAGTTTAGGAAGTCTGGAAGGATACTCACTAAGACAGTACTTTCCAATAGAACTTTCTGTAATGATGCAAGTTTTCTATCTGTGCTGTCCAATATAGCAGCCATTAGCCACATGTGGCTAAATTTTTATTTTTATTCAATTTCTATTAATTTAAACAAATTTAAATAACCACATGTGGCTAGTGGCTACCACATTGGACAGCAGAGCACTGAACTTTTAATATTTGGAAGGTGGGATATGAGTAGCCAGAAGGTGGCTTTCATTTCTGACTTTAAAAAAAAAAAAGCAATATGATAATGGGTATTGCTCATACTTCTGACCTAATGAGATTCTCTCTTCTGGAGAATTTGTATGCAAGACATAGAATCAGATGGTACAAAAGAAAAGTGATCTGTGTTCAAGGGACTGCTTCTCATCTCCTTTTCATAGGAGGAATATGGGCATGGCAGATACCTAAGAGTTTCAAGGATTTCTCTCCATGAGGAGGATACAATGACTTACCCTTCATTTAGGGCCTCAACAGTTCCAAACAGTATTAAGCATAGTAATCATTCAAAAAAAAATATGTGTGGGAGCAGATGTGGCTCAAGCAGTTGAGCATCTGCTTCCCATATGGGAGGGCCCTGGGTTCGGTTCTGGTGCCTCCTAAAAACAACAAAAACAAACAACAAGCAAAACAAACAAAAAACCAACTAAGTAGAACTGATGTGGCTCAGTGGTTGAGCGCTGGCTTCCCATATACAAGGTTCCGGATCCAGTCTCCAGTCCCATAGCGCAAAAAAAAAAAAAAAAAAGTGTCTTATAATTCTAGGATTGTCACTATGTTAACTATTAAACTGGATCTGAGAAAAAGCAAACAAAAGAAAAGATCATCTCTCCTTTTGGAATACTGCAACAACATCCTAATTGGTCACTCTACTTCTTTCACTCACCACTCCCATCCATTCTCCTTTCTGCTTACAAAAAAAAAAAAACAAAAAAAAAACCCCAAATACTAGCCTAATTATCCAATTTCTCAGCTCAAATTCCTTTCATAGCTTCCCACTGCTAAATCTAGTAAATCTCAAACTCTATCCCCATTTTGTTACTACCTTAGTTCTACCTTTTGGCCCTGCCCTGGACTTCTACAAGCATCTTCTGTTCCTACTATCCGTTTCACAGTAACCAGAGTCATGTGTCTAAAACTCAAATCCTGAAATGTTGTACTCTTGCTTAAAACCTTCAATGGCTACTATGTCCACAGCAGAGATTCCCAGTGTACTGCAAATCAGTTACAATGAGTCAAAATATTGATTATTTCAGGTATTAGAGCAGCCAATTAGGGTCTGGGGTTATTGGAATCTCAGGCAAGTCACTTCCTACCATGAGCAGCTTAGTCTCATTTTCTATGTATGCTATAATGCAAAAAATAAGGTTGGGAAGCACTAAGTGCCAAAGAGAAAGGTCTTCAAACTTTTTGTTCATATAGCCCATAAAAGAATTTGTAAATAGTATGTATTCCTGCACAAAAGAATGTAATTTCTGATATAATGTAAACACAGGCATTTTAAAATAAAACTATCATTGCCTTTTTATTCAGTGGATCCTATATACTATAGGGAATTGATGATCACCAACATCTATTTTTCTTAATTTAATATTATGAGTCCTTTTTCCTCCCTGATCTCATATTTCCATTCCACTTCCCCCAAAGAATGCTATTCTAATTTAATACAGATTTTTATTATCAGTCCAAAAATTTCTCTGCAAAGAAAAAAAAGACATAAATTGAGAACTGATTATTTTCCTGTGATCATAAGGCTTTAAGTATTAGCAATTTTGTTCTTGCTGGACTTACTGCAATTATTATTCGTAGATAACTAAGAAAAATATAACTATATCATATAATATGTCATGCATAAAAACAATGCATTGGTAACTAATTATTAAACACAAAAAGTAAAAATTATTTGGAAATCTCTTAATAAGATATATGGGGAAGTATATGGTGCCTTGAAAAGGGAGCTTCCCAGAGAAGCTCTTTTTACATCTTGGAGCAACTTACCATAGTAAGATTCGGGATATGTAAGAGGTAAGCCTTTCTTTAGTAGAGTGGGAGAAGGCATGGTGGGAAAGTAGGCACTCTCACAGGCAGACCTGGAAACTGATTCACTTAAAACTATGTTTCAAGTAACCCTTGGCAAATTCCCACGTAATCTTCAAGATACTCTTACTTTAGTCTGAAGAACCTGGCACAGAACAAAATCCTCCTCCACAGATCTTTCCAGCTTTGCCTTTTACCATTCTCCACCATCCCACTACATTTTCCTATTTGCAGCTTTCTGAACCCCACGCTGTTTCACATCCCTTGCATGACCAGTTTTTTTCTTCGCATGATGACACCTACTAAATTATTAAGTGCTGGTGGAAATGGCACCTCTTCTATGAAGACTTTTCAAAGTCCCCTTATAGAATTGACCAACACTCCTTCATTCTCTCTTTATCATGCACCAAATTACAGCATAACACCTATAACACTTCTGAACTTGTTTACATACTATGTCTCTTTATTATATGAAAGCTTCTTGAGGAGAATGACCTATTTTATCTTTAAGCCCATTCTGAGCCTAGTACATAGTTGGTGCTCAGTAAGTATTAGCTGAACAAAGAAATTAAAGAACAGTCCAGACTCAATACAAAATTTCCTATGTAAAATTTTATCTGTAAACTAGTCTTCCAACTTTAAATAGCTAAAGCAATCCAACAATCCTACAGTTTCTGAAATTCCTATTAAATTTTCCATTTTCAGATTACTTCTCTCCCCCAGTATGATTTCAAAAAAAAGGGAAGTATTTTCCATAAATATATATATATCTTAAAAATTGACATTTTATACCTTTGTAATATCTTATCATGCAAAGTGATTCCTTGAATTTAGGTTATCCTAAAAAGCAAATTTTTCTCAGTAATTTCTCAGTAACATGAGTTTAATTGATGACTCAAACATAATACCCTGAATGCTACCCTTCCATCTTTCTAGTAAGAGGCACAAAGGAAAGCAGCTCTATCTTCACGATACGTCAACATGAAATTATTTTCCTGTTAGGTAAATTAAGAGACTCACAATATTATAATACCCAAACGATCACCAAATATTCACACTCTTTCTCTGTATAGGTATTTACTTTACTGCCCAATTCAATTACACATTTCAGATAGCCCTGTTCCAGAAATTCAGTGGCACTGGAAAGTTTGTTACTCTAGGGTAAGTGGAGATCCATACTACTATCCATTCTGCCAAATTTCATGCCTAAAATAGAAAGCATTTGATTGAACAGAAACAATTATTAATAGTTATCACTAATGTAAGCATTGGAAAATAGAAGGGTTCAAGATCTCTTTTGAAGCTATAGAAGACTGTGGCAGTTTGAGTCTTTTCAAGAGCCCAGAAAATCCTGTTCTTAAAGCTAATCCATTCCTGTGCATGTAAACCTATTGTAGGTAAGGCCTTTTGATTAAATTACTTCAGTTAAAGGGCCTCTGATTAGATTTTGTGACCCAGGGTGGGTCTTAATCTTCTTGTTGGAGTCCTTTATACACAGAGGTATAAAAGCCGCAGACATAGAAAAAAGCTGCAGTAAAAGGAACCCAGAAGCTGAGAGACGAGGCCCCAGGAGCCAGAAGCTGGAATCAACACGGAAGCTGAGAGGAAGCCACTTGAGCCAAAAGCTGAAAGCAACAAGGCCTGGAGGAAGGGGAAAGGGGAGAGAGAGTGGACACCACCATATGCCTGGTCACCCACAACTACACATCTTCTGATGACACGAAGTGCCTGATCACCTACCGCAGCAGCTTAGGGAGAAAGGCTCTCCTTTTGATGCCTGATTTGGACACTTTCACAGCCTCAAAACTGTAAACTTTTAACCTATTAAATCTCCATTGTAAACACCAACTCATTTCTGGTATATTGCTTTAGCAGCATTTAGCAAGCTAAAACAAAGATGGTCTCATTTTAAAACTGAAGGGATAAAGTAACATAAAATCATACTGTTATTCTCTGACAATTCAAATATAAAAGTGGTATAGAGCTCTAGGAACCCACTGTTCAATTATCACTGTACCTATGACAGCTGCCCATATTAAAATAAAAGTGCTATTAAACCAACTGATAAGCCTCTAAAATTACCATTTACCTAGAACAAATAAACAAAAAGCCTCAATTACTTGCCATTAATTACTTGTTTTTACATATTCCCTACAGATGAACTGGGATAAGCCATTAAAACCATAAAACCTAGGAAAATAGGGAGAGGGTGAGGCTCAAGCAGTTGAGCACCCACTTCCCATATGGGAGATCCAGGGGTCGTCCTGGTGCCTCCTAAAAAAGCAAAAACAAAAAACAAAAAAACAAAAACAAACACACACACACACAAAAACCCAAAAACAACAACAAGCAAAACAAACAAACAAACAAACTAGCTCAGGGGGGCCAATGAGCACCGCCCTGAGGTCCCGGGTTCAATCCCCAGCCCCAGTCCCCAGGCCCCGGTACCTCAAAAAAAAAAAAAGCCTAGGAAAATAAAAATGATCTTATGGTTCTTGATCGTATGGTTCTTGATTATAAGGTAACAACTTATAATACTAATAAAGTGAAGAAAAACAAAGCCAGACACCATCAGTAGTTTAAGGTAGGCAAGTCCTATTTTTCTGCTCTGCTAACTTTATACTCTGTAAAACTTCACCCTAGGAAAAGTTTATGCTTAATGTGGTACCCCAGAAAAACATGTTCTTAATCTTAAACCATTCCTGTGGGTGTGAACCTACTGTAAATAGGACCTTTTGAAGAGGTTACTTTAATTAAGGTGTGGTCAAACTGAATCAAGATGGGTCTTAATAAGCAGAACAAAATTCAGAGAGAGAGAGAAAGCCATGCAAAGAAGTCAGAGGTCAACAGAACACAGAGAAGCCAGGAGAGTCTGCAATATGCATTGCCATGTGACAGAAAAGCCAAGGACCAAGGATCACCAGCAGCCAACCCTAGAATGCCACAGTCTTGTAGGAGAAAACATTGCCTTGATGTTGCCTTGATTTTGGACTTCTCCTAACTCAAAACCATGAGCCAATAATTCCTGTAGTTTAAGCCAACTCATTGCATGGTATTTCTTTTAGCAGCCAGGAAACTAAAACACTTAATGAAGAGCTCATTTAAAACTCTGAAAACTAAAAGACGGCCAGGGATGGTTAAAGAAAGGAATAGCCCTGTCCTCCCAAGAATTTCAGGTAGATTATCCACAGCACGACAGGCTATTTTTCTGATTTTTATTTGTAAATTAAATCACCATTTTAACTGCAAAATATAGGTTTTGCAGAGGGACTCGCTGGTTAAGAGATTCTTCCTGTTTATTTTTTATTTTAATTGCTGCTAGCCACAGTAACACCAATATACATAAATCTAAGAATTTGACTTAAAAGGGTAACAAATTAAATATGTGCAAGCCTATGAGCATACTGCAAGTTAATCTTAGTGTCTGGGGTGTGATTATATCACCACCTGCCTGCACTGAGATCCTATTCTGGATCTACCCTTCACGATGTGAGCTTGGGCAAGTATTAAAATCATGCACCTGAATTTTAACATCTATTCTGTGCCATACAACATGGTAATCACCAGCCACACGTGGCTATTTTAATTTAAAATTGATTAAAATAAAAAGCCAGTTCTTCTGTTGTACTGGCCACATTTCAAGGGCTTAATAGCCTCATGTGGCTTGAGGCTACAATATTGGAAAGCATAGATATAGTGATGTAATAAACAAATATGAGAGAGTAACAAAGTTAGTGGGGTGGAATTGACTTTAGAGAAGATGATCAGAAAAGGGTCCTTGAGGAGCAGACATCTGAGCTCAGAATTGAATGACAAAATGCAGCTAGGGATGCAAAGATGTGCAGAGTATCCACAAGGGCAAGGGTCTCACACATAAATAATCTCAGCAGTTCAAAAACAACAAAAAAAGTGTGCCTGAAGCAAAAGAAATATGACCTCTAAGAGGTGGCAGGAGGCAGCACCTCAAAGACCTGCTAAGGACTTTGGATTTTATACTAAGTGCAATGGAAAGCCACAGAGGGCTATAGAGACGGCTGTAGAGAGGGGATGCTGGGGATCTAATTTATGTCTTTTTTTTCTTTTTTTCTTTTTTCTTTTGAGGTACCTGGGACCTCATATGTGGGAACCACTGAGGCACATCAGCTCCCCTGAGTTGGTTTCTTCGTTTGTTTGTTGTTGTTTTTTGTTTTTAGGAGGCATCGGGACCTCCCATGTGGGAAGCAGGCATTCAACCACTTGAGCCACATCTGCTCCCCTAATTTATGTCTTAAAAGCCAACATGGGAATCCCAGTGGGTTCCGTGTAATATTTTGTGTATCTAAGCACCTCTTAAAATATATTTATATATATACATAAATAACATTTTTGTAAGCAAATGCACATATATGCATATATATTTATATATCATTTTGCAAATGTTGGTATGTATTGTGAAAATTTTGGTTTTTACCCACAATAAAAAAAAAAAGTGGGAAAAAAAAAAAAAAGGCCACTCTGAGGAGCAGATTAGTTGAGTGACTGCTTCCCACATGGGAGGTCCTGGTTCAGTTCCCAGTGCCTCCTAAAAACAAAACAAAACAACAACAAAAACAAACAACAAACAAATGAAGGAGCCAACTCAGGGGATGATGTGGCTCAGTGGCTGAGCACCGGCTTCCCACATATGAGGTCCTGGGTTCAATCCCTGGCCCCAGAACCTCAAAAAAAAAAAAAAAAAAAAAAAAAATTTTTTTTTAAATTAATTAATTAAATTAAAATAAAGTTAAAAAAAAAAGTCCACTCTGATTTGTGATAATTACAAAGAACCAAGAGTGGAAGTAGGAAGACCTCTTAGAAGGTTGGTGTAATAGCCCAAGTTAAAAAAGATGGTTGCTTGGACCAGGGGTGTGGCAGGAGAATAGAGACAATGTGTTCCTTTTTCCTACATCCCCCCTCCTATCTACATTCCTGTAATTAATATTACTATTACAGCTAAGCTTCTTGAGATAATCAACTTCATTTTAATTCCTCAAACTCCTGTAATATGCCTTCTACCCCCACCTTCCCACTGAAACTCTCCTAGGTCCCAGTCACTTCCACCTTCCCAAAGCCAATGAACACTTTTCTATCCTTATCTTACCTGACCTTTCTGCTGTATTTACAACTGCTGACCACTCCTCCCCTTCATCAAATTCTCTCCTCCCTCAGCACCTGGAACATTTATTTCACCTGCTTTTCCTGTTACTCCTCACTCTTCTTCCCAATAATCGCTACTTGACCCTTAAAATTCAGAGCTTCTCTAAGGTTTCATCTTCAGTGTTCAGTTAATTTCACAATATATATAATCCTTTTTAAACATTTTTCTTTTATTTTTATTTTTAAATAAGCTTTAGATTACATAAATGTAACATCGAAGTACATATAATCCTTGAGAGACTGAATTGACACTTCTTTCCTGCTAACTCCCAAATTAACAGTGCTGGTCCAAGATTCTCCACCAAGTTTTCGACCTCATATATAATGTTCTACCAGAACTCCTAATTTGGACTTATCAAAACATTTAAAATGCAAAAGGTACAATTCTATTTCATTCATTACATACCCTTGTCAAAGGCATGCTAAACCCCCTCTCACTCACCAGATACCCCCACCCCTCACTAGACCTTCCTCAAGTCCTGCAGATTCTACTTCCCTAAAAGCTTTCTAACCAAGTCCTATCCTCTCAAACCCTGCTGCAGCTATTTTAGTTCAAGCTCACATCCCCTCTTGCTGGGATTATTGGAATAGCCTCCCCACCATTTCCCTGTTTCCTCCACATTGTTGCCAGAGCTTATAATAGTTCAATAAACATTTGCTGCTTACACTAAGTACAAATCAGACCATGTCATTTCTTGGCTTAAATCTTTCAGAAGCATCCCACAACTTTCACAAGGCCCCTTAGGATCTAGCACCTTACCACTACTACAGCCTCACCTCCCACACTCTTCCTCGTCCTCCTCTTCAGCCATTCAGCTTTTCTTAGCTCTTTATATACCAAGCCATTTCACAACTCCCTTCCTCTGCACATGCTAGTACCTCCCCCTTTTTCATCTCACTACTACTTCAAAGGTAGGCTTAAGCATCACAACTTCAAGGAAGCAGTCCCTAGCACCTCACATGTTTCTCAATCACACTGTCAGGAAGCTGCTAATTTATATGCCTGTCACCCCTACTAAACCTCCTAGAGGGCAAGGACCACCAACCTTATTTGATTTGTATCTCTGGTGATTGGTCCAGAATAAACATTCAGATTGGAAACAGTAAGAAAACAGTAAACACAAAACACATTCCCTTGCAAGAGTGGAAATACAGGAAATCCTGAGCAACTATAGAGTGTCAAATAAACCAGCCTTGGGATCTTATACTACATTCAAATGGGCAAATGCTTATTTAACACTGATGATGATGGGTGGAAGACTTTTCACATCAATAGAGCATATTAACTTTTCTGGATCATATTACTGTAATTTAGGTTCCTGATTTAAAATCCACATTCAATTCTCTAACCTGGCAAGTTATTTTCCTGATTTGGGAGACATTCACCACCTTAGGAGTCACTCATTTGTCCACCAATCATTTACTCTCTAAATTTGAAAGGGGGGAAGTGAATGGAAAAAGGGCAAGGGTGGGGGCTAACAACACTTTTAAAAGGGAGGTAGCAGAAAGCCACAGCCCCAAGAATGGAAGAGATTGGGGGTTGGGGTATGCCAAGGCAGAGCGTTGACAGCTGGCAAGAAATGGGGAGGGGTATGCGATCGCGGAGCAGGCTGTATGGAACAGGAGACCCTGGGTTTGGAGAGAAGGGGAGAGGGAGAAGAGACCCGGAGAGAAAGCTAGGAGTGGCGGAGGTGCGGGGGAGGGGGGCAGGACAGGCAGAGACGAGAGGAAGCAAGACGCAGCTGTTGGCCAGAGGGCGGAGAGGTTCAGGAGAAAAGCTGGGGCGAGAGAAAGGGAAGCCCGACGCTGACAGAGCCGACAGAGCTTTAAGATGCAGCGGCAGGCGGGTCAGCACAGCGAAGAAAGGCGGCGCGGAGGAACCAAGGGTCCAGGGGACGGCGCCGAGCTAGAGAGAGGCCCAATCCCTCCGAGCAAAGGTGGGAAGCCGGGAAAGGAGCGGCCAGCGAGGGTCACTTACTGGAGTCCCTCCGCACGGCGCCGCTGGGGGTCTCCTCCCGCAGATGAGGAAAGAGGAAGTCCCGAGCGGCCTGGAGGTCCTGGAAGTGGCAGAACTGGACCAAGGAGCAGGCCATGGCTCCAGGGAACCCCACTCCAGCACTGACTTCACCTCACCGCGCCCTGACCCCAAACACCTCTCCTCTGCCGCCGCTGCCTCGGCAGAGAACCGAAGGCTTTAGCCACGCAGGAGGCGGGGAAAGCAAGCCGGAAGCTGTCGGCGCTCTTCGGGCCCCGCCCCCGAGCGCTGCGCATGCGCAGAACCGCACAGTCCCGTCCCCGGAAGGTGAGGTCTGAGTCATGTGACTGTCAGGTCGCTTGCCTACGATGGGGCATGACCCTGAGCCCTGGCTGTTGGCCAGAGATGGTTTCATTGGATGGTGTCTGTACGGGCCTTTGAGTCGTTCTTCCAGTCTTATTGATGTCCTACTATTGGCACGATCCTAATATTTCACAGAGATAATCCGTGTTAAGCTACTGGCAGTACAGTGGGGAACGGTATCATACAAGTATCGAATTGACAAAATTAATTTATCTTCCGGAAACTATTCTCATCCAGACTGGCTTTAAATGTCCCTCCTATTCCCTATACCTTCCATATAATTTTTCTGTAAATCTCAAACTCCTCTAAGAATAAACTTTATTATTACAAAAAAAAAAATGCCCTTCCTATAAATTCCCATAGTACTGTGCACACCTAACGTAATATGCATTATACTGTATTATATACTCTGGTTTTTGTCATCCATTTGCTTTTTCATTCGTTCGTTCATCCATCCATTCAATAAATGTTTGTTGCTAGTCTTTTTTTATGTCACCCACACAAGGTGCTGAGAGTAAAGCAGAGAACAAAAGAGATGAAATACCTGTTACGATAAAGCTAAAATTCTGGTGGCTGACACGGCCATTAAGCAATTAATTATTCAACATGAAATTAGGATAATGTTGAGAAGGAAAGAAGTGCGAAGTGGTATTACAGAACATAACAGGGAGACCAAACCTAGTTGGTTTTTTTTGTTTGTTTGTTTTGATTTGGTTTTGGACGTCAGGATCAAGAACACACTTTCGTTGAAAACTGCTTGAGAGTTGGGTTCTCATTTAACTCAGTTTGTATCCCCAGCGTCTAGCATAGGGCCTGGCTCTTAGTGAGTGCTCAATAAATGTTTGTTGAAGGAATAAATGTGTGCATGAAGTAAGTAAATTAACCTCTTTCCTTTACAAAACACTATATTTTCATAGTGCTTTCCTGTACATTATCCCATTATATAGTCTCAATGCCTTTGTGAAACTGTGTATCTCATCCTAATTTTTAAAATGAGGATATTGACCTAAGTGTCTCAGAGAAGATTCTGGGTCCATTTAAATTATTTTTTTAAAAAAAAAAAAAAAAAAAAAAAAAAAAACCATTTTAATGTTAACACAAAGGACTTTAGGCACTCACACACTTCCCAAAGGAAACTAAGAGAAGTCATTTACTTTTTTTTTTTTTAAAGATTTTTATTTATTTATTCATTTATCCCCCCCTTGCTGCTTGTGCTCGCTGGGTCAGCTAACCACACCGTGCGGGCGGGCTTGCCTTCACCAGGAGGCCCCAGGAACCGAACCCAGGGCCTCCCATATGGTAAACGGGAGCCCTACTGATTGAGCCACAGCCGCTTCCCTGTTTTGTTTAAATTTAATTTTTTTAATTATAAAAGTTGTAGGTTAACAGAAAAAGCATGCAGAAAATATAGAGTTTCCATATACCCCACCTCAAACACAATTTTCTCCATTATTAACAAGTTTGCATTAGTATGGTACCTTAGTTATAACTGATGAAACAATAGTATTATAATTATCCATAGTTTACATTAGGGTTCACAGTTTGTATTGGATAATCCTATGGCTCTTTAAATTTTTTTATTCTAGTAACATATATGTAACCTAAAATTTCCTTTTTAACAAAATTCAAAGGTATAATTCAGTGGTATTAATTACATTCCCAATGTTATGCTACCGTTACCACCATTAATTACAGAAACTTTTCTATCAATACAAACAGAAACTCTGTACCAATTAAGAATTAACTCCCATTCCTAACCTCCACAGCAGAGCCCTGATAAAATGTGTCAATTTTAAGTGTACATTTCTACAAGTTGCAACAAATATATATATCTGTGAAACAACCACCTCAAACATAGTAACCTGTATTCTTTTCTGACTCTGAATTTATTCTAATTATTATATATCCATGAGATCATACAATATTTGTCCTCATTTCTGGTTTATTTCACTCAGTATGATGTCTTCAGTTTCATCCATGTTGTCTCATGTATCAGAATGTCATTCCTTTTTACAGTTGAATAATATTCCATTATACATATACCCAACATTTTGTTAATCTATTCGTCTGTTGGTGGACACTTGGGTTACTTCCACCTTTTGGCAATTGTGAATGCTGTAGTTATGAACACTGGTATGCAAATATCTGTTCAAGTCCCTGCTTTCGATTCTTTTGGCTATGTACCTAGAAGTGGGATTTCTAGGACAATGGTGATTCTATACTTTACCTTCTGGGTAACCGACAAACTGTTTTCTGTAGTGGCTGTACCATTTTACATCCCCACCAGCAATGAACGAGTGTTCTTAGTTCTCCACATCTCCTCCAACACTTGTTATTTTCCATTAAAAAAAAAAAATAGTAACCGTTTTACTGAGTATGAAATGGTTTCTCATTGTGGCTTTGATTTGCATTTTGCTAGTGGCTAATGCTGTTTGACATATTTTCATGTGCTAATTGACCATTTGTATATCTTCTTTGGAGAAATATCTATTCAAGTATTCTACTCATTTTTTAATTGGGTTGTTTGCCTTTTTGTTGTTGAGTAGTGGGAGATCTTTAAATATTCTGGATATTAAACCTTTATCAAATATGTAGTTTCCAAATATCTACTTTTTATGAGAGAGAAAATGGCATAGGGATAAATTGAAGGCAAAGAGATGGAGCATTCATTTCTGTCAGGCCTGTCCACACACTTTGTCCTAATCATGTAACAGAACTACAATTTAGTGTTCAGGTACCTACACCATTAATTCCTGTTTCTAGAAAGAATGATTTTCACAAAATAGGGTGGAAAATTTCTGTGTTAGTTTACAGGGTTGGATTCGATGTCCTATAAGATCCCTTTAAGCATGAGGGACCTTATAATGATATAATCAAAGCTTGCCGAAAAGCAAGTTATCAGTGCTCCATTTTTCCACCTGAAAAAAAAAATACAATGCTTCCTCAGATTGCCACTCAGTAGAATAATCCAGCTCTGATGATGATACCCTAAAATATGTGCATAATACCAACCTAAAATAAAAATTTTAATTTAGACCCTTAGCCTTACTGGATGAATAAAGAACAGCAAGAATGTAGTGTCATTCCTTGAAAGTCATTCAAGTTCCTCTTAGGTAAAAGCATTTTATGGAAATAACTGTCCATGGCTAGTTTAGCTGGCCTTTGTTCTGCCCTGAAGCATTCGTATATCTCTTATGTGGCAGTCATTGAAATTCATTACTGCATTGGCTCAGTTTCAATGATGAAGTTCCTGACTTCCTTCCAAGTGGTGTTGAAAAGATTCATTCATGAGTGTTTGTAAGAACTTTAGATACCCTTCAAAGAAATTATAAAACATGAACTGGACTCTTCCTCCAGGAAGTTTTCAAGCTGCAGGGGGATGCCTCTAGAGTTCTGCTGCTATGTTTTCTGTGGAGTGTGGGAAGACTGTATCAGACACAATCCAGAGTTCCCATAGTCCAGTGAATATCACTAAACATAGTCATAAGAAAGCCCAATGCAGAAAATGTACAAGCTTTATATATCCCAGCTGTGGCAGTATGAAAATATTTTATGAATCCCCAAAAAAGGAATATTATGTTTGTAAACTAATCTATTCCTCTGGGTATGGTACCCTTTGATTGCAGTAAATTCAGCTGAGGGGCCTTTGATTGGATTACTTTATAAGATCACTTTAGGGTTTTTGATTAAATTAAGTCAGTCAGGCGTGACCCACGTTGAGTCCCACCCCCTTGCTGGGTCTGATATAAATGGAAGCACAGAGACTCTGACAGACATAGAAAGAGAGAGTTCTGTCATTTTTGACCCTGCCAAGGAATGGAAATGAGAAGCTCCAACAGCTGAGACCCCAGGGAGAGATGAGTGATTTGCCTGATAGCTTACAGCTAAACTTGGAAAGAGAGCAGAACAACCAAGAATGATATAGGAGGCCTGGAAAGAAACAAGCCCCATGCCAGGAGAAAGAGGCCTACAGGATCACTTAAGCATGAAGCCCCAAGAGGCTGGGCCCATAGAGCTATTCAAAGAAGAAAAGGTGAGCACTGAGGGCAAGGCTGAAACTGGGCAGAGTTCTGCAGCCATGTTGCTTCACCATGTGGCAACATGCCGGGATCAAAGTAGCTGACTTTGGTGAGAAAGCTCCTGACAGTGCCTCAGTTTGGCCTTGGGACTGTAAGCTTTTACCCCAAATAAATCCCCTTTGTAAAAGCCAGCACATTTTCTGATACCTTGCACTGGCAGCAGATTACGGCAAATTAAACACCCGCATAGACAGTATCTCTCTGAGGTATGAGTTCAGGAGTTAGAAAAAGTGACCTGTCCAAAATAATAACAGGAGAATTGTTGGCACTCTCATGAGATTTCTCCTGTATCCATTATTGTGAGTTAGAGCATTGATGACCGTTATGAGGAGAGAGATGATTACTCAGGGTGATTAGCATCAGGTTCATGCTAATCTTTTTTATTTTTTATTTTTTTAAGATTTATTTTATTTATTGAGTGGGGGGGGGGGGCCGGGGGGGGGGGGGGGGGGGGGGGCGCGGGGGGTGGGGGTGTTGTGTGCTTGTCTTTTTTTTTTTTTGAGGCACCAGTAACTGAACCCAGGACTTCCCATGTGGGAGGGAGGTACCCAATGGCTTGAGCCACCTCCACTCCCTGCATGTTGTATCTCTCATTCTGTGTTTTCCTTGTTGTGTCTCTACATTGCACCATCTGTGTCATCTTGTTGCATCAGCTTGCCACACCAGCCCATCGTGTCAGCTTGCTCTCTTGCTCATCTTCTTTAGGTGGCACCAGAAACAGGACCTGGGATCTCCCATGTGGTAGGGTGGGTGCCCAACTGCTTGAGCCACATCCACTTCCCTCCATGCTAATCTTTAACAGCAGCTGGAGGCTGAAGGAGTTGAGATGCAGAATAATGGGCCACAAAGTGTGAAAGAAATAGCAATGGACTTTCTCAGTTCTGCCAGTAATCAGGCTCATTCGAATATGTTACCTTTCTGGGCCTTAGTTTCTTGATCTATAAAATGAAGAGACTGGGCTCTAAAGTCCATCCCAAGGATGTGTCGATTTTAGTAGGAAGGAAAAAGTCTGGCAGTTGAAGTTATCCAGGAGTGGACTATGTAGGCACCCCATTAAGGGTGCCAGGTGGGAAGAAGTGAACCTGAAGGCACATGAAGAAAGTGAAAGAAGTGAAAGAAAAGAGAGCAGAGAAAGGAAATGGAAGGTAAGTGAAGATTTACCTCAGCTTTGCTGAAGGTCATCCACTGGATAATAAATGGGATTAGAGAAGGATTGGGCCATTTGTGGGAAGTTGGGTGTGGATGAGAAGGCTATCTATTTTTTAGAGGTGAATTGAGAAAGAAGCCCTAGCAAAGGAGATTGAAAAGAAGCAAAGAGACAAACCATATGTAGTAGGACCAAGTTAAAGAAGTCAAGGAGGGAGAAGAAAATATCGTGGGCAGGTGAATCTGTTGTGTTGAATGCAATGAAGAATTGGGTGGTAAAGGCTGAGAGGAGATGATTGCATTTGCTGGTTAAGAAGTCACAAGTGATTATCCAGCTCACAGAATAGCCAAACTCTGTTTCCTTGCCAGAAAAATTGTTACATCTTTTATGAAGTAGGTTATTTTTCTTGCAGCCACAGAAGCTAGGTATGGCAATCTTTCTCTTTAGCTCTCAGTCAGAACAAAACTTTTCAGAGAGGGAGAGAAGACTTTTCTCTTTGCTGGCCTTTACCAAGTATGAAAAGAAAGATTAACTTCACTAAAATAAATGTTTTATTACTTTTTTGAATAAAATAAAATATAGAGATTTGGGGCAAAATGGGGTTTATTATAGCATAAGAGAAGAAAATAGAAATTAGCTAAAAAAATCTAAGTGCTCTAGTGCCTTTAAGTCTCCATCTTGTTGACTTTAATGAATTTAGGACTTGTCAGATAAACAAGCCACCATATTTTAAATGGTGAGAATTGACATTTCTGGAAGAGATTTACTAGTTATCCATTATACACCCCACCCACCTTTTTAAAGAAACTTTTTATTTTCAAGTAATTCCAAACCTATAGGACAGTTGCAAAACTAATGCATAACAAATACAGAGAATTCCAACATGCTCTCTACCCAGATACTCATATTTACCAACTTCTAAGCATTTGAGAGTAGGTTGTATACATCATGTTTCTTGAAAATTTAATATTTCCATGTATATTTCCTAAGAAAGTTATTACCTCATATAACCCCATTTAAACAGCTACCAAGTTCAAGAACTTTAACATTGATATAAAGCATAAAGTCAATTATTCAGTTGTTTTAGTTTGTCAAAGGGCTGCCAATGCAAAGTACCAAAAATGTGTTGGCTTTTACAAATGTGTCAGTTTTTATAAAGGATATGTATTTGGGGTAAAAGCTTACAATTCCAAGGCTGTGAAAAGTCCAACTCAGGGCTTTCTCACCAAAGTCAGCTGCCACATGTTGAAGCAAGATGGCAGGCCATCTCTGCCTGGTCTCTCCTTCCCGTCTGGGCCTCCTCTCTCAGGCTCAGCTGCTCGGCTTTCTTCCCAATTTCAGCTGCAAGCTGGCATAGAGTTTGTCTCTTATGGCGTCCTATATCAGTCTCAGCTGTTCCACTGTTTTCCCAAGTTCAGCTGTAAGCAGGGCTGGTCTCCTCTTGAGCTGCTCCATGGGCCCAGTCTCTTGGGGCTTCATGCTTAACGGATCCTCTTTCTTATAAGGCAGGATCAAACATGGCAGTTCCCTTTTTCTTCCTCCATCTGTCTATGTGAGTCTGTTTATATCAGACCCAGCAAGGGGGTGTGACTCAACCTGAGTCACGCCTCACTGACTTAGTCCAATAAAAAGCCCTACAGCAATCTTAACAGGTAATCTAATCAAAGGCACAAACATTTTTAATTTTGGTGAAGTCCAGTTTATCTATTTTTTTTTTTCTTTTTCTTTTTGTGCTTTTGGTGTCATATCTCACTAGCATCCACTTTTGCCAATGCAGTGACTTTAGCTATGTTGGAGTATGGAGATAGGAGTCCCAGTCCCCTTGGCTTCATGGAGCTGCCATGCCAGGCTTGGACTGCCACATCTAGACTTCTTCTATGGGAAAAAATAAATCTTTACATGTTTCAGCCACTCTTATTTTGGGTTTTCTGTAATGGTAGTTGAGTCTAATAGTGACTCTATGACCTAAGTAACCAAAAGGACCTCTCCGTGTAGGAAGCTTGGTCTATATTGAATGTCTTGTCTGAATAAAAGCATTTCTCAGATATCCTTTTTCTCTAGCATAATTTTCTCTAACATAACCCAAAAGAGATTAGACCTGGGTTTCCTAACCAGAGGTCCGTGGAAAGATTTCAGGGGGTCTATGAGCTCGACTTGAAAAAAAAAAAAATCAACTTATCATCTTTATTTTCTCTGATCTCCAATGTTGAGTGTCATAAAATATCTGCTGCTATATTCTGAGAAGGGGGTCCGTTGTTTTCACCTGACTGGCAAAGGGGTCTGTGGAACAAAAAAAGATTAAGAATCCCTGGATTAGACCATTTACCTGAACATTTACTTTTTTTTTTTACCCGGAGGTCCCTAGGGATCAAACCCGGTTCCCTCCATATGGGAGACAGACGCCCAACCATTTGAGCCACATCCGTCCCCTGAACATTTACTTTTGGTTTTATTTCACTATAAAAATGTGTCCCAGATACCCAAGTATTTCTTGTTTTTTTATTTTTTGACACAATTGAAGTAGATCCTTAAAAGGTTCTGTGAAATAAAGAATGTCTCCAGTATTGCTTGGCAGCTAAGTGGTAAATCCTAACACACAATTTTTTAAAATGGAAAATCAGAGATAGGTTAGGAGAAGGGGAAACTGCCCCTAGAAGGAATTATATTTATACCTGGGCCCCAAGTCCAAAAAGCCATTGACTTGGAATTTGTGAACTAAACTAGGTGAGGCTGATATCTTTCTTGATGTCACTATAGTTTTCTCACTCTGGACCACTCTTTCCTTAAAGCTTTCCCAAACCTTAGCTGCAATAAATCTGCGTTCTTCTGGTTTCTTCCTTCTCCTTTAATAACTTTATTTCTGGGTATTTTGCCATCTCCTTGGCATCTTTCTCCCCTCTTCCAGTTCCTCTCTTCACTCCTGTTCCAGACCCCTTTCTTTCTGTTAATAGTACTACCCTTCTGGTGGTGGACCACCTATTGGCAGAGAAACTAAAAATATCCCCACCACCCTGTTCTCCACATCCAATCAGCCATCAAGTTCTATTATCTAACTACTGAAATGTCTCTCAGATCAATCCTCTCCTTTCCATCCTCACTGCCACTTTGTCCAGACCTTCATGACATCTTGCCTGACCTGTTTTTATAACCCTTTGGTTCTTTCAGCTTCTGATGTCTCCTTTCACACTTCAGTCATCCTACATATTCCTGCCAGATTTTTATTCCTGAGGTATAGGTCTAAGTACATTAGTTAGTAAATCTTCCAGTAATACTTTCTTTCATCTCTAATTTATTCATTAACTTAAGAACTATTTCCTAGGTATGATAAATGGAGGCCCTGCAAACACAGAAATAAGTAAGACCTAGTACTGGTGGAGGTGGAGGGTTACCAACACACAAACAATAAAAATATTACAAGGGCACAGAGCAGGGGCAAATGCCACAGCCTTTGGATTCAGGAGAGGCTTTGAGGGGAAGGTAGGGTCTGAGCTCAGTCTTGAAGACTGAATAGGTTTTAGCTGGCTAATAAGGATGAAAGGGAGAGGGGAAGTTATCATGAGTGGAGGAGATGTGACAGAAGGCTTGGGAGCAGGAATAATTTGTATGAACAGAGAAACACAAGCAGCTGTTTCTAGAATGTGAAGTACGATCCTGTAGTGGGGACCAATCTAGAGAGTGATTTTAAACTTCCTCAAATTTCATTTACTCAAGAAACTAAGGATGAGTCCATATGTCTTCCTTTCTGAAAGGTGAGAATAGTCTCCTTCTGTTAATTTTCTTCACATATTGCTTGCAGTCTATGGGGTGGCAGGAAGGAGACAAGGTTTTGTAGGTCGGGAGTTAATCTGGTCCCACTCCCTATGACATGCTTGATCATTTACATCCCAGGGTAGATTTGTGTTGAGTTGGCTTTCTGCTGTTCCTTGTCAAAACTTTAGCAGACGAATAGCTTCCATAGCTGAGGACTTTTCCCTTCTGTGTTTAGCTAAGGATTCCCTCCCGGAGACTCTCATTTCTCTTCATTATGTTGATTGGCATTAGGTGAACAGGTGTTTCACTCTGCTTGCTAGAGATGCTTTCCGGTAGATACAGTCAATGGGAATAGCCCTGACAGCAGCTACTGATTTGATTTATATGCTACACTTGGAGTTTTTAATCTTTTTACAATCTCTTCCACTGTACTAAATAGTTGAATCCTACTTTTGCAGCCATGCTCTATTCTTTTCTTTTTTTGCACCAAAAGGAAGTTGGAACGTTTGAACCATTTGGGATGGTGGAACTGCTCAGAGGCATGCCGAGACATGCTAAAGTAGTTTATTTACTGAGCACCGCTATGTGCCTCTTCTCCATCCAGCACACTTTGGAATCCTTCAAAAGCCATCTCAAATATGGCCTCCTTTGTGAAGGACCTGACTTCTCTAGGCAAAATTAGTTACTTTGAACCTCCATCACTTTTCAGCTATGTGTCTCTTCTAAAACATAACACCTTACCTTGTATCATGGTTTATCTGTTTGCATTTCTGTCTCTCCCACTAGATGGTGATGTCCTCAAGGGCAGGGATTGTGACCTCCTTAACTTGGTGACATTCACTCATTCATTTTTTCAACACAATATTTTTAATGCCAACTGTGTACCAAAAGCTAAACATACACATGACTCATGCCCAATACACAAATGTCCTTATAGGACATTTGCTCTAACAACAGATGCAGATAAACAGGCCATTATCATTCTATTTTGAAAGTGCAATGTTGGGGGAAATTTAAGAAGGGCACTTCACTTTGGGATGATAGAAGGGAGCAATCAAGAAACCTCAGCAAGCAAAGAGGGAAGGCTTCCTGGAGGAAGTAACATCTTAACTGAGACTGGACGGATTTAGTAGGAGTTGCCAGATTTAAGCAGGATGGAGGGTGGGATGGGAACAGGGAAGACAAAGCACATTTAGATGCCAAGGAAACAGTGTAATACCCAGGAGGTTAGAGGGTATATTTAAAGAATTGAATATTCCTTTAGCATGTCTACAGCTAAAAGGAGTGTTGAGGGACAATGCTGGAAAGGTAAAAAGGGACAGAATCATGAAGATGGCTAAAGGAAGGGATTATGGCCTATTCAGATTTATGTCTCTTTTCAGTGTCTAGCAAAGTACTTGACAAACAGGTAGTAGTTTAATAAATGTTTATGGAGGGAAGGAAAGAAGGAATGGCCCACCACTCGTGGGATATAAAATACAGATTCCACCTTCCCTCAGGGAGCCTACAGTGCCATTGGAGAGTCAAGACATATCTGTACAAAGAAGGTAAATTTCTAGGCCCCATTGATTAAATACCCAAAGAGAGTGATGCGGGCAAAAGTATTTAGGTCTGGAAAGATGCTGTGACCAGGACTTGTCAGAGAAGCCTGTGTCATGAAGATGGGACCTGAACTGGATCTGAAGGAGGAATATGATTTAACTCAGAAGAAAGGAATAAAAAGGGCATCCTGGGAGTTTTCCCATATGGAGAAGAGGGCATGGAGAAGTACTGAGAAGAAGAAGCAGATCTTTTCAAATTTCTCTTAGTTCCTTTTCCTATCAACTTCTTTTTATTTACAGCTGTTTTGAGGACATCAGGGTGTTTGCTGAAAAGCCCCAGAGCATGGATAGATGCCTGTTCATAACCCGAGAAGACTCAGGCTCATAGACTTGATCTGAATTGAATATTATTTTGGGGATGGATATGTGTTCTGGGGGAAAAAAAATTGCAGAGATACACAAGATGTGCTCAATGTTAGTTGCCCAGTTAAAACAAATATCAATTCCAAACAGGATCATTATTGCTTTTTATAAAAAAAGGCAGCCAATGCCCTACAAATTTCAGGCAATCTTTAACCCAGAAAATTCTAGAACAATCAAAGACTATGGCAGTTCCTTACAGCCTGTGTAATGGATTTCGATTTGTACTGTCCTGGCTAAGTCTTCTATTAGATGCCCTTGGAGTTTTGCCTATCATTTTGTAAACACATTTTCCAGTTGCAGCTTGCATATCACAGTTGGGTATCATTGAATTTTTATCTTTCCAATTTTACTGTGTGAAACAATTTTATCTAAGTTTAATGGTTTGCATTTTATGAAATTGAAACTTGTTTTCTCCCTGTGTTTCTTTTTCTTTGAAACATATTTAGTTTTTGGCATTCTTTTTTCTATTGCTATTGTTTGTGACACTCCCAAATTTAGAATAATCTCTAAATTTTGTGCTTCTTTTTCTTATAGAAAACCCTTAGTGAAAATTTGACTCTACATCCACACTGTTTATATATAGACTATGACTCAAAAGTACTTAGTTCACTGTAGAGGGTCCATGAATACTTTTAGACAGATATCATGCTCAGAATTATTGTTTTCCGTGCACACCCTCCCTCTAAATGGATAACCATTATTATTAGATTTACTTTAATGTAATTTTTATCAGTTTTTAATCATCCTTTTCAAGTCATTTTGAATTAACATTTGTAGCAGTTTGATATTGTTTATGAATTCCAAAAATAGATATTGGATTATATTTGTAAACTGGTCTGTTCCTCTGGGCATATTAGATTATATTGGATTCGAGGTTTCATTTTTACTTGATTAAATAACGAGTAAGGCTTTGATTGGGCCATGTCAGTAGGACATTACAGAGAAAACCACATGGCAGAGAAGAGAGTGGGAGTTTTGATGTTGGAGCCCTGGGAAGTAAACACATAGAGAAGCAGAGACATGAGGAAGGAGAGAAGGCTCCATTAGGCACTGCAGAGGCCCCGGGAAGAGAGATGAGCTGTTTGCCTGATAGTCTACAGCTGGCCTTGTGGAGAGAGCAGAGCAGCTGAGCCAGGAGAGAAATGAGCGCCCTCCACCCCCCACCCCCCGCCCCAGAAGAAAGGAACCCAGAAAGCCTGATCCCTGGCAAAGGTTGGCAGCCATCTTGCTCCAACACATGGCAATAGACTTTGGTGAGGGAAGTAACTCATGCTTTATGGCCTGGTAACTGTAAGCTTCTACCCCAAATAAATACCCTTTATAAAAGCCAGCAGATTTCTGGTATTTTGCATCAGCACCCCTTTGGCTGACT
The DNA here is from genome assembly GCA_026826555.1 of Tolypeutes matacus. NCBI lineage: Eukaryota > Metazoa > Chordata > Mammalia > Cingulata > Chlamyphoridae > Tolypeutes > Tolypeutes matacus. The sequence continues at coordinate 123,585 of JAKSZT010054262.1, read as the reverse complement.
CATACAATATTGCAAATAAGATTTTATAATATATGATGAAGAGTTAAAGTATTTTCTTTGACATCAGTTAACATTTACTGGCAGTGGTGTGCTGGAGCTAACTCCTACCTGCTTGTCAGAACTGATTATTAACTTTTCAGGTAATTTCTAAGCTGGTTACTGTTATCCTGGTATCTTGAAATCTGCCATGGTGGGAATATTTACACCATGAAAATCAGCAAACACTACATATTATGATTTACCCTTCAGACCCCTCCCAGAGTCATATCTTAAACATTTGCCAGCACACCACTGATAGTGGTCAAGGTGATTGTGACAGTTTGAGATTATTTTTGTGAATCCCAAAAAGAGAAAGATTATGTTTGTAAACCAATCATTTTCTTCTGGACTCTTTAGGACCTTGTAACTGTAAGCTTTTACCCCAAATAAATACCCTTTATAAAAGCCAACAGATTTCTGGTAGTTTGCATTAGCACCCCTTTGGCAGACTAATACAGTGATTTTTTTTTTAATGTTTTTTTTAATTTATTGCATTTTCTTAATCCATAGCTTTTTTAAAAATTGTATATTTTATTGTGATCTCTAGAGAGTGTTCAAGCATATAGCTTTTTAAATGTCTCAAATAGGCTTTCATGAGTACCTGACATTTGTTTTTACGTGAAACTTCTCCTGATTTGCACATTTCTTTTTCTGCCCCCCGCCCCCATTTCTTAATTCCTGGTCCTTTTGCTATCTTGCTAAGCCTTATAAAAATGTATACAATGGTGTAGTATGGCTAGGGCAATGGCTGTCTCTAATGTCAGCACACCTTAAGCTTGAGTTTTATCTAGTGCTATTGCTTTTTACTGGTATAAGCAGCCAAGTTACTCTAATATCTCTAAACTACATTTCATCACCTGTAACATAGGTATATTACCATTACCTGCATTGTACCTGTTTGGAGGATTAGAAAAGATAATGCATGTAAACTATTTAGCACAGATCCTACCCGGCATTTTTCATTGAATCTAAGACGCTATTGCTTAAAAGATGGATTATTATTTTACATACCACAAAGATATAAAAACATTGCCAGTTAAACTACAACATGCATCTCACTTCAGAAAAAAATATATCTTAGAATCAATGATATATAAACACTAAATGCTCACTAAATATTAACTCCCATATACTTTTATTGTAGAAAAATTTGTCCTTATTCTACATTTTTATAAAGCAGATGATTTTCATCATGGATATAGATTCAAGTATTTTCTAAAATCAGAAAACTTGAAAATGAAAATTCTTCTCAATAGGCTCCATCTCTTGCAGAAGAAATATGTACTTTGGGGGATCTGAAACTGAACCAACACAAAAGAGATCATGTTGGAGTTATTTTATCATGTTCCTATCTAAACATTTCTATGATATTTTGTTTGCCTTTATTTCTATACTTCTGGAACAAATAGACATTTAAAAAAAAATGTAGATAGCATCTCACTTTCCTGTGATATTTTCAAAAGTTTTCTAAATGAATTAGTTTATTGGCATTCGTACCTCAAACTGTACTTTATTCTGACCTATTAGTTGGTTTATATAAAATTACGAGTGGTGTTTATTACTAATGACCTTTTCCAAATAGTGAGGCCCTATCCCCTCCCCTGAGTTTTCTTCTGAACATAAAAGGTTAAGGAAAATAAAAACATTTCAAAATTTTCTGTGAGAGTCATGATAAATTCTTTATTGATAACAGAAGAATAATAACAAAGACTAAATATTTGGTTGTCTTTCTTGCCAATTAGAGACTTCATATCTCATTGGGAAAAATATTCATTTTAGTGATCGGTCTATCTGCTATTTAAAGGGCAAAATTTAAGTTGTAATACTTTAGAAAACCAAGCATCAGGGATTATATAAACTACACATTCACTAAATTCAAAATACAAATGGTCAGCAGATAATTTCTGGTGGCTCAATGGTAACAAAGATTCAAGCAATTAAGCAAACAAGCTAGGAGGCAATAAATACTGCTTTCTGTACAAGGCAAACAAGCTAGGAGGCAATAAATACTGCTTTCTAAAAGATCAAAAGTCAAAGTAAACTGAAGCATTGAATCCATTGTGAAAACCATTTATCCTGTATGAACTTTGTGTTTTAAAAGACAAAATATTGTTCAAGCATTTGTCAGTAGGAAAATAAAACATCATTTGTTGTTGTGGCAAAATTTGAGAAGCCAATGCTATGACTTTTAGATTGTCCAGTAATTTCCTTTGAGACTGGGGATTTTTAAAATGTAACTCTGAAAGAGTTTAGCTACAATAACCAAACTCTTAATGAGTGATGATTTATATAGCTAGAAGAGAAATAAAAACAAAAGATGTTTATTATTTAATTTGTTTTATGTAAACCTGGAAATTACATAAAACCTTAACCTTTGAGATAGAAAATGATTTGTCAGCCCTCATTTAATCAGAAAGCAGACTCTGATTGTGTGCTATGTATAATACCCGTCAATTTTTAAAATTACTATTATTATTGATGATACAGAATCAATATGGATTTTTAAATATATATTTATTTTATTTATTTATTTCTCCCCACTCATTGTTTACACTTGCTGTGTCTGTTCGTTGTGCTTATCTTCTTTTTTTTTTTAGGAGGCACCAGACACCAAACCCGGGACCGCCCATGTGGGAGGGAGGTGCCCAATTGCTTGAGCCACCTCTGCTCCCTACTTGTTGTGTCTCTCATTATGTTTCCTCAATGTGTCTCTTCGTTGCATCATCTTGCTGCATCAGCTCACTGCACCAGCCCATCGCATCAGCTCGCTGTCTTGCTCATCTTCTTTAGGAGCCACTGAGAACTGAACCTGGGACCTCCCATGTGGTAGGTGGGTGCCCAACTGCTTGAGCCACATCTGCTTCCCCCCAATTTTTTTTTGAGGTACCCCAGTACCAGATTGAATCTGGGATCTCATATGTGGGGAGTCAGCACTCAACCACTGAGCCACATTGGCTCCCCTCAACATGGATTTTGTGTGGTAATGAGCCACTAACATTTAAAAAATACATGTAGTCTCATTTCACATTTTATTAGCTAATTTAACTACATAGTATTAATCCTTTGGCATTCATTTCTGCTTGCATGTCTCTGTTCTCTTCTCACTCCTGCCCACCCCATCAACTTCATCTTCATGTACCAATTGCATACTCTCTTTGTGTAATGTACTATTCTATATGCAGACTTGGTAAAACTCGTCCATTCTAGCTAAATCACATTCCCTGAAAGTATTTACCCTTTGGGGGCAATTTTTTTTCGTAAGGGAAGACATTAAGCTCTGTAAACCTGGCAAATCCATTTTGTAATATACATATTTTTTCAAAGAAATTAAATTTCAAAAGTGCTGAGATGTTAAGCAATGAATAAAACAAGGGAATGAATAATTCAATAATGTATTAATAAATATTTCAGTGCTGAATAGAGTCCTGGTTAATGCACGTTAATATCTAAGGAAGTGAAACTCTGAAAGTTTTATATGTAACAACTTAAACAATTTAGTATTATTGCCCATGACTCTATAGATAAAATATTTAACAGAAGTCACTAATAAATATAAAAAGGGCACTTTGAGAATGTTTTTTAAAAATGCCTATATTAATAGTATGAAGACATTCAGCAGCAAATATGTATTTATCACACCCTAAAGCTGATTTCATTGTACTAACTGGGACTTCTTTGGAGTAGATTGTCAAGATGAATTCTAAACACAAGCATTAGGAGGAGCAGTGCAGGTTCATTAAATAAATAGCCTCTCTTTATGTTGTACATATATCCCTGAAATGTCTACAGATAGACTTTCTAACCCAAATTTTAACTTTAGTAGTCCTTTTTTAAAAGTTTGACATTACCTTGTAAGATGAAGACTTTCTCAGCAACGTTGATTATCAAACCGTCCTTTGGTTACCGTTGTGCACATTAGTGATATTGTGTAGATGCTCATATTCAATGGGAACATTTAATACTCTCACCAACCATTATCGGCACAGCAGAATACACTTTAGGAAAATGTTTTGCAGCAGGGTTTCTCACCCTCGGCACTACTGATATTTCGGGCCTGACAATTCTTTTTTCTGGGGGCTGTCCTGTATGTTGTAGGATGTTTACCAGCATCTCTGGCCTTTGCACACTAGATTACAATAGCACAACTAACCAGTTGTGACAACCAAAATGCCTCCAGACATTTTCAAATGCCCCTGGTTTTACAGTAACATGCTTTCTAGAAGGAACTTGTACTCAGGAGTTATAGCATAGGAAATTCTCAAAATTCCTTTATCTTAAAGTACAGAAAATGATTGGCAATCTGTATTAATCACTCTTATAAAATCAACTCTATTGAAGTATATTTTACATACATTAAATGCATAGATTTTATTATTTTTTTTAATTTTATTTTTTTATTTTAACTTTATTTTGTACATTTAATAATTGAAAACATAAGCAATAAAAAACTAAAAAGTAAACACAGATGAATAAATATATACATTTCTCAATTAAATGTAATGGATACATGTAAATTTTTTTGTTGTTTTGTTTTTCTGTTTGTTTTTTTGTTTTTTGTTTTTTTGTGTGAATCAAACAATATATTACACAATATATTTGGTTCATAGTAATAAATGCATAGATTTTAAGTGTAGTTTGATGAGTTCCGCTCATGTAATAATGAGCCCTAATCAAGGTATAGAACATTTCCACCACCCAGAACGCTCCTTTCTGCCTCTTTCCTGGCAATCCCTGCCTACACCAGCTCACTGCCTGCCCTAGGCAACCTCTGACTTCTCTTACAATAGAGTAGTTTTGACTGTTCTAGAACTTCAGGAAAATGGAATCAGAAACTGTATACTCTTGTGTGTCTGGCCTCTTTCATTCAACCTAATGTATGTGAGACTCATCCATGTTGTATTTATCAAAAATTTATTCAATTTTATTTCTCAGTAGTATCCATTTGTTTGACAATATCACAATTTGCCTATTCACTCACCTGTTGATGGATTTGGGTTTTCTCCAATTTTGGGTTATTGCAAATGAAGTTGCTTTGAACTCTCACACACAGGAATTTTTAGAAACATGTATTTTTATATCTTTGGGGTAAATACCTGGAACTGGAGTTGCTATATCATAAGATAGGAGTTTGCTCACCTTTATAGGAAAGTGTCAAACTTTTCCAAAATGGCTGTGCCATTTTACCCTCTCACCAGCAATATGTAAGAAGTTGTTCCACATTCCCACCAGTACTTGGTATTGGCAGTTATTTTAATTTTAGCTATTTTGGCGGTTCTGTGGCTTTAAATAGCTTTTTCCTGATGACTAATGATATTGAGCATATTATCATGTTTATTGGCCATTCATGTATCTTCTTTTGTGAAATATCTGTTGAAGGTTTTTGCCTAGTTTTTTTTTTTTTAAGATTTATTTTATTTATTTATTGCTCACCCCCCATTATTTGTGCTGGCTGTCTGCTTTCTTTGTCTGTTTGTTGTGTGCTCATCTTCTTTTTAGGAGTCGCCGGGAACTGAACCCGGGACCTCCCATGTGGTAGGCAGGTGCCCAATCACTTGAGCCACCTCCACTACCCCCCAGTTTTTAATTGAGTTGTTTTCTCGCTATTGAATTGTAGGAGTCTTTGATATATTCTGAATACAAGTCCTTTATATATATATTGTGAATATTTTCTCCCAGCCTTATAGACAGACTTTTAGTGACTGAACCACTGTACAGATTGCATTTAGAGAACCTCATTATCGGAAATATATCTTTATGAGATTGTTTTTATAAAACAACCATCTTACTGTGAATATGTCATGTTTTCTTGTAATAGGTTTACCTACAGGAAAGCTACATAGTCCTAAATCATAGTAGCTATTCATAAAAAGCACTCATTCCCCAGTGCAACTATGAACAACTCTGTAACCATTGTAAATAATCAAAATTTTAAAAAGCCATGTTTACCTTATCAAATGTTCTGAGGTATTTCTCCTGAAGAAGTGTGTACATATATGGCTCAATGTAAACTAAATAAATAAGTTGATTTTAAGGTTGCAGAGACGAGTGATGCTGGGAGACACAATGTAATAATCTGTAATATTTCTCACACACATATATAGTTTGAATACCATCCTTTTGGCTACAGAAAACATTCACTTGACAAAGCATAATGAAATAATTATGTGTTATCTTAGAATCATAGAAATATAGAGTTGGAAAGCAGCCTAGAGAGTATCACGCTGATATTCTCCTTTTACAGATAGAATTGTGGTACCATTTTATGAGTAGAGGTACATAATAGAATTGGTCTTGGTTAAGTTTCAATGTCATATTTTGTGTTTTTAAAACATACTTATTTTTCACTTCTAGTAGGTTATTCAAATAACACATGCTTTTTGGGGTCTGATTATGACTCTCAATCAGGGTAGATTGTTTGCTCATGTGTTTTGTAATTTTGAACTATTATCTCCTCTTTAACAAAGCCTTATTTGTGGGAATCCAGTGGAGCCTGGATGGAGCACAGGAGCCCCTGGAGCAGTTCTTGGTTGGCTCCAGCCAGGAGTCACAGGGTTATCAAAAGCTTGGAGCCAATTTTTATGTTAATTCTTTGGCGTATTAAATTCTTTGGTTATCAAATTCTCAGGGAGACTTTTCTCTCTCACAGATCTAGGACTATGTGGATAATCTCTCTTGTTAACTCCCTGCGCTGGGAGGTGGATTGTTCTCTAAAATCCTCTGTCACTAAGGAGGCAGCCCTTTGAGGATCCTGGCTTTACAAAGCAGGTTCTCAGTTCCAGTCCCCCGTTTTGAGCAAGCCCAAGACATACTCATCAGTTCCCAGATGGGCACTAAAGCTCTTTGGATTACTGAGTCTGCTATTGCTTCCTGCTCCAGGACAGTCTCTGTTTCAGCTCACAATCTTCCATTTCTATTTTTCGGTTTTTCTTTCATTTCCAGCACCTGAGATTTTTCCTTTGTTTTTTGTACCCTCAGCAATGATTTAAAATAGTATTTCGGGGACTGGATGTAGCTCAAGTGGTGCACGCCTGCTTCCTACGTACAAGGTCCTGGGTTCGATCCCTGATACCACCTTAAAAAAAAAAAAAAAGTTATATTTTATCCAATCCAGCATTTCTAGGAGCTCACAGCTGGAAGATTGTCAGATATTTTTAGCTCTTGTTATAGCTAGAACCAGAAGTCTCTCAAATACTTTCCTTTAAAAAGCTTTAAATTTGGCTTTTGTTCAAAACAAAGCTTGATGCACTTTTTCCATTTGTGAAGGAAAAACATAATGAAAGAGCAAAACATAAAAACCCAAATGCACATGCAATCTGTATATGTATTTAAAAGGCGCTGCATCCTTGGCATGCTTTTTGTATTAGGCAGCTTGTTCTTCTACATACCAAAGGGAGACATCATAATGCAGGTCAAGAAAATGGAGCTTTATCTTCTGGCTTTCAGTCCTTGCTCTTTATTTAATCCTCGATAAGTCATTTATGCACTTAGAGTCTAGTTCCTGTAAAATAGGAACAATGCTACTTTTAAATTCCCTTATAGATTTATTATGAGGTTCAAATGAAATAGGCTATAGTAGGTGACCGCTTTCTGTAGACTGTAAAACATGAGGCGAATTATAGTTATGACTATGTACTTCCAAGTTGCAATGACTCTAGTGAATGGCAATGGCTTTTATCCCCTGTAGTTGAATGTTTCTGAGAATTGTGGGTCTGGCCCACTCATTTGCTTATATTTTAATGTCAGAACTTATTTTTTCAACAAAAGAAAAAGACTGGATTAAAAATTCATGAAATAGTGAAACTATAATTAAATGAGTTAAAAATCGTATTGCCTATATCTATGTTTTAGTTTGCTAAAAGCTGCTGGGAGAAATAAGCCGGAAATGAGTTGGCTTTTACAAAGCTTACAGTTTTGAGGCCATGAAAGTGCCCAGATCAAAGCATGGTCAAGAGATCCTTTTCCCTGAGCTGCAGCTGTAGACGATCAGGCACATGGCAGAGCACAATGGTGGCATCGGCTCATCTCTTCTTTCTCCACCAGACCTCTTTGCTTTCAGCTTCTGGCTAAAGTGGCTTTCTCTCAGCATCTGGGTTTCTCCTGTCTATGCTGCCTACTTTCTGTGCCTGTGGCTTTTTATTCCTCCATTTTTAAAGGACTCCAGTAAGAGGATTAAGATCCACCTTGAGTCATGCCCTACTGAAGTGGTCTAATCAAAAGGAAGGTCCCTTAACTGAATCTAATCAAAAGGTCCCATCCATAATAGGTTTACATGCACAGGAATGGATTAGCTTTAAGAACAGGGCTTTCTGGGGTCATAAAGCTTTAAACTTTTATGGACCCCATTAAAGTTTTTTTAATGGATAGATTCCATTAAGCTAAAGGAAAAAGCACCCCTTTCTTTTCTCATTGGAGAGCAAGGTGCCTATGATTTGGGCTGTGTGCCATAGTTTTTATTATTTGACTCCTTACTAAGGGATCTCACATGCTGGGCAAGATACCTGCCACTGCTGTTTAAGTTAGTAAAACTGTAGCAGCATTTTTATTTAGCATCACAATGGAAGCCTGGACAAGAAATGACAAAATCAGTGTTGTCTCAAATTATAGTTATTTAAGGCCATATGTAGGATTCAAATCAGCTTGGTGTTAAAAAGGAGAAGGTCATTCTTTTAGGTCACTCAGCATTTCTACCCCTGCCTATGCCTGGCATCTCCACGCCTTATGAATATTGTGGAACATGAGTCTGCCCCACTCCAAATGCTGATTATACCAGACACTCACTTTCCCAGAATGCCTTTCACTAGAGTGTGGGCACATGACCTTGGCACTGCCAATCAGACACACCTGCTCCCGAATGCCTTGCCATGGCAACTGTTGCAGAAAAATTGAGTTCCTGGGAACTAGCAGGAGCAGCAGAGGTAATCATAGAAGCCAGTGTCTAGTGCAGGGGGTCTTGGGGTCCGTGGAAAGATTTCAGGGAGTCAGTGAGCTTGATTTGTAAAAAATCAACTTATTATATTTTTCTCTGACTTCTAACTGAAATCTAGAATTTCCTTCACTTATGAATGTGTGCTATAAGTAAATTACAGTAGTATTCATTTCACCTGACTGGCAAAGGGGTCCATGAAACAAAAAAGATTAAGAACCCCTGGTCTAGTGCCTGCTATATGCCACAGAAGCTGCTGGTTGCCTCTTCTTCCTTTCATCCATAGTAACAAAGCCTCTTATTTTCAACATGCCACTGAGAATAAAGACGATGTTACCTAATCTCCTTGAGGCTAGGTTTGTCTAGTTCTGACCAATGAGTTATAAGTGGAAGTGTTATCTGGCCTCTTCTGGGATCCTTCCTCAAGGGACAGCTTCATCCCTCCCTCCTTTCTGTTGGCTGGAATGGGTGTCAGGATGGCTGGAGCTGAAGCAACTATTGTGAACCATGAGGTAACCCTGGTAATGGAGGCCCTGTATGGGAGAGGAACAAAATAGAAAGGACCTGTGTCTCTGGGGGCTTCAAGGAACTGAATTTACCTATCAACCCTGGGCTTCCAGACTTTGATGTGAAAAAAAGAAGTAAACATCTATCTTATGTAATTCTGGGGTCTCTGTTATTGCTGAAGTTAATGCTAACTATTGCACTGTGTCACTGGTGCAAGCGTGAAGGAGTACAGGCTGCAGAAGACAGTTCTATGGTGTTATTTCAGGCTCTGTTCCTGATTCATTGCCCTGAACTCATTCTTCAACCTTGTAATTCTGTGACATACCTAGTATTTTAGTAAATTCTCATTCTTAAATTAGATGGAGTTGTTTTTGATTGTTCGAAAACAAAGATTCTTTAAGGATATAAGGTCATGATTTTTTTTTTCTTACGAAACTGAAGACTGTTTCCCATCACGAATTTCAGCCCAAAAGGTCAACCTCATTTTAAGAAAACCCAATGTGAAAGTCCATACATAGAAATAGTTAAAAGCAAACAAAGAAAAACCCTTAACTTCGCAAAAGGAATCATTATCAGTTTTCCCTTAAATGATAAGATCTCTAGTGTGTTTAGAATGATTACCATTTTCAACATATTCTCCTTCCCAATCTTTGAGAAATGTGCTGAATTTGTGAAATAAAGTGCAAGTGTGGAAGAAAGAGTGATTTTTAATGCCAGCTCAATCTTAACAGTTACTAAGCGGTCCTTACTTCAGTTATCCCTGAGCTGGGCCTGGATTTCTGCATCTATGGAATAATGGAAGAGCCTAGCGACTGTTGACAGACAGGCAGATTCCAAGCCTGGGATGCAGAGAAGGAGAAGGATGACCAATAAAAACATTGCAATGACAGATACAGGCCATTGTACATTTTGTCATAACCTATAAAATGGTACAGTGCAAAGTGTAAACTGTAATATAAACTATAGTCCATGGTTAGTGGCAATGCTTCAATATGTGTTCATCAATTGTAACAAATGTACCACACTAATGAGGGATGTTGTTAATGTGGGAAAATGTGGGAGGGGCAGAGGTGGGGTGTATAGGACTCCCCTAAATAAATATTTTTAAAACAATTTATTGAAGTATATCATTCATACATGAACATACATAAACTATAAGTGTTCAGTAAACATTGTGAACTTACAAAACAAACATGCATAACATCATACAGGGCTCCCACACATCACCCCACCACACACACACAAACACCCTGCATTGTGAAACATTTGTTAACAAATCATGAAAGAGCATCATCAAAGTATTACTACCAACTATAGTCTGTATCTTTCTCCCCTATACATTTTTTTAAGGATTTATTTATTTACTTATTTACTTTTATCCATTTTTATGCCCCTGTTTTTGCTGTTTCTGTGTCCATTCGCTGGGCGACTCTGTGTCCATTTCCTGCCCTTTCTTCTCATCCTCCTCCTCCTGTCTTCACTGGGATTCGATCCTTGGAACCTCCAATATGGGAGAGAGTTGTCCTACCACCTGCGCCACCTTAGTTCCTGGTTTTTCAGCATGTCTTGCCTTGGCTCTCCCTTATGTCACTCTCCTGTTACATCATCATCTTGCTGCATGGCTCACGGGGCCTGGTGGCCCATTCACCTTCTATATTTTTCTTTTTTTTACATTTTTACTGGGAGGTCCCGGGAATTGAACCCAGTTTCCTCCATATAGGAGATGGACACCCAACCATCTGAGCCACATCCATCCCCCTGCTATATCTCTCAAGGTTGACCAAAGATACCCAAAGTTACAGTCTTTTCCCATACAGGATGGTCATATGATAAATCAGGCATAGTTTATCACCAGCATTCCAAAAACCAGACCTAGGGAGAAAAAGTAGGTCTGGGGACACATGCATGGTTTCTAGTGTAGCAAATGTTTAGCTTACCCTGATTATCACAAAATCAGGACAGTGAGAATATTTGCAGTCCCCTATATTTTTTATGTAACATTTATGTAATCTAAAGCTCCTTGAAAAATAAAAAATCAAAAAATTTTAAAAAAGAAAAAAGAATAGAGGCAGTTGTGCCTTGAATTAACGATCTCTTTTGAGTCTTAAAATATTGTCGGCATATCGGTTCAGGCCTCTGAGGCACATGCTACCCTTCGCATCCCCCTGGTTGTAGAACACACTTTCAGCCTGTGCTGTTTGTTCACTCATTCATTCAACCGTGCCTTCATCAAAATACTTAACTAAATACCTACCCTATGCCAGGATTGACTTGGCACTGGGCTTCCTCCCTGCTCCTTGCCCCATATCTATGTGGTCTTTACATGCTGAATGATTTGAACAGAACAGGCTGAGCAGTCTGAGGGAAACCACTTAATTCATTTATTCATCATCTACCCAAACAGCCTGTGCAGTGGGGGTATGTGGCAGCACAGTCTAGAACGCAGGCTTCCTCACTTCCTCAGCTGTTGCTGGAGGACGCACTGCCAAATCCAGAAAGATCTAAGTCCCTGAAGTACGATGGCTATTAAGAAAGACTGCCTTTTATATCTCCACATTTCTATTAACATCCTAACAACCCTTGATGTGCAACCACAGACCTTTGCTATTATTGGCTCTGAACCTTTTCCTCTGTCATCCATAGATTATTGTCACTGAGAGCAAGAATATACTGAATTTTACTCATGATTGTATTCTTAGGGCCTAGCATGTGGTGTACAGTTTAAATAATGTTTTTTAAAAAATTTAACTTATTTCTATCAAACTACTTGCACACAATTTGCTCTGTATGAACCACCCCATACACTTGGCATTGAACTCTCAAAACTCATCGTAAAGATCACTTGCTCAGGGAGAGCTTCCCCAAGACTGAAGGCAACATCTGGCCCCCCTGTTATGAGCTCAGAGAACACCCCAGTTTCCACTTTATGGTACAGACTATACTTGTATTTTTGTAATGTTTCTGTCCTCTACCAGGATATAAGCTCCAGAAGGGCTGGAACTATGAATTCTCTCATGGCTTTATCTCCAGTGCTATAATTTGCAATCAGTAACTAGAACATAATAGATGCTCAATAAACACTTATGAACAATTGATCTTGATCAGTAACATTTATGTGACTAATTTTCTCTCTCATCCTCTACTACATAGCTATTTTCACTTCCACAGTGTGTTGTCCCTTTCCTAATTCCATCACCTTCTTGTTGGACAGATGGTGCCATGGTAAACAGACATCAGGGTGGCTACAGCCTTTCCAAGCAGGGGAGTGGTCTCTTTTATTTTATTTTATATATTTTTAAAAACAATTTATTGAAGTATATCATTCATGTATGAGCATACATAAACAATAAGTGTTCAGTAAACATTGTGAACTTACAAAACAAACATGCATAACATCATACAGGGCTCCCACACATCACCCCTGCACAAATACTTTGCATTTTTGTGAAACATTTGTTAAGAAATTATGAAAGAACATTGTCAAAGTATTACTACTAACTATAGTCCATATCTTGCTCCTCTATACTTTCTTTTTAAGGATTTATTTATTTATTTACTTTTATGCATTTTTACTCCCCACCCCCCGTTTTTGCTGTTTTTGTGTCCATTCGTTGGGTAACTCTCTGTGTCCATTTCCTGCCCTCTCTTCTCATCCCTCTCCCCCTGTCTTCACTGGGATTCGATCCTTGGAACCTCTGATGTGGGAGAGAGGTGTCCTCAGTTCCTGGTTTTTTGGCACGTCTTGTCTTGGCTCTCCCTTGTGTCACTCTCTTGTTACATCATCATCATCTTGCTGCGTGGCTTGCGGGGCCTGATGGCGCACTTGCGCGTGGGGCCTGACGGCTCACCTGCTCGTGGGAACTGGCGGCGTACCTGCACATGGGGACTGGCGGTCTGCATGCCTTCTATGTTTTTCTTTTTTTAATTTTTACCAGGAGGTCCTGGGGCTCGAACCCAGGTCCCTCCATATGGGAGACGGACGCCCAACCGTTTGAGCCACATCTGTCCCCCTGCTATATCTCTTAAGGTTGACCAAATATACCTAGAGTTACAGTCATTTCCCATACAGGATGGTCATATAATAAATCAGGCTTAGTTTATCACCAGCATTCCAAAAACCAGGCCTAGGGAGAAAACCTAGATCTGGGGACACATGCATGGTTTATAACATAGTAGTGGTTTAGCCTACCCTGATTTATCACAAAATCAGGAAGGCGAGAATATTCGCATGGTCTCTTTTATTTTGCACTTCTCCAGGGCTTCAACCGATGAAGCAGCAGTGTTCTTCTGTCCCCATAACTGTGCCCTTTAATCTTGTTTGGTGGGTATGTGCCTATCAGGCTCTGTGGAGAAGGTTGTTCCTCAGTTCATTTGGAAATTGACATACTCTGAGCTCTTTTTATCTTTTAAATTAACCCCCAGAGGGGGCAGTGACACACTCTGTTTTGGCACCTGAGTTGCACCTATAAGATATTAGAATCAGTGGAATCTTCTGGGCCAACTTCCCCTGTTTTACAGATGAATAAACTGAGACAGAGAGATGAAATGACAAAACCAGGACTAGAATGCAGGTCTTTTGCTTTCTCTTTCAGCGCTCTTCATTGTAACAAGATGCGTCCTGCCTTCCAGTCCTCGGAAGATTCTTGCAGGGTCTGCTGATATGGATCGAGTCCATTAAGACTGATTAACTTGCCAAGAATTCCTCGAACTGCCAATGTTTATTCCATCAAAGTTTATTTATTTATTAATGCTCCATATGTATGCTTGTGGCCTGGAGGGTGGAGTAGCATGAGGTCATGGAAAGTGTGCTGAATTCCAATACTTGTGGAAACACAAGATGTAGTGGACGGCAATAACTATTGTCTTTTTGTCATCCAAACAAGCTTTTCCATCACCCCTTATTTTGGTAACTACCCTCCCTCCCCACCCCCTACTCACAGAGGAATGGGCCAGTAACAAGGGCTGGTTAATCATGGTTCCCCTATTCTTGCCGACACGGTAATGGTTTGGCGAGGGTCCTTCTCCAAGAATTCTAAGCTTGGAATTGGAGGAACCACTGTCTTGTTGGGGTGTGTGTGTGTATGTGTCATAGTGCCACAGGATATGAAGTTAGAGCAGACTGTGCACATCTTTCTACACAAATAGAGAAGACTTCCTGCTCTGGAAGGAGATAGACTTAAGCAGAAACCTAGAGATAAAAGACAGATGGAGAATTGAGTCCCAATTCCAATCCTCAAGCCCTGGCTCCTACAGCAATTCTCAGATTCTCAGGGTTACCTTGGTTATTATTCCTAGTTGCATGAGCCAATCAATTCTTTTTTGTTGTTTAAAGCTAGAGTTGAATTTTTGTCACTTGCGATAAAGAATTTTCTGTATTCACTGTGGTTAGAGGATAATATTACCTTTCCTGTAAACCTAAGGTCAGGCTGAGAGTCAACCTTTCAACACGAGTCTCATTAGTGGGTAGCAATAGTCTTTGTATTTCCCCACTGTTGTCTGTCCTGGTCAACTCACCCAGGAAGAACATGTTGCTAGTGAAGCCAAGAACACAGTTTATGTGGTTCAGTTAGTTCTGCTCTATCTACAAAATAAGTCTTACCCCTGACCACATCCAACTCTTTTGCAACCCAGACCCTTTACTGTGATGTGGACTAGTGTGCCTCAGTGCATATCTACGCTCTCTCTAGAAGTTAGCATGGGGTAGAGAAGAAACACAAAACTGAGCCTTGGGAAAAACATTCTAGCCCCAACTCCATCTTTTCCTTATTGAGAGACTCCCAAGTAAGTCTTTTAACTTCTCCGGGCCTTAGTTTACCGGGTTATAAAAAACGATAATCCTTGAATGACATGATCTTAAGATACTTTCTGGCTGTATTCTCTAAGAACAACCCACATGCATCCTCTGTGAAGAGCAAGTCAATCAAAGTGTTTTTGTACCAAAAGGATAACACAATCAACCACACTTTTTTTGTTGTTGCTGTTTTAAGCAGTCTTTAGAGCAAACCAGGTGCAGTATCATTAAATATCTTTCATTTAGAAATTTCTGTTTCCAAAGTGCAGCCCTGCAGTTCTTGGCAAATTATGTTACCCTTAGGGCTGAGTCCTTGATATGCCAGGGAAAGCGAATACCTTCCTCTGAAATATTAATTACCGTGAAGCAGCAATTCTGTACTTTAGGCCTAGGAAGGAAAGAGCTTTCCTCATGTTCTCACCTCTGCCACTCAGACTCCTTTTGACACATGGAAGAGCCAAAGGTTGCTAGGAGACCAGAAGCCTGAGGCAGCAGATGGTGAACAAGCCAGTCTTAGGTGGTGGGGAGGTTAGGAGCCTGAACCCGACAGCTGAGTAAGTAGAGGAGCAAATCTTCTTCCTGAACTCCTGGTCTAGTGTTAAAAGATTGGGTGACAGTAAAAATGGGGGTGAGGTAGGGGAAGAAAAGAGAAGACATTTTGGGGAAGAGCTTATAGAGAAGAGGCAGGACTCCAAGAGCGCTAAGTGAGGCTGTATAGATGGGAAAGAGAGTGAAGATGAATATATAGGAAATTATATTGATCGGAGCTGGTCTACCAGAGTGGGACGAATAGTATCCTACTTTCCTCAGGCTGACACAGCGGCTGGGTACCTGCAGGATCCCAGTCCCAGGACGGCTAAGATCCACATGACTGTCTGAAGCCATGCTTCCTGGGCCTGAGCTTGTCTCCAGGAAGCACTCAAGCTGATCCAATTGCAGGTACATTTGAATTGCTCTGGATGGCAAGAGGTTGATCCAATAAAGCTCAGCAGTATTGAGTGGGGGGCAATGGTCAATTAGACCATGATGGGAATCCTTCAGGATGCGCTCCATGACCACTCTTAGGTAAAGGCTCTCTGCTCACTGGTCCTGCTGTTAGCAAGCCCATGAGCTTGCTTGGCACAGTGCCTGGAGCATGGGAAGAGCTCAACAAATTGTTGTTATTTTTATTATTGTCCCATTCATCTTCTCCCTCCACCCCCAAGGTTTCGCCTCTGTAATTATTTGGAGGTGACTATGAATTACAAATGTCTTCAACGTAGGCCTTTTCTTCTTTCAGTGCCCACTAAAGCCTTCTTGTCCCATTCCTGTCCATATGAGTGTACACTCAGTCCATTTCCTTCTGCCAGTCAAGAGTGACAAGGCACTCCAATATCTGCCCACATAACTCAAACCTGACATACCAAAATACCTAACTGAACAAAACATGCACCACATGTGAAAAAACCAACCTCCTTTGGGTCCTGATCTTAAATTGTGTAATATTGTATGTATATTTAACAAAGTGTGTGGCCTACCCCAGAGGTCACTGTATTTTGGTGGGAGCAATACAGCCCTCAGGTGATTCTACTATCTCCTTAGCCTGGGCTTCTGACCTGTGCAAAGCTGCCTCTGCCTGAGGTTATGGCTTGCAGCTTGCAGCAGCACCGTAACAGCAAGCTCTGCATTGGAAGGAATCACATCCTGGAATGATGCAATGTTTCCGGATCCATGGTGGTTGGGTCACATGAGGTCTGACATTACCTGGAGGTGGGTGCCTCTGGGAATGCTGCCATTAGCAGCTTTGTGGGGCAGATCTGGAGCATATCTCTTTCAGGAGACAGAAAAGAAAACAAAGCAGAGCAAAACAAAAGCTATGTGCCAGCTTCAAAACACTTATTTAAATCACAAGAGGGACGAAAGAGAGTTGTAATACTTATTCCCGAGACTCCAAATTCTCACTGTTCAGCATTCTTACGTATTTATAATCTAAAGGACATTGGGAAGCTTTATCTGTTCAACCTTCTAAGAGAGATTCTATCTAAAACTTCAAAGCATGTAAAAATCTTTAAGACAATGAAGGTGCATAATCTACCGGTTAAAAAAAAAAAAAAAAAAAAAAAGTGGCTCCAGTGTCATTACCTTTACAGCAGTTCTTAGCTGGACTAGCCAAATATAGAGAAAGCGTGGGGAGAAGAAAGGGTTCATGTAGATCCCCTCCAGCAGGCATTTTTGTGCATTCTACTGGGTGGAGGACCAGAATCTTGGGGAGAGGAATGTGTAGGTCAGTAGGTGAAACTTCTACAAGTCCCTAGATGAACTAAATATAATATTTTTAAAACAGAGATTTGCCTTTATTAAGCATAATGATTTTTTTTTTAAGGTATTGGGGGTCAGGTATTGAACACAGGACCTTGTATGTGGGAAGCCAGTGCTCAACCATTGAGCCACATTGGCTCCCCTGAGTTCGTTTTTTCATTTGTTTTGCTTGTTGTTTTTTTGTTGCTTATTTTTTTATTTTAGGAGGCACCGGGAATGAACCCAGGACCTCCCACACAGAAGCAGGCACTCAACCGATTGAGCCACATCTACTCCCCATGATGATATTTTTAATTGCAAAATTTCAAATCTATAGAACAAAATTATAAGAAATAGTAAAAAAATACCCATATAATTTTCACTTAGGTTTACCAATTGATAGCATTTTGTGATAATTGCTTTGTTTTTCTCTTCCTTGTATTATACACATACAGACACACATTTCTCTCTTTAGGTACTATTACGTAAATACTACCTGTAACAGTTGGGGAATTTGATGTAATTATGAATTCCAAAAATATAATTGGCTCGTGCTTGTAAACTGATCTGTTAATCTGGGCATGATTCAGTTATGATTAGGGCGTTGACTGGGCCACGCCCAGTTGAGCCCCATCCCTTGGTTGGTGGGGAATCATATATAAAAGGCATGGCAAGAACAGTTTTGAGCAGCAGTTTTTGAGAAGCAGTTTTGATGTTGGAGAAAAGGCCCCAGAAGAAGAGATGTGAGCCGTTCGCCTGATAGTCTACAGCTGACCATGTGGAGGAACCAGAAGAGCTAAGCCCAGAGAGAAACGCAGCCCTGGGAAGAGAGGAACACAAGAAGCCTGAACCCTGGCAAACGTCGGCAGCTGTCTTGCTCTAACACGTGGCAATGAACTTTGGTGAGAAGAAACTTAGCGCTTTATGGCCTGGTATCTGTGGACTTCTGGCCCGAATGAATACCCTTTATAAAGACCAAACCATTTTTGGTATCTCACATTAGCACCCCTTTGGCTGACTAATACACTACCTATATATCAAACCAAATGCCACTGCTTCCTCCCCTCCTTGGTTCTCATCTCCATTCCATTTTGTAAATCTCTGCTTTAGAATCAAGAAGTTTGTTCCTGTGTTCTGTTCTGTTGCATGTAAAGATAAACTGTATACTTTACCCTCTCAGTATAAAAAGAGGACAGCTATCTCCACCACAAACGCAGTGTCTACTTCTTGATTTTCACTAAAGTGGAAGGGAAATACTAAGCACATAAAATGACTTATCTGAGGTCCTGGCCACAGTGGACAATGGCAAGGGTTCAAATACTTTCTGCTTCCATCTTTTTATACCCAACAGAGATGCGCAAGGGTTACTCTGACACTGGCTTTTTGGTTCTGTCTCCTATTTATCAAAAGCTATATAAGGAGATTCACAGACAAAATTCCTAGCTGTTCAACTGTGAATCTTTCAGTCTCCACTCTGCTCTCTGACTCCCTCAATGTGTGAAGTTTTCAATATAAAAAGAACTGCTGTAAAAATACCTTGATGTTGGACGCCACCCAGTCTTCCCAATTCCCCATGCTTATATCCTAAACACCCAGCATACTCCAAATATGCATGAGTGCATCATCACTAAAATTTAACAACTCACATCAACAATTATGTATTGAGCATCTAGTAAGTAGCAGGGTCTTGGAGATCCCTAACAGGATCTCTGCCCTCATGGAATTGATAATCTAGCAGAGAAAACAAACATTAAACAAGTGACTTCACTTGTGATACATGTTACATTATATTAGTGGAAACACAGGTTTTTATGGGACCAACTGCAAAGGGAGTCAAACCTGGTCTAGGCCAGGGAAGGTTTTAGATTGAGATCTGAAGAAAGAGTAGGTGTTAACCAGGCAAAAATGAGTTGGGGATGGCAGTTGAAATGAGGGTTTAAGAGGAAAGAACAGGGAAGCAGATGTGGCGCAAGCAGTTGGGTACCTGCCTACCACATGAAGGTATCAGGTTCAGTTCCCAGTGCCTCCTAAAGAAGACAAGCAAGACAGCAAGCTGATACAATGAAAAGTCACAACAAAGAAACACAACAGACTTCTGGGAAGATGGTGGACTAGTAAGACAAAGGAATCTCTTCTCTGGAAAACTAGCTAGAGGACAGGCTGAAACAGACTGAAAAAAGATCTTCTAGGGTTTAATGCAGCAGGTGAAGGCTGCACACCACTCAGAGGAGAGAGGGACAAAAGAGGGAAATTGCGATGACAGAACCGTGAGTTGGAACCAGGAGCCGCTGCTGCTGCTGGCACCCTCCTTCCGCACGGAGGCTGCGGAGCCCAATGGACCCTTCCACATGGTGGTTTGCCCTGGGAGCCTAGGAAGGACTGGAGAAATCCGACCCTCGAAACCTCCCTCTCTTCTAGCCTGGACTAATTGTTGAGGACTGCACAGGAGAGGGGAGAGAGAGCCTGGGGCTGACCCTACTTTTGACTCACAGGTTTGGTCTGCCCTGTCCCAGGAGCCCTTCCAGGCTGGGTGGGGCTGAGCCATTGTTTGCCTTGGAGCCTGCAAGGGGATAAAGATATACAAATTTCCCAATCTCCTCCTCTACTAACAGGGACTGATTGTTGAGGATTCAGAGGGGCGTGGAAATATTTCCTAGCTGGGAAAAAGGAGGGGGCTGCCAGAGAAGCCTGGAGAACTGTCTCAGAAAGTTTGAAGTACAAGACTCTTAGCCCTCAGACAGGAAGCTCTATCACATTGATCTGGTGTGTGTCACAACAAATACACTCTGACCAGGCATTGAATTGAGAGCTGCCAATGAGCGCCATCTCCTGGGAGACTAAGGAAATGCACATAAGAAAATTTATAATAGGACATGCTTTTCCTGGCCTCTATAGCCTCCCTGTCCAAGGCCCTAGGAAGTGGCTCTACAACCAATGACTGGGTCCAGTGCCCAGTTTTAAGCAACAGCAGAACAATCCAAACAATCAAGTTTGAGCCAAAAATTAAAGAGCTGTGGTAACTCACAGCCTCCTGCCACTAAATCCCTATAAAAGAGAAAGAGATTGAGCATTTAAGTAAACTACATCCTAACAGATGCCTAAACACCAGCAAAAAAATTACGAACCATACTAAGAAAATAAAAGACATGGCCCAAGAAAAGAAATACATCAAAGTCCCAGAAGAGATGCAGAATTTGAGAGAACTAATCAGCGAGATGAGCACAAATTTCCAAAATCAAATTAATGAGATGAAAGAGAATATAGTTAAAGAGATAAATGACATCAAGAAGACATTGAGCGAATGCAAAGAAGAATTTGAAATCATGTACAGAAAAGTAACGGAGTTCATGGGATTGAAAGACACAATAGGTGAAGTAAAAAATACATTTGAAGCATACAAGAGCAGACTCGAAATGATAGAAGAAAGAATAAGTGATACCGAAGACAGAGTAGCTAAAATTGAAGAGAGAAAAGAACAGAGAGAGAAAAGAATGGAAAAAATTGAGCAGGGGCTCAGAGTTTTGAATGACAACACAAAACGCAAGAACATACGTGTCATTGGAGTTCCAGAAGGAGAAGAGAAAGGAAAAGGGGCAGAAAGAGTATTTGAGGAAATAATAGCTGAAAATTTCCCAACTCTCACGAAAGAAATGAACTTTCATGTCCAAGAAGCACACTGTACCCCAATGAGAATAAATCCAAATAGACCTACGCCAAGACACATATTATTCAGATTGTCAAATGTAAAAGTAAAGAGAAAATGCTCAGAGCAGCAAGAGAGAAGCAAACAATCACGTACAAAGGACGTCCAGTAAGACTTTGTGCAGATTTCTTTTCAGAAACCATGGAGGCAAGAAGACAGTGGTATGATACAATTAGGAAACTGAAAGAGAAAAACTGCCAGCCAAGAATTCTTTACCCAGCAAAACTGTCCTTCAAATATGAAGGTGAATATAAATATTCACAAGCAAACAGAAACTAAGAGAGTTTGCAAAAAAGAATCCACCTTTGCAGGAAATATTAAAGGACGCCTTAGAACCTGAAAGAAAAGATAGGAGAGAGAGGCTTAGAGGAGAGTATAGAAGAAAGAATAGCAGAAAGGATAACCAAAAGAGTAAAAAGAGAGACAAAAACAAGATGACATATGAAAAGCAAAGAATAAAATGAAGGAAATAAATAATGCATTTTCAGTAATATCATTGAATGCCAATGGATTAAATTCCTCAATCAGAAGATAAAGGCTGAGAGAATGGATAAAAAACATGAGCCATCCATATGCTGCTTACAAGACACTCACCTCAGACACACAAGGATACAAGCCGGCTGAAAGTAAAAGGTTGGAAAAAGATACTCCATGCAAATAGTAAACAGAAAAGAGCAGAGGTAGCTATACTAATATCAGACAAAACAGACTTCAAATGCAAAAAAGTGATGAGATACAGAGCACCATTATATATTAATAAAAGGGACGATCCACCAGGAAGATATAACAGTCATAAATATCTACGCACCTAACCAGGGAGCCCCAAAATATATGAGACAAACTCTGGCAAAACTGAAGGGAGAAATACACATTTCTACAATAATCGTTGAAGACTTCAACACCCCTCTCACATCATTAGATAGAACAACTAGACAGAAGATCAACAAGGAAACAGAGAACTTGAACAATATGATAAACAAGTTAGACCTAACAGACATATACAGAACACTGCATCCAAACTCAGCAGATTATACATTCTTCTCAAGTGCCCATGGATCTTTCTAAAGGATAGACCACAAGTTAGGTCACAATTCAGCTCTCAATAAATATACAAAGATTGAAATTATATAAACTAGAAATCAATAACAGGCAGGAAAAAAGGAAATTTGCAAATGTGTGGAGACTGAACAACACACTCCTAAATAATCGGTGGGTCAAAGAAGAAATTGCAAGTGAAATCAGTAAACATATTGAGATAAATGAAAATGAGAACACAATGTATCAAAACTTATGGGTTACAGTGAAGGCAATCTTGAGAGGGAAATTTATAGTCCTAAATGCCTGTATTAAAAAACAAGAAAGAGCTAAACTCAAAGATTTAACTGAACAACTTGAGAAACTAGAAAAAGAACAGCAAACCAATCCCAAAGCAAGCAGAAGGAAAGAAATAATAAAGATCAGAGCAGAAATAAATGAAAATGAGAACAGAAAAACAATAGAGAAAATCAACAAAACCAAAAGCTGGTTCTTTGAGAAGATCAATAAAATTGACAAACCCCTCGCTAGACTAACAAAGAAAAAAAAGAGAGAAGATGCAAAATAATACAATCAGAAATGAAAGGGGGGAAATTACAAATGACCTCACAGAAATAAAAAGAATCATAAGAGAATATATGCCAACAAACTAGACAACCTAGATGAAATGGACAAATTTCTAGAAATGCACAACCAACCTACACTGCTGCTACAAGAAATCCAAGAACTTAACAAACCAATCACAATTAAGGAGATTGACTCCATCATCAAAAATCTCCCAGCACAGAAAAGTCCAGGACCAGATGGCTTCACATGTGAATTCTACCAAGCATTTCAAAAAGAATTAACACCAATCCTGTTTAAACTCTTCCAAAAAATTGAAGAGGAGGGAAAATTACCCAACACATTTTATGAAGCCAACATCACCCTCATACCAAAGCCAGATAAAGATTCCACAAGAAAAGAAAATTACAGACCAACTTCTCTAATGAACATAGATGAAAAAATTCTCAACAAAATACTTGCAAATCACATCCAATAGCATATCAAAAGACTTATACATCACGACCAAGTTGGATTTATTCCCGGTATGCAAGGCTGGTTCAACATAAGAAAATCAATCAATGTAATGCACCACATGAACAAATTGAAGGAAAAAAAACACATGATCATCTCAATAGATGCAGAAAAGGCGTTCGACAAAATCCAACATCCTTTTTTGATAAAAATACTTCAAAAAACAGGAATGAAAGGAAAATTCCTCAATATGATAAAAGGCGTATATGAAAAAGCCACAGCCAACATCATACTCAATGGGGAAAGGTTGAAAGCTTTCCCTCTAGGATCAGGAACAAGACAAGGATGCCCACTGTTACCATTGTTATTCACCATTGTACTAGAAGTTCTAGCTAGGGCGATTAGACAAGACAAAAAAATTAAAGGCGTCCAAATAGGAAAAAAGGAAGTAAAACTCTCACTGTTTGCAGTGACATGATCCTGTATTTAGAAATTTCTGAAGTATCCACGACAAAGATACTTGAACTAATAAATGAGTTCAGCAAAGTGGCAGGATACAAGATCAACACACAAAAATCAGTAATGTTTTTGTACACTAGTACTGAACAACCTGAGGAGGAAATCAGGAAGAAAATTCCATTTTCAATAGCAACAAAAAGACTCAAATACCTTGGAGTTAATTTAACCAAAGAAGTACAGGACCTATATGCAGAAAACTACAAAACAATGCTAAAAGAAATTTAAAAAGACCTAAACAAATGGAAAGACATTCCATGTTCATGGTTTGGAAGAATAAATATCGTGAAGATGTCGATCTTGCCCAAAATGATTTATAGATTCAATGCAATACCAATCAAAATCCCAACAGCTTACTTTGCAGAATTAGAGAAGGTAATTACCAAATTTATCTGGAAGGGTAAGTGCATCCAAATAGCCAAAAGCATTCTAAAAAAAGAAGAGCAATGTGGGAGGAATTTCCCTGCCTGACCTTGAAACATATTACAAAGCTACAATGGTCAAAACAGCATGGTACTGTCATAAAGATAGACACATTGATCAATGGAATAGAATTGAGAATCCAGAAATATACCCTTACCCATACAGTCAACTGGTTTTTTACAAACCTACCAAGCCCACGCTAATGGGATAAAACAGTCTCTTCAACAATGGTATTGGGAGAACTGGATATTTATAACCAAAAGGATGAAAGAGGACCCCTATCTCTCCCCCTATACAAGGATTAACTCAAAATGGATCAAAGATCTAAATGTAAAAGCCAGGACCATAAAACTACTAGAAGAAAATGTAGGGAAACATCTTCAAGAACTTGTAGTAGGTGGTAGTTTCTTGGACCTCACACCCAAAGCACGTGCAACAAAAGAAAAAGTAGATAAATGGGACCTCCTCCAAATTAAACACTTTTGCACCTCACAGGACTTTGTCAGAAGGGTGAAAAGGCAGCCGGCTCAATGGGAAAAAATATTTGGAAATCACATATCTGATAAGGGTTTAATATCCAAGATATATAAAGAGATGTTACAACTCAACAATAAAAAGGCAAACGACCCAATTAAAAAATGGGCCAAAGACTTGAATAGACATTCTTCCGAAGAAGAAATACAAATGGCAAAAAAACACATGAAGAAATGCTCAGCATCACTCATGATTAGGGAAATGCAAATCAAAACTACAATGAGATATCATTTCACACCTATCAGAACAGCCTCTATTAAAAAGACAGAGAACTACAAGTGTTGGAGAGGATGTGGAGAGATAGGAACACTTCTTCACTGTTGGTTGGAATGCAGGATGGTACAACCACTATGGAGGACTGTTTGGCAGTTCCTAAAGAAGGTGAATATAGACTTGCCACGTGACCCGACAATACCACTACTGGGTATATACCCAGAAGAACTGAGAGCAGTGACATGAACAGACATCTGCACACCGTTGTTCATAGCCACATTATTCACCATTGTCAAAAGTTGGAAACAACCCAGGTGTCCATCAACAGATGAATGGATAAACAAACTGTGGTCTATTCACACGATGGAATATTATGCAGCTGTAAAAAGAAATGAAGTCGTAAAGCATATGGCAACATGGATGAACCTGGAGGATATTATGTTGAGTGAAGCGAGCCAGACACAAAAGGACAAAAACTCCATGAATGTGTTACTATGAACCAAATATATTGTGTAACATACTGTTTGATTAAAAAAAAAAATTATATGTATCCAGTACATTTAATTGAGAAATGTATATATTTATTCATCTGTGTTTACTTTTTAGTTTTTAATTGTTTGTACTTTCAATTATTAAATGTACAAAATAAAGTTTAAAAAAAAAAGCATTGAAATGACTAAATCTTAAAAAAAAAAAAAAAAAGAAAGAAACACAACAAGGAGGGAGTGGAGATGGCTCAAGCCATTGGGCGCCTCCTTTCCACATGGGAGGTCCCAGGTTTGGTTCCTGGTGCCTCTTAAAAAAAAAAAAGAGGAAAGAAAGAAAAGAGCATAAACAATGGGGGGTGGGGTGGAGGAGAAATAAATAAAAATAAATCTTAAAAAAAAAAAAAAAGAGGAAAGAACAGTCTTGTCAGAGTAAACTGTGTACATAGCCCTGGTAGCAAGAGAGGGCAAAGCACGTTAAAGAAGCAGAGAGCAATCTGGTGGTGAAGCTGCCAATAACTAATGCTCACAAGAGGCAGAGTGGTTTATTTCCTACTTCAGGTATGTTGGACAGCAGATTTGTGTGACTAGATTAGTTCTTCTCTCTCCCCTCTGAGAGGAAGGAATCTCACTGGCCTAGGGACTCCCCCTAGAAAGCAACAGGTCTTTAATACCAACAGTCAAGTAAGTCAGAGGCAGATAATATCTGAAGAGCAGTACTTTCTGCCATATTACCGAAAGTCATACAATTTGTAAGTGGCAGCTGGAATTAAACACAGAGGCCACATTTCTATTGTGAGAGCCTACCAAGTGTTAGATGCTCAATACCTGAGAAAAGCAAAACCAGAAGGAGGATGAGGAGTATGTTGATAACTTTCCGGATCAGAGAAGTACAGACTCATAAGACAATGCAGCTCTTAGAAAAGGAGCCCTGCCTACCCCCCCCCCCCCCAAAAAAAAAAAAAAACCCAGAAAAGATAAAAGGAGCCCAGCTGCTGTTTCTACCAATAAGCACATATTATAGTTGAAATAAATTATCTTTTGTCATAAAACATTGCTTTATATTATCTAGCAAAGCCTTCTGGGTTCAACAAGTTGTCCCACTTAGCTAAGTGTTGAAATTATGATAGAAAATACTCACCTATATCTGTATCTATTCTGACAGACTCTTCTCTCCATGTCTACACTGGGAACCGTTTTGCTGGGGCCGATGTTGGGAATCTCTCAGCAGCTAGGCAAGGTAGGAGTCCAACTTGCACTGGATTAATCAAGAGACAAAAACACAGTTTTTGAACCATTGCTCACTTTCTAGTGAGAAATTAATCTAGTAGAAATTAATCCTACTAGTCTTTATATATGTTTACATATGATACCTACTCTCAGTTTAAAATCCCCCACTTTTTCCTATTCTGGTCACTAAGAAGGGAAGGTTCAGTAATGCTACAAAATGTGTCCCTTTTCAAGTGTTGGATTAAACTCTGTTTATATGTGCCGAAAATATAAAATCAAAAGTGAAAAATTCAGCCAATCAAACTTTCAATTCCAGCTGATAAGAATTCACTCTCCCAGAGTTAACTACTGTAAACCTGGACAAAATATATGAAACACCTTTTTCAGTTATTGAACGATGGGTTCTCCAGCACTATGCTTCTTGAGAGAAGAGAAACACATGAAGTAACCTTTACATTCACCTTGACTTTGTGCCTGGAGGCCCTTTCCAAAATGTGGCACAGGAAAGTCGAGCCAGAGAGTGGAGGTTCAGGAATGATAAGGTAGCTGAGCTTTTGGGAGCAGAATACAGAGAGGGAGACACAAAAATCTGCAAAGGAGTCCTCTCGAGTCTTTGGCCAAACACTAAACGGGAGATTCCATGAGGTCTGTGGGACTACAGACCTGATTAGAGATTCTGGAGATTGCACAGCAAGACATTTGAATTCTAACTGGCCAGAATGGGCAAGACATCCCTAAATACTCTGTTTATTTAGGTAAGACTATAGAAAGGCTACACCTTAGGAGTAGGGCTAAATTAGCCCTAGAGTAAAGGCTACTCTCTATCTGTCTAATACAGAGTAAAAGTAGGCTTCAACAGGATGAAGCTAAACGCTCAGCTAACAGTCTGCTAGAACAAATTTAACACTCTTAAGAGAAGATAACAAAATCCATTGTAGTATCTACAATGTCTGGTTACAATAGAAATTACTCATATATGAAGGAACAAGAAAACATGAACCAGAACTGGGAGAAATAACATTCAATTAAATAACATTGAAAGGAAACAACCTAGAACTGGCACAGTTGATGGAATTAGCAGACAAAGACTTTAAAACAGATGTTATTCATATGTTCAAGAATCTAAAAGAAAATATATAAAATGAGTGTTCAGATGGGAAATTTCAAAAGAGAAATGGAAATTATTTAAAAGAATCAAATGAAAATTCTATAACTGAAAAATAAAATATCTTAAATGAAAAATTTACTGGCTGAGCTTAATAGTAATTTTGCTACTGCACAAAGAAAAAAAATTGATGAACATGATAACAGATCAATAGGAACTATTTAAACTGAAGCACAGAGAGGAAAACTAACTGAAAAAAAAAATGACAGAACTCAGTGACCTGTAAGAAAATATCAGTGGTCTAATTTATGTGTAATTGCAGTCCTAGTCAAAAGAGGGAAAGAGAAAATGTTTGAAGAAATATTGATTAAAATGTTCAAATTTGACGGAAAATGTCAATCTAGAGGTCCAAGAAGTTCAACTAACCATAAGAAGGATAAACACATTGAAAACACACCTAGGATCATCATCATAAAATTTCTAACACCAAAGTTAATCTTAAATACAACCAGAGGGGGAAACGATATATTATGTACAAGAAAACAATGATAAGAATGACTGCTGAACTTCTCATCAGAACTAATGCAAGGCAGGGGACAATTGAGTGCAATTAAGAAAAAGAAGAATATCAGCCTAGAATTTTATATCAAGGGAAAATATCCTTCAAAATGAAGGCAAAATAAATATATTTCCAAAACAACAAAGGCAGAGAGAATTTTCCATCAGCAAACTTTTACCATAAGAAATGTTAAAAATAAGTTCTTTAGGCTGAAGGGAAATGATACAAGACAGGAGCTCCAAACTATGTGAAGGAAAGAAGAGTGCTGAAAATAGTAAACTTATGGGTAAATATAAAATATTTTCCTGTTTCTTAATTTCTTTAAAAGACAATAGACTAAAGCAAATATAATAATATTTTGTGAGGTTTATAACACATGTAGAACTAAAATGTTTGACAACAATATCATAAAAACCAGGAGGGGATAAATGAAAGTATGCATTTTTCAGGTTCTTACATTATTTGTTAAGTGAACAGTATTAATTCAATGTAGACCAAAAAATATACAAGATAGTATAACTAAAAAGGCAGTAGGGATAAAATTAAATACTAAAAGTACCCACTCTAATAGATTGCAGGAATAGAAGTAAAAAAAAATAGAAAAATTTACAAAATGACAAAGAACAGGTAGGAAAAATAGAAAACAAATAGCAAAACTTGAGCCAAACCGTATTAATAATTACATTAAGTGCAAATGAACTAACCCCATTAAAAGGCAAAGACCGTCAGACTGGATAAAAAGCAGGATCCTACTGTATGTGATTACAAGAGAAGTACTTTAAACAGAAAAGCACAAATAGGTTAAAAGTAAAACAATGGAAAAAGAAATATCAGGTAAACATGAATAATAAAAAAGTAGAATAAAAACTAAAAGAGATGGTTAATAAAAGAAAAAAACCCAATGAAATTAAAGGAGCACTCCAAGAGGTACAACATCTAATTAATAGCCATTCCAGAAAAAGAGAGGAGAGAAAATGGAAAGAAGAAAATGATCAAAGAAATAACCTGAGAATTTTTCCTAGACTTGAAGTATAAGTCTACAGATTAAAAGGGCTTACAAGAGCCCAGCACAATAAATAAAGAACTAAGCCAGGGTAAACTACCATCAACTTTTAGAACACCAGTGATAGAGCATAATGAAAATTCCTAGGGAGAAAAATAGGGCATATAACAAGTTCTGGAATAAGAATGGCATGAGACTTCTCAATCACCCTATTGGCAATTTGGTGAAAATGAAGCAATACCTTAAAAAGAAAAATGTTAATCTAGAATCCTACTCAGCCAAACTACCATTCAAGTATGAGGTTAGATGAAAGATATTTTTAGACATGTAAGGTCTCAAAAATTTACCTCCCCCTTTCAAAAACCTACTGAAGGATATGCACCACCAAAATAAGGGAGTAAACCAAGAACCAAGTATCCAGGAAATATAGACTCTAACACAGGAGAGAGGGGAAGGAAATTCCTAGTGTGATGAGTTTTAGACTGTGAATTCAAACTATAAATTTCTGGGTTTCAGACTGTGTATCAAGCCTAGAGAATAACCAGCTTATATTGAAGCACACCAAGACTGATGTCTCCAGGAGCAAAAATGGATATGACAGAATATCTGATAAATTTTCAGAGGAAAACTGTTTCATGAGGTTGACTTCCTAGGCTTCCTTCAGTTAGGAAAGAGCAGGTTACATAATCCTGGCGATGGTGAGGATTCTAGGAAAACTATTATTTACCACTGAAAAATCAAAGACTAATGGGGTGGGGCGGCGGATGTGGCTCAAATGGTTGGGCGTCCGTCTCCCGTATGGAGGGACCTGGGTTCGATCCCTGGGACCTCCCCAGTAAAAAAGAAAAATATAGAAGTCATGTGTGCAGCAAGATGATGACGTAACAGGAGAGAGACACAAGGGAGAGCCAACTTGAGATGCACGGAAAAACCAGGAACTGAGGGGGTGCAGGCAGTAAGACACCTCTCTCCCACATTGGAGGTTCCCAGGATCGAATCCTGGTGAAGACAGGAGGAGAAGGAGGAGAAGAGAGGGCAGAAAACAGACACAGAGAATTGCCCAGTGAATGGACATGAAACAGCAAAAACGGGGGTGTGGATAAAAGTAAATAAAATTAAAAAAAAGATTAATTGGCACACTCACCCTGTTGTCCTCCCTCCTTCCACCTGCCTGTCACAAGGACAGTGTCTGGAGTACATAGAGGAGCCATCCTGAGACCATGAGCATCAAAGTTACACATTAAGGATTTTGTAGCATAAAGAGGAAGGATCTGGAAGATAGAAGACATGATAACTGGCAGAAGCAGTATTTCTCAAAGTGTGGTGGGGAATGAGATCATTTTAGATGGATAGCATTAAATAGCATTGAATTATGCACACTAAAATTCAGCCAATCATTGTTACTATATATTTTTTTCCCCTACTGAAATGGCTGCCTTGTTTAATGAACAAACTGCCCGAGCTAATTAATGCCACTGCCTTCATCTGCCTTTCAGAGTATGGGCAGTGTACAGGTTCCCTTTCTAACAGATCGAAAAAGAAGAAATATATAATTATTTTGATAATATAAAAAATATAGTAAAGAACTAAGAAAAATAATGTTTTGGGAATTACTGCTTAACTACCTTTCACAGCACAAAGAGGAGATGGGGTAGGATGAAAAATGATTTCTATATGGCTCTATTATATCCATTACATGAACTTCTCCAATTCCAAGATAACTATTTTATCAAAGATAATTCTGCTTTCAGATAGTAAATTATAAAAAATACATTCTTTGCCTCATAAAACTGGCTACTCTCAAAGTTCCTTCCATTCTCCTTTTCTGAGGCATATTACTCATCTCTCCTGTTCTCTATATGACTTTCATATCTATGCAATTGTATTGTAAATGCTGTAAGAAGCCCAGGTCCTGATTGTCTCTCCATAATCAGATTTCATGAAACAGAAAGACATTTTCAGGGAAATAATAAAAAATCTAATTGCTGCAGGAAGAACAAAGCTTCAACCTTTAGTTTTCCAGACGTAGGTGGGTTCTGTATGCACAGATTCCATTTATAATTTAACTTTAAATCTTTAGAGTTCTTCAGAAGAAGATATTTAATGAATGGTAGGACCTGATGAGAATTTTATTTATTCATGATGTCCTTTTTTTTTTTTTTTTTGATGTAATGGATGCCTGGGATTGAACTCGGGACCTTGTATGTGGGAAGCCAGTGCTCAACCACTGCACCACATCGACTCCCCTGAGTTGGTTTTTTCATTTGTTTTGCTTGTTGTTTGTTTTTGGAAGGTGCTCAACTGCTTGAGCCACATCAGCTCCTGATGATGTCCTTTTCTTAATAAAATGAGCCATGCTTCAAAGGGGAGAAGGGAAAACAGCAACATTTGCCAGGTATTGTATTTCCTTTAATTCTCATAACCACCTTGAGAAGTTGTATTACTATTATTATTTTATTTGTATAATTGTTCCATTTGTATTTTTTCATTTAAAAAATTATTGAAGTCCATCACTCATACATGAACATACATAAACAATAAGCGTGTATTATAAAAATTGTGAACTTACAAAACAAACATGCACATCATCATACAGGGGTCCCATACATAACGCCACCACAAATACCTTGCTTTTTTGTGAAGCATTTGTAACAAATTATGAGAGAGCATCATTCAAGTATTACTACTAGATACAGACAATATCTTACATTTGGTGTATTTGTCACCAACCCACTCTATTATTATTTTTTTGTTCATAGACCATACAATTTATGCAAAGTGTACAATCAATGGCATTTGGTGTAATCACAGATTTGTGCATTCATCACTTCAATCAATATTAGAGCATTTTTCATAACCCCCAAAAAGAAAAGAAGCAACAAAAAACAAATCACTGTTATACCCATATATTAGCTCTACTAAATACAAATCCTATGATGTGCTTTCACCATTCTATTCATTTCCAAACATTTACAAACAACGTTTTATCAATTCTGCACAGATTAAACCTCAGCTTTCCGTTTTCTAACCACATTCTATCCTCTGGTGACTTATAGTCTAGCTATTAACTCCATGAGTTAATATATTCATAAGTTAATATACTTATTATACTTAGTTCATGATAGCAAAATTATACATTATTTGTCCTTTTGTGTCCAGCTTGCTTCATTCAACATAATGTCCTCCATGTTGTCATATGCTTCACGACTTCATTTCTTCTTACTGCTGAATAATATTCCATCGTGTATATATACCACAGTTTGTCTGTCCATTCGTCAATTGTTGGACACTTGAGTTGTTTCCATCTTTTGGCAATTGTGAATAATGTTGCTATGAATATTGGTGTGCAGGTATCTGTTCATGTCACTGCTCTCAGTTCTTCTGGGTGTATACCTAGTGGTTGTATTGTTGAGTTACTTGGTAGGTCTATATCTAACTTCCTTAGGAACCACCAAACAGAATTCCACAGAGGCTGTACCATTCTACATTCCCACCAACAGTGAATAGGCGTTCTTATCTCTCCACATCCTCTCCAACGCTTGTAGTTCTCTGTCTTTTAAATAGTGGCCATTCTAGTAGGTATGAAATGATAGCTCATTATAACTTTTATTTGCATTTCCCTAATAACCAGTGATGTTGAACATTTTGTTTTTCATGTGTTTCTCCACCATTTGTATTTCTTCTTTATAAAAATGTCTATTCAGGTCTTTTGCCCATTTTTTAATTGGGTAATTTGTCTTTTTATTGTTGAGTTGTAGGATCTCTTTATATTTCATGAATATTAGACCCTTCTCAGATGTGTGATTTCCAAATATTTTCTCCCATTGAGTAGGTTGCCTTTTACCCTCTTCACAAAGTCCTTTGAGATGCAGAAGTGTTTAGTTATGAGGAGATCCCATTTATCTATTTTTTCTTTTGTTGCTCATACTTTGGTATAAGGTTTAAGAGATCCCTACCTACTACAGGGGCTTGTAGATGTTTCCCTACATTATCTTCTTGGAGTTTTATGGTCTTGGATTTTATGTTTATGTCTTTGATCCATTCTGAGTTGATTCTTGTATAGGGAGTAAGGTAAGGATCCTCTTTCATTCTTTTGGTTACGGATATCCTGTTCTCCCTGCACCACTTCTTTTTTTTTTTTAAAGATTTTATTTATTTATTCATTTATCCCCGCCTTGCTGCTTGTGCTCGCCGGGTCAGCTAACCACGCCGTGCGGGCGGGCTTGCCTTCACCAGGAGGCCCCGGGAACCGAACCCGGGGCCTCCCATATGGTAAATGGGAGCCCTACTGATTGAGCCACAGCCGCTTCCCTTGCACCACTTCTTGAAGAGACTGTTCTGTCCCAGAAAGTGGACTTGGTAGGCTTATCAAAAATCAGTTGACCATATTGGTGTGCAGGTATATTTCTGAACTTTCAATTTGCTTCCATTGTCTATCTTTATGCCAATACCATGGTGTTTTGAGCTATAGTGCTCAAAGGTCAGGAAGCTTGAGTCCTCCAACTTTGCTCTTCTTTTTTAGGATGTTTTTGGCTATTCTGTACCCCTTTCATTTCCAAATAAATTTAGTAATTGACTTTTATTTCTGTATAGTAGGCTGTTGGAATTTTGATTGGTATTGCATTGACTCTATAAATCGGTTTTTGGTAGAATTGACATATGAATGGTGTTTAGTCTTCCAATCCATGAACACAGACTGTCCTTTCATTTGTCTAGGTCTTCAGTGATTTCTTTTAGCATTCTTTTGTAGTTTTCTGAATACAAATCCTTTACATTCCTGGTTAAATTAATCCCTAGGTATTTGAGCCTTTTGTTGCTATCATAAATGGAATTATTTTCTTGATTTCCCGCTCAGTTTGCTCATTACTAGTGTATAGAAACACTACTGATTTTTGCGTGTTGATCTTGTATCCTGCCACTTTGCTGAACTCATTTATTAACTCTAATAGCTTTGTTGTAGATATTTTGGGATTTTCTAAATATAGTATCATGTCATCTGTGTATAGTGAGAGCTTTACTTCTGCTTTTCCAATTTGGATGCTTTTTATTTCTTTTTCTTTCCTAATTCTCTAGCTAGAACTTATAGCACAATGTTAAATAACAGTGGTGACAATGGTCATCCTTTTCTTGTTCCTGATCAGAGAGGGTGAGCTTTCAACCTCTCCCCATTGAGTATGATGTTGGCTGTGGGATTTTCATATATGCCCTTTTATT
Source organism: Tolypeutes matacus (assembly GCA_026826555.1). Classification (NCBI taxonomy): domain Eukaryota; kingdom Metazoa; phylum Chordata; class Mammalia; order Cingulata; family Chlamyphoridae; genus Tolypeutes; species Tolypeutes matacus. The sequence goes on along the minus strand of JAKSZT010054262.1, from coordinate 89,011 downwards.
ATGTTGACAAACTTTCCTTCCATACCTATCTTTTGAAGTGATTTTATCAAGAAAGGATGCTGGATTTTGTCAAATGTCTTTTCTGCATCAATCGAGATGATCATGTGAGGTTTCCTTCTATTTGCTAATGTGATGTATTGCATTAATGGATTTTCTTATGTTGAACTACCCTTGCATACCAGGAATAAAAACCACTTGGTCATGGTGTATCGTTCTTTTAATATGCTGTTGGATTTTACTTGTAAGTATTTTGTTGAGAATTTCTGCATCCATGTCCATTAGAGAGTCCATTGGTCTGTAATTTTCTTTTCTTGTAATATCTTTATCTGACTTTGGTATTAAGGTGATGCTGGCTTCATAAAAATGTGTTGGGTAATTTTCCCTCCTCTTCAATTTTTTGGAAGAGTTTAAACAGGGTTGGTGTTCTAGAAATATTTGGTAGAATTCACCTGTGAAGCCATCTGATCCTGGAGGTTTCTTTGTTGGGAGGCTTCTTCTTCTTCTTTTTAAACTCGTAATTATTTTATTGACCATGGGGTTGTTGTGTAAAGGTTTTTTTTAAAGCTTTAAAAAAATTTTTATTTTTAAAGAAGCTTTAGATTACATAAATGTTACATTGAAAATATGGAGGGATTCCTATATACCCCACCCCCTCCCCTTCCCACACTTTCCCACATTAACAAAATCTTTCATTCGTGTGGTACACTTGTTATGATTGATGAACACATATTGAAGCTTGCTATTAACCACGAACTATAGTTTACATTATAGTTTAAACATTGCCCCGCACAATTTTATAGGTTTTGGCAAAATGTGTAATGGCCTGTATCTGTGATTGCAATGTCATGCTGAACAATTCCAATGTCCTGAAAATGCCTCCATGTTACACTGATTCTTCTCTCTCCCTCCCCTCAGTACCTCTGGTGGCCACTGCCTTTTAGCAATGATACCAGTTCTTCCATTGCTATAATAATAATAATAATAATAATAATAATAATAATAATAATAATAATAAGTAGTCTACTTTAGTCCATTGCGCATTTCCAATCTTCAGGATATGGGGATGGTGATGCCCACTTGTTTCTAATTGAGAGGGGGCTTAGATCCCATGGGGCAGATGGATGGAACTGCCTTGCTTGCAGTTGCAGACATTCTCTGTTCCTTGGGATGGGCATTGTCCATCATCCTGTTGGGAGACTTTTAATAGCTGATTCAATCTCTTTATTTTTGATTTATTTATTTATTTTTTTGAGTTTGTATATTTCTTGTAGAGTCAATGTTGGTTGTTGTGAATTTCTAGGAAATTGTACATTTCATCTAAGTTGTCTAATTTGTTGGCATATAGTTTGTCAAAATATCCTCTTATAATCCTTTTCATTTCTGTTGGGTAGGTCATAATGTGCCCCCTTCATTCCTGATTTTATTTATATGAATTTTCTCTCTTTTTTTCTTTTTCAGTCTTGCTAAAGAATTGTCAATTTTATTGATTTTCTCAAAGAACCAGCTTGTGGCTTTGTTGATTTTCTCTGTTGTTTTTTTGTTCTCAATTTCATTTATTTCTGCTCTAATCTTTGTTATTTCTTTCCTTATGTTTGCTTTGGGATTGGCTTGCTGTTCTTTTCCTAGTTTCTCCGGTAGTTCAGTTAGTTCTTCAATTTTAGCTCTTTCTTCTTTTTTATTATAGGCATTTAGGGCTATAAATTTGCCTCTCAGCACTGCCTTCACTGTATCCCATAAGTTTTGACATGTTGTGTTCTCATTTTCATTCTTCTCAAGATATCTACTAATCTCTTGTGCAATTTCTTCTTTGGCCTACTGTTTGATTATGTGTGTGTTGTTTAGTCTCCATATATTGCAAAATTTCCCCTTTCCTGCCTATTTCCAGCTTCATTCCATTATGATTGGAGTCGGCACTTTGTATAATTTCAATCTTCTTAAATTGATTGAGAGCTGTGTTGTGGCCCAACATATGATATATCCTAGAGAAAGATCCAAGAGCACTTGAGAAGAATGTATAACCTTCTGATTTGCGGTATAATATTCTGTATATGTCTGCCAGGTCCAGTTCATTTATCATATTGTTCAAGTTCTATATTTCTTTGTTGATCTTCTGTCTAGTTGTTCTCTCCAATGATGTGAGTTGTGTGTTGAAGTCTCCAACTCTTATTGTAGAGATGTCTATTTCTCCTTTCAGTTTTGCCAGAGTTTGCCTTATGTATTTTGGGGAACCCTGGTTAGGTGCATAGATATTTATGTTTGTTACTCCTTCCTGGTAGATTGTCCCTTTTATTAACATAAAATAACCTTCTACATCTTTTACCACCTTTTTGCACTTAAAGTCTGTTCTGAGGAAGCAGATGCAGCTCAGGTGACTGGGCTCTGGCCTACCATATGGGAGGTCGCTAGTTGGGATCCTGGTGCCTCCTAAAGAAGACAGCGAGCTGGCATGATGGGCAGGCGCAGTGAGCTGACACAAGAGACACAAGAGAAAAAACATGAGAGACACAACACAGCAGGAAGCAGAGGTTCCCGGTGCCTCCTAAGGAAGACAGCAAGCTGATGCGACAGGCAGGCACAGCGAGCTGATGCAACAAGAGAATGGCAAGGAAAAAACATAATGAGAGTCACAACAAAGCAGGGAGTGGAGGTGGCTCAAGCAATTAGGCACCTCCCTCCCACATCAGAGGTCCCACGTTCAGCTCCTGGTGCCTCCTAAAGAAACAAGGAAGATGAACAGATATAGCAAGTGGAAAACAACAAGGGAGTGGGGAGTAATGAATAAAATAAAATAAATTCTGTTCTGTCTGACACCAGTATAGCTACCTCTGCTCTCTTTTGGTTACTATTTGTGTGAAATATCTTTTTCCAACATTTTATTTTCAGTTTTTTTATATCCTTAGGTCTAAGGTGAATCTCCTGCAGACAGCATGTGGATGGCTTGTTTTCTTATCCATTCTGTCAGCCTATGTGTTTTGATTGGGGAGTTCAATCCACTAACATTCAATGTTATTACTGTAAAGGCAGGATTTACTTTACTCATTTTATCCTTTGGCTTTCATATGTCATATCTTTGTCATATGCCATATTTTTGTCCATCTTTTTACACTTTTGGTTATCCTTTCTGATAGTCTTCACTTCTACATTCTCCTTCAAGCCTCTTTTTCTTGTCTTTTCTGGCTGCCAAACTCCCTTCAGTGTTTTTTGCAGAGCTGGATTCTTATTTATGACCTCTCTTAGTTTCTGTTTATCTGTGAATATTTTAAACTCACAGTCATATTTGAAGGACAGTTTTGCTGAATAAAGAATTCTTGGCTGGCAGTTTTTCTCTTTTAGAGAAATATATCATACCACTGCCTTTTTGCTTCCATGGTTTCTGCAGAGAAATCTGCACTGTCTTATTGAATATCCTTTGTATGTGATGTTTTGCTTCTCCCTTGCTGCTTTCAGAAGTTCCTCTTTATCTTTGGCATTTGGCATTTTGAATATTATGTGTCTTGGGGTAGGTCTATTTGGATTTATTCTAATTGGAGTACACTGTGCCTCCTGGACACATATATTCAAGTCTTTCATGAGAGTTGGAAAATTTTCAGCCATTATTTCCTCAAAAACTCTTTCTGCCCCTTTTCCCTTCTCTTCTCCTTCTGGAACTTCCATAACATGTACATTGGTATGCTTCATGCTATCATCCAACTCTCTGAGCCCCTGCTCATTTTTTCCCATTCTTTTCTCTCTCTGTTCTCTCTTTTCAATTTCAGCTGTTCTGTCCTCTATGTTGCTGATTCTTTATTCCAAGATTTCAAATCTGCTCTTGTGTGCCTCTATTGTATTTTCAATCTCACTTATTGTGTCTTTCATTCCCAAAAGATCTGTTATTTTTATATCCAAGATTTCAAATTTTTCTTTGTGCTCACCCAGTGTCTTCTTAATATCTTTTATTTCTTTAGCCATGTTGTCCTTCAATGCCATGATTTGATTTAGGAGATTTGTATGAACCCCATTGATTAGTTATCTCAAGACCTGTGTCTAGTCTGGAGCCTTGATTTTTTCCTTTGCCTGAGTCATATCTTCCTTTTTCTTAGAATGGCATGTAATTTTCTGTTGATGTCTAAGCATCTGAGTATGATGCTGAGTTTACTTTGATGTTCAGTTTTTCTCTCTTGCCTAGGGATTTACTGTTAAGTAGCTTGAGCTACCACTGTTCTTTGACTCTTGGTTTCATTTATTCTAGATATTTAGGATTGTCCCTATTTATATGCTCAAACCAGGGCTAAGGACCCAGTAATGGGGTGCAGGCCTGTTTTCAAGTGCCTTGGAGAGGGTGGCAGTAAAGATACCTGATTGCCTATTTTATTTATTTATTTTTCCCTTTTCATGTACTTTTCTGGTCTGGTCAGCAGATGACACTCATTGGTAGACCTCTCAGCTCAGATCTCATGTGCTAGGGGGGAATGCATTCAATGTAGCTCTGCAGTGGATGGTGCAGAAGCAATGTCCTCAGGTCTGTCCAAGCTTCACAAATAAACTTTCTCAGAAGCTTTTCTCCTCCCAAGGCTTGCCACACTCTCCCTTTCTCTGCCTCCTCAGGAACCAGCCCAGGGCAGTAGGGAGGGTGTTTAAGAAGGCAAAAAAACTTTAGCAAACTGCAGGCTCTCAGTGCAAACACTGTAGTGGCTCCACCAGGCCTGGAAGTGTGCTGAATTTTCTGTAAGTGGTGTCCCTCCTTCTCCCCTTTCTTGGGCAAGAGGACCCCTGCAATCCCCTCAGTCTGTAGCCACTGCTGTCCACAGACTGCTGTTTGCTTCAAGGGTGGGGGATGGGTGCCAGCAGCTGCTGCAGCTTTACTCACAGGATTTTTCAGCCAGCTGAGACTCCTTTCCTTTGCCCCTCTCTCTTCTGGGTGGTGTCTTGCCTTCCCCTGGTGTCCTGAGCCCCAGAGCAGCCCTGAAGGTGCTCTCTGCCTGTCCTTTATTTTTTTTCTGGGAGAGAAGTGATCTCTCTGCCTCTCTAATCCTCCATCTTCCTGGAAGTCAAGTTGTATTTTTTTTTTTTTTACTTTAAAAAAAATTTATTGAAGTACATCACTCATACATAAAGATACATAAACAATAAGTGCATAGTAATGGTTATGAAGTTACAAAACAAACATACATAACATCATATAGGGCTTTCATACTTCACCTTACCACCAATATCTTGCATTGTTGTGAAACATTTTTAACTAATGATTTAAAAGCATCCTCAAAATATTACTACTAAACAAAGTATCTTACATTTGGTGTATTTTTCTCCCAACCCACCCTATTATTATTATTTTTGTATCATTCATACATGAACATATATAAACAATAAGTGCATAGTAAAAGTTGTGAACTTACAAAGCAAACATTCATAACATCATACAGGGGCCCCAAACATCAACCTACCACCAACACCTGGCATTGTTGTGAGACATTTGTTACAAATTATGAAAGAATATCATCAAAATCTTACTACTAACTATAGTTCATATCTTACATTTGGTGTATTCTTCCCCCAACCCACCTTATTATAATTATTTTTACATATTTTTTAATTACAGAAGTGAATATGAAGTTACTTTTTGCCATTAATATCAATTTAGGTTTCTAATTAATAATGGCTTCTGGGAATTACCCATTTAAATGTTTTTTTTTTTTAAAACAATTTATTGAAGTATATCATTCATACATGAACATACATAAACAATAAGTGTTCAGTAAACATTGTGAACTTAAAAAAAAAAAAGCATAACATCATACAGGGCTCCCACACATCACCCCACCACAAATATATTATGAGAGAGCATCATCAAAGTATTACTATTAACTATAGTCTGTATCTTACTCCCCTATACTTTTTTTAAAAGGATTTATTTATTTATTTACTTTTATCCATTTTTTATCCATAGAAGTAGGTAACTGCCAGAGTTACCAGCCATTGGGTGTTGAAGTTGGGACTGGAACTCAGATGTGCTTAATCCTAACTTTTTTGCTGATCCTGCACACTGGAATTTACAAAAAACAAACTTGTTATTGTAGTAGCAAATATACAACTAAAAATTTCCCATGTTAATTCCATTCAATCATACAATCAGGTAGTATTAATTACATTCACAATGTTGTGCTACAATCATCCGTATCAACTGCCCCTACTTTTTCATCATCTCAAACAGAAAATTTTACCCATTAAGGTATAACTCTCTCTTTCCATCTCACCCCCTTGTACCTGGTAACCTATAAACTACTATCTGTCTTTATGAAGTTTGCTTCTAGGTGTTTCAAATAAGCAAGACCACACAATATTTGTCCTTTTGTGTCTGGCTTTTTTCACTTAGCATGATGTATTCAAGCTTCATCCACATTGTAGCATGTACCAGCACTGTTTTCTTTTTACAGCTGTATAATATTGCATTGTAGGGATAAACCACATTTTTCATTTGACTGTTTGTGCTTTTGGTGTCCCTGCCAAACCCCAAGTTATGAAAGTTTCTCCTATGTTTTCCTCTAGGAGTTTCATGGTTTTACCTCATATTTAGGTCCTTGATCCATTTATGGTTAATTTTTTAATGTAGTGTGAGGTAGAGTCCAATTTCATATCCATGCAAGTGGATATATGGTTTTCCTAGCACCATTTGCTAAAGAGACCATTCTTTCCCAATTAATGTTCTTGGTACCTTTGTAAAAAGTCATTTGGGGGAAGCGGATGTGGTTTAGACAACTGGGTCCTCACCTACTACATGGGAGGTCCAGGTTCTGTTCCCAGTGCCTCCTGGAGAAGACATGCAAGACGGTAAGCTAATGCGATGGGCTGGTGCAGTGAGCTGATGCAAAAAGATGATGCAGTGAGATGATGCAATAAAGAGACAGCGAGGAAACACAATGAGAGATGCAACAGAGCGGGGAGCAGAGGAGGCTCAGGTGATTGGCACCTCCCTCCCACATGGGAGGTCACCGGGTTCGGTTCCCAGTACCTCCAAGAAAGAGAAGATCAGCACACAACAAACGGAAACAGCAAATGCAAACAGTAAGGGGGTGGGGAGAAATAAATAAATAAAATAAATCTCTAAAAAAAAGTCAGTTGTCGATAGATGTGTGGGTTTATTTCTTATTTATTTATTTATTTATTTTTAAAATATATATATATATATATTTCAAAAGGTGCTTAGATTACCTAAATATTACACAGGAATTACAGGGATTCCCATGTTCCCCACCTCCCACACCTCCCACAACATCCCACACAAACATCCTTCATCAGTGTGGCTCATCGCCCTCAATGGATATACACATCCTGGGGCCTTGCCACCAAGCATAGACCACAGTTCACATCATAGACCACACTCTCTCCCACACAGTTCTGAATGGTAAGTGCTGATTTAAAATGGCCTACATCTGTTGCCACAATGGCACTCAGGACAACCCCCAAGTCCCAAAAAAGCCCCTGTATTTCAACTGCACTTCCCCTCCCTGCCCCGAAAGTGTCCAGTGGCCACTGGCTCCACCTCACTGTTATAATATATTTCCATTTGAGTCAGTTTAGATAAACTGTGTGTTTCTAGGAATTTGTCAACGTCTTCTAGATTATCTAATTTATTTGCTTATATTCATTCAAAGTATTCTCTTATAATCCTTTTAATTTCTGCAAGATCAAAAGTAATGTCCCCTTTTCCTTTTGGATTTCAGTTATTTGCATCTTCTCACTTTTTTTGTTTGTTAGTCTAGCTAACAAATTATTTCTCTTGATTGTGTTTTTTACTCTCTATTTCATTTATCTTCATACTGTCCTTTATTATTTCTTTCCTTCTACTTACATTAGGTTTAGTTTGCTCTTCTTTTTCCAGATGTGAAATTAGGTCACTGATTTGAGCTTTTTCTTCTTTTTCAGTGTAGGCATTCATAGCTATAAATTTCTAAGCACTGCCTTTGCTGAGTCCCATAAATTTTGGTATATTGTGTTTTTGTTTTCATTCGTTTCAAGATATTCCCTAGTTTTCCTTGTGATTTCTTCTTTAAACTATTGTTTGTTTAAGTGTATGTTGTTTAATTTCTATACATTTGTGAGATTTTCAGTTTTCCTTGTGTTATTGATCTATAGCTTTATTCTGTTGTGGTCAGAGAAAATTCTTTGTATAATTTCCATCTTTTAAAATTTATTGAGACTTGTTTTATGACCTAACATGAGGTCTATCCTGAAGAATGATCCATGAACCCTTGAGAAAAATATGTATTCTTCTCTTTTTTGTATGTAGTGTTCTGTACATGTCTGTTAGATCTAATTTGCTTATAATATTGTCCAAATCTTGTTTTTCCTTATTGCTTTTTTGTATAGATGGTGTTTGCATTAATGAAAGCAGTGTATTAAAGTTTCCAACTATTATTGGAGAAGTATCTATTTCTCCCTTCAGTTTTGTCAATTTTTGCCTCAAGTATTTTGGGGCTCTGTGCTTACATGCATATAGTTTTGTAACATTAGATCTTCTTGGTGGATTGACTCTTTTATTAATATAGTATTCTTACTTGTCCCTTGTAAAAGTTTTTGACTTAAAATCTACTTTGCCCAATATTAGTTTAGCTTCTTGAGCTCTCTTTTGGTTACTCTTTATTTATTTATTTATTTATTTTTCAGTTATGCCCGTAAAAAGAATTTATTGAGAAATGGGGGAAAAGATCAGAGCTTGCTGAGAAATGGGAGAGAAGGATGGAAATATGCAACAAGATTTGATGTGGGCTGCTCTAGGCAGAGAGAGTGGAGGTTACTCTTAAGATAGAATATTTTTTCTATCCTTTAATTTTCAACCTGTTTGTAGCTATGGGTCTAAGGTAAGTCTCACCTTACAACATCCAGTGTAATCATGATTTTTTTTTTTTTGTCCAGTCTGTCAATCTGTGTCTTTTGACTGGAAGTTTAATCCACTTATATTCAGAGTAATTAGTAATAAGGCAAGATTTACTTCAGCCACTTTGCTTTTTGTTTCTTGCAAGTCTTATGCCTTTTTATCTCTCATTTCTTCCATTGCAGGCTTCTTTTGTGTATAGTCGATCTATTGTAGAGAAACAGATTGATCACCTTCTCATTTCCATTTCTGTATATATTTTAAATAACTTTTTTTGGTGGTTACCAAGGGGTTTGTATTTAACATCCTATCTATAACAAACTAGTTTGAAATAATACCATCTTAATGTTAATAACATAGTCTCTGCTCCTAAACCCCTCTATTCCTCCTCTTTATATTGTATTTGTCACATATTATCTGTTTATATTTTGTGTGCCTGTGACATAGAAGTATGACCATTTCTTATGCAATTGCAGTTTAAATCTTGAAACAAATTAAAAGTGGACTTACCTACTGATAATACAACTGTTATTTATGTTTATCCATGCAGTTACATTTACCAGAGATGTTTTTCTCCATAAGGCTCCAACCAATCTACTGTCCTTTCTTTTTTTTAATTCTATTTATTTATTTATTTTTTTTTTATAATTTATTTATTTTTTATTGTGGGTAAAAGTCAAAATTTTCACAATACATACCAATATTTGTAAAATGATATATAAATATATGCATATATGTGCATTTGCTTACAAAAATGTTATTTATATATATATATTTTTTAAGAGGTGCTTAGATTACCTAAAATATTACACAGAACCTACCGGGATTCCCGTGTTCCCCACCTCCCACACCTCCGACCACATCCCACACAAACATCTCCCACAAGTGTGGCCCATCACCCTCAATGGACTTACACATCCCGGGGCCTTGTCATCAACCATAGATCACAGTTCACATCGTAGACCACACTTTCTCCCACACAGTTCTGAATGGTGTGTGCTGATTTAAAATGGCCCACATCCGTTGCCACAATGGCACTCAGGACAACCTCCAAGTCCTGAAAAAGCCCCTGTATTTCAACTGCACATCCCCTCCCTGCCCCGAAAGTGTCCAGTGGCCACTGGCTCACCTCACTGTTATAATTTCTTCCATTACTAGAATCACCATATGTGTACAACAGAATACCATCAAGTCCACTCTAGTCCATAGTTCTTCCCCCAATCCTGAGGGGACTGAGATGGTGATGTCCACTCCACCTCCAAGTGAGAGAGGGCTTATATCCCATGGATATGGTCGGTGGGATTATCCTGCCTGCAAATGCAGGCCCTCTCCATTTCCTGGGATTGCCCATCGTTGTCTCCTCACCAGGTGACTTGGATGAGTCCATTGAGCTGTAGGGTAGGAGTTGCAGCTCCGCCGAGATTCCACGCATACCTGGCACATAGGTAGGCCAGAGGCTCCAGTCTCTGGAAGTATACCTAAAAACTCCAGCATCACATATAGGGATGAATAGAAGGGACTGATGAACCATGTGCAGGGAGGACTTATTTGAGTCCAATTCTGTCACTCTCAGGAGCACAGATTCCAAAATAGAGCCCACTGATACGGCATCAGTCTCTGGGGCTATCCCCCCTTATATAGGACCTGGGTATCTCCAGAGCTCTCAGGAGCCCCTCTGTGTGGGGTGATAGGCACTTTGATGTTCTATGAGCTCCTACTGATGTGTGCGTAAGTGCTACCTCTGGGATGACCTCCCGACTCTCTTTGAAGTCTCTTAGACACTTGAACTCGTTTGTCTTTACCTTTTCCCCCTTTTATTCAAGGTCTTTTTCCAGTTGTGTTGCCAGTTGGCACTTGTTATTAATCCCTCTTTGCCAGGGAGGCTCATCCCCGGGAGTCATGTCCCACATTGGGGGGAAGGTAATGCATTCATATGCTGAGTTTGGCTTAGAGAGAGGCCACATTTGAGCTAAAGGAGGCTCTCAGGTGGCAACCCTTAGGCACCCCATAACAGAAAGCTAAGTTTCAGTTACAAGAGCAAAGACTCTAAGGGTAGTCATCAATAAAAAGAACTCATCAGTGGGTCATCCTCTTTTGCCAGACACTGTCCCTGCACTCAGAGGACTGTTGCTGCTCCCTTGGAGAATGTGACAGAGCTCTCCAGGCTAGGAATTCAGATTCCCTCATTTATTGTGTGATTGTCCACCCACTGTGACCATGAACCATCTTTTGATCTTTTGAATAATTTTGTATATCTTTCATGTATATTCAGATGAACTAACTCCCACGAATCCCCCCTCCCAGACAGCCTCCAATAATAATCCCCTGCAGTACCCATTGTAACCCTTCTATGATCCAAATATTCCATAAACATGTAGCCCATAAAATAATCAAATACACTTAATAGGAAAAAGAAACAATGATAAGCTTACATGCAAGAGACAAACATAAGGAAACTCAGGAAAAAAAACAAAACAAAAAACAAACAAACAAAAAACAAAACAAAACAAAATAAAATTAGTGAATTGGGACATTCAAAAAATGGGGAAAAAAGCAAAAGAAATGCCTTAAAAAATATATATATATTCTTTTTTTCCTCTTATCACTGTGTTATTGGATGTCCGGTGTGCCGTGACACCTTCCCCCTCTCAATCCCCATTGTCTCCCAAATTTTCATTTAATTTTCAAAGAAGTTTTAGGTCACAGCAAAGACACACGGAGTACCAGAGACTCCCAGATACCAAACCACCCCCTCCTTCCCCACCCCATATTAACCCCCCCTTTTTTTTGGATGTTAGCATTGTTATAACTGTTATACAGATAGCAAAATATAGCAACTAAACATTGTCAATGATTTACAGTATAGTTTACAATTTAGACGATACAGTTTAATAAGTTTTGATGATATTTACCATGTCCTGTGTTCATTACTGTAAGGTAATGAAAAACTTTTCCCATGACCACTAAATACCCCATTAGATCTTAACTGTTCCTTCCTCCCCTGTCTTGACTCATGGAATGTCAAGATTCATAGCATGCCCTGGGTATTTGAACCTGCCCTTCCTAATCTACCCACCTGTCAATGCTGCACCACCAAACCCAGTAATATCACTACCCATCTGTCCTATCCTTCGATATGCAACTATACTCTATCCCTTTACCATAGATTATGTCCAATGGGTGATGGCTCAAAGCCTGCTCTTCTCTTACTCTCCCTTGTTAACGTATCTTTCAGACAATGGTTCTCAGAGACTGCTCGCTTTCCTCAGTTCAAATCAGTGAGGTCATATACTGTTCATCCTTCAGTGCCTGGCTTGCTTCACTCAACATAAGGTCTTCAAGATTCATCCACGTTATTCCATGTGTAAGCACTTTGTTCCTTCTTACAGCTGAGTAATATTCCATTGTATGTATGTATGTATCATATTTTGCATATCCATTCGTCTGTTGATGGACACCGGGGCTGATTCCAACTTTTGGCAATGGTGAACAATGCCGCTATGAACATTGGTATGCATATATCTGTTTGTGTCTTTGCTTTCAGTTCTTCTAGGTATATACCCAGCAGTGGAATTGCTGGATCATACGAAAGATCTATTGTTAGTTTTCTGAGGAACCACCAAACTGTCCTCCACAGTGGCTGGACCCATACCACAGTCCCACCAGCAGTGGATGAGGGTTCCTATTCCTCCACATCCTCTCCAACATTTAGTGTCTCCTGTTTTTTTTAATAGCTGCCATTCTGATGGGTGTAAGATGGTATCTCATTGTAGTTTTGATTTGCATTTCCCTGATAGCAAGCGATGTTGAGCATTTTTTCATGTGCTTTTTAACCATTTGTATTTCTTCCTTGGAGAAGTGTCTTTTCAGGTCACTTGCCCATTTTTTAAATGGGTTGTTTGTCCTTTTATTTTCAAGGTGTAGGATTTCTTTATATATGCAGGATATCAGGCTCCTATCAGATAAATGGTTGCCAAATATTTTCTCCCTTTTTATTTTCTTAATAACATCCTTTGAGGTGCAGGAGTTTTTAATTTTGATGAGATCCCATTTATCTATTTTTTCTCTTGCTGCTCGTGCTTTGGCTGTGAAGTTCATGAAACCATTTCCTATTACAAGGTCCTGTAGATGCTTCCCTACATTATCTAATAAAGTCTTTATGGTTTTGGCTCTTATATTTAGATCTTTGATCCGTCTTGAGTTGATTTTTGTATAAGGTGTGAGATGGTATTCTTCTCTCATTCTTTTGGATATGGATATCCAGTTCTCCAAGCACCACTTGTTAAAGAGGCCATTCTCTCCCAACTGAGTGGGCTTCGTGGCCTTGTAAAATATCAGATAACTGTATATGCGAGGATCTATATCAGAACCCTCAATTCGGTTCCATTGATCAGTAGGTCTATCCTTGTGCCAATACCATGCAGTTTTGATCACTGTAGCTTTGTAGTATGTTTTTTTGTGTGTGTGTGTGTGTGTGTGTGTGTGGCTGTAACAAGTTAATCAGTTTTTAGTCCTTTATTCATTGAGCAAATGTTTATTGAATATATGATACGCAAAGCATGGTACTTTGGTGACAAACATTAAGATGTAGTAAGTCATGAACCAAAATATGGGGATATTGCTTTTCAGCCTCAGGGGTAATTTAAGTATCTAATACTTACATACTAATTTTCTGTCTGGGAAGTAGTTTCTAAAACCATGATATTCCCATTCTTATTTTCAACTGACTAGAAAAAAATTTTTGATGTAAAGTATTTTGGGTAGATATCTATTTGATGGGTTTCTATTCTAGTAGTGAGGTATAAATTGACTGCATTCTAAAGCACAGTCTCTTAGACATTCCCTTTAATTCTTTCTTTTTAAAGGATAAAATTCTTGAAATAACTTTTTAATGTTTAATTCAATAACAACAACTCTTATTAAGTACTAGCTCCTGCCCAGTTTCCATGTATTAAACTAGTCTTCTAAACAGCTCTATGAGGCAGGTGTTCTTATTGTGATCATCTCCATTTTATTGATATTTGTATGAGAGATCACATAGCTGGATTTAAATCCAGATCCAGGGAACTGTGCCAGAGCTTTCTCCTTTAATCTCTATGTTATTCTAAAAATCAGTATGTACAATATCACAGTGTTGCCACTGAAATAGTGTTGGATATTATGGTGGTTTGAAAGCTGTATGTACCCCAGAAAAACATGTTCTTAAATCTAATCCATTCCTGTGGGTATGAACCCATTATATGTTTTTTTTTTTCTTTTTTTTTTTTTTAACTTTATTTTGTACATTTAATAATTGACAACATAAGCAATTAAAAACTAAAAAGTAAACACAGATGAATAAATATATACATTTCTCAATTAAATGTAATGGATACATGTAAATTTTTTGTTGTTGTTTTGTTTGTTGTTTGTTTTTTTGTTTTTTTTGTGTGTGTGTGTGAATCAAACAATATATTACACAATGTATTTGGTTCATGGTAATGCATTCATACAGTATTTGTCCTTTTGTGTCTGGCTTGCTTCACTCAACATAATGTCCTCCAGACTCATCCATGTTGCCATATGCTTTATGACTTCACTTCTTCTTACAGCTGCATAATATTCCATCGTGTGAATAGACCACAGTTTGTTTATCCATTCATCTGTTGATGGACACCTGGGTTGTTTCCAACTTTTGGCAACGATGAATAATGTGGCTATGAACATCGGTGTGCAGATGTCTGTTCGTGTCACTGCTCTCAGTTCTTCTGGGTATATACCCAGTAGAGGTATTGCAGGGTCACGTGGCAAGTCTATATTCAACTTCTTTAAGAACTGCCAAACAGTCCTCCATAGTGGTTGTACCATCCTGCATTCCCACCAACAGTGAAGAAGTGTTCCTATCTCTCCACATCCTCTCCAACACTTGTAGTTCTCTGTCTTTTTAAGAGTGGCCATTCTGATAGGTGTGAAATGGTATCTCATTGTAGTTTTGATTTGCATTTCCCTAATCATAAGTGATGTTGAGCATTTCTTCATGTGTTTTTTTGCCATTTGTATTTCTTCTTCGGAGAAATGTCTATTCAAGTCTTTGGTCCATTTTTTAATTGGGTCATTTGTCTTTTTATTGTTGAGTTGTAACATCTCTTTATATATCCTGGATATTAAACCCTTATCAGATATGTGATTTCCAAATATTTTTTCCCATTGAGTTGGCTGCCTTTTCACCCTTCTGACAAAGTCCTGTGAGGTGCAAAAGTGTTTAATTTTGAGGAGGTCCCATTTATCTACTTTTTCTTTTGTTGCACGTGCTTTGGGTGCAGTCCAAGAAACCACCACCTACTACAAGGTCTTGAAGATGTTTCCGTACATTTTCTTCTAGTTGTTTTATGGTCCTGGCTTTTATATTTAGATCTTTGATCCATTTTGAGTTGATTCTTGTATAGGGGGTGAGATAGGGGTCCTCTTTCATTCTTTTGGTTATAGATATCCTGTTCTCCCAACACCATTTGTTGAAGAGACTGTTTTTTCCCATTAGCGTGGGCTTGGTAGGTTTGTCAAAAAGCAATTGACTGTATAGGTGAGGGTTTATTTCTGGATTCTCAATTCTATTCCACTGATCGATATGTCTATCTTTATGGCAGTACCATGCTGTTTTACCACTGTACTTTGTAATATGTTTCAAGGTCAGGCAGTGAAATTCCTCCCACATTGCTCTTCTTTTTTAGAATACTTTTGGCTATTCGGGTGCACTTACCCTTCCAGATGAATTTGGTAACTGCCTTCTCTAATTCTGTAAAGTAAGCTGTTGGGATTTTGATTGGTATTGCATTGAATCTATAAATCGGTTAGGGCAAGATTGACATCTTCACGATATTTATTCTTCCAATCCATGAACAGGGAATGTCTTTCCATTTGTTTAGGTCTTTTAAAATTTCTTTTAGCATTGTTTTGTAGTTTTCTGCATATAGGTCCTGTACTTCCTTGGTTAAATTAACTCCTACGTATTTGAGTCTTTTTGTTGTTATTGAAAATGGAATTTTCTTCCTGATTTCCTCCTCAGATTTTTCAGTTCTAGTGTACAAAATCATTACTGATTTTTGCGTGTTGATCTTATATCCTGCCACATTGCTGAACTCATTTATTAGTTCAAGTAGCTTTGTTGTGGATACTTCAGGATTTTCTAAATACAGGATCATGTCATCCGCAAACAGTGAGAGTTTTACTTCCTCTTTTCCTATTTGGACGCCTTTAATTTTTTTGTCTTGTCTAATTGCCCTAGCTAGAACTTCTAGTACAATGTTGAATAACAATGGTGACAGTGGGCATCCTTGTCTTGTTCCTGATCTTAGGGGGAAAGATTTCAACCTTTCCCCATTGAGTATGATATTGGGTGTGGGTTTTTCATATATGCCTTTTACCATATTGAGGAATTTTCCTTTTATTCCTATCTTTTGAAGTATTTTTATCAAAAAAGGATGTTGGATTTTGTCAAATGCCTTTTCTGCATCTATTGAGATGATCATGTGGTTTTTTTCCTTCAACTTGTTAATGTGGTGTATTACACTGATTGATTTTCTTATGTTGAACCAGCATTGCATACCAGGAATAAATCCCACTCGGTTGTGATGTATAAATCTTTTGATATGCTGTTGGATTCGATTTGCAAGTATTTTGTTGAGAATTTTTGCATCTATGTTCATGAGAGAGATTGGTCTCTAATTTTCTTTTCTTGTGGAATCTTTATCTGGCTTTGGTATGAGGGTGATGTTGGCTTCATAAAATGTGTTGGGTAATTTTCCGTCCTCTTCAATTTTTCGGAAGAGTTTAAACAGGATTGGTGTTAATTCTTTTAGAAATGCTTGGTAGAACTCACCTGTGAAGCTATCTGGTCCTGGACTTTTCTTTGCTGGGAGATTTTTGATGACGGATTCAATCTCCTTAATTGTTATTGGTTTGTTAAGTTCTTGTATTTCTTGTTGTGTCGGTGTAGGTTGGTTATGAGTTTCTAGAAATTTGTCCATTTCATCCAGGTTGTCTAGTTTGTTGGCATATAGTTTCTCATAATATCCTCTTATGATTCTTTTTATTTCTGTGAGGTCATTTGTAATTTCCCCTGTTTCATTTCTGATTGTATTTATTTGCATCTTCTCTCTTTTTTTCTTTGTTAGTCTAGCGAGAGGTTTATCAATTTTACTGATCTTCTCAAGAACCAGCTTTTGATTTGTTGATTTTCTCTATTGCTTTTTTGTTCTCATTTTCATTTATTTCCGCTCTAATCTTTATTATTTCTTTCCTTCTTTTTGCTTTGAGATTGGTTTGCTGTTCTTTCTCTAGTTTCTCAAGTTGTTCAGTTAAATCTTTGAGTTTAGCTCTTTCTTGTTTCTTAATATAGGCATTTAGGACTATAAATTTCCCTCTCAAGACTGCCTTTGCTGTATCCATAAGTTTTGATATGTTGTGCTCTCATTTTCATTTGTCTCAATATATTTACTGATTTCACTTGCAATTTCTTCTTTGACCCACTGAATATTTAGGAGTGTGTTGTTCAGTCTCCAGACATTTGCAAATTTCCTTTTTCCCTGTCTGTTATTGATTTCTAGTTTCATTCCATTATGATCTGAGAAGGTGCTTTGTATAATTTCAATCTTTTTATATTTATTGAGAGCTGTATTGTGAACTAACATGTGGTCTATCCTGGAGAAAGATCCATGGGCACTTGAGAAG